>CAMTDV010000011.1:40339723-40907223 GCA_947069175.1 Scalesia atractyloides
CTGCATCTTACACAAAAAATAATGGAAAAAACCCCCCGGGGGGGCTGTAAACGAACTGAAGTTCGGCGCGTTCGTAAATTTTGGGGGGGAAAAGTTCGTTTATTTCTTTCGCTAATAAACAAACGAACACAAAAAGTTTTTCGTTTTTTAATAAACAAACGAACCAAAAAAAGGGGGCCTCGTTTTTTTCAATTCGTTCGTGAACTTTTCGATAATATTTTTCTTTTTTTTACGTTCTTGTTTATTTTCTTGGTTTTTTTTTGGGGTTAAATTTTTAATTTTCTTTTTGCTTTTTTTTCCCTTTTAAAATTTTTAAAAAAATTTTTCCCCCAAAAATTTTTTCCCCCAAAATCTTTTTTTCCCTCTTTTTTTTTCCTCCATAACCCTTTTTTTCCCTAAAAACCCCTTTTCCCCCTGTTTTTTTTTCCCTTTTTAACTTTTTAATCTTTCCCAAAAAAAAAACTTGACAAGTCATTTTCGAGGAGATTGAAGAGGGGGAATTTGGGTTTTTAAAAGAACCCAAAATTTTTTGGGATAACAAAAAACTTATGATTGGATTATCATTATTAATTTTGGTAATTATTCAAAATTATTTTTTTTAACTTATCATGTGGGGATTTTTCAAAATTTAAATAGTAAAATTTTTTTTTCACCCTAATGTTCGTTTGTGTTCTTTTGGGTTTTAAAATTGTGTTCATAAATTTTTTCACAAACAACTAAATTTTCCTTAACAAACAAACACAAACTAAAATCCTTTTCGTTAACGGTTCTTTGAATTTTTTGTTAGAAAAAAACCCCTTACAAAAAAAACACAAACCCTTTTAAGAACGAAAAAAAAAGGGGGCCTTGTCGTTTTTTTTTGGGGTTTTTTTTCCCCCCCCCCAAACCCGGGCCTTTTTTGGGGACCCAAATCGTTAATTTTCATGTATATCTAAAGGGTTTGATTAAAATCCCTTTTTTGCCCAAATTTTTTTTTTTTCGTTTCTGGATCAAATTTAAAATTTTCCCATTTTTACCCGTCGTACCCATTCCTTTTTCCCCCCCGTTAAAGTAAGGGGTTTTTTTTTTTTTTAAAAAAGGGAAAAAACCTTTTTCCCCAAAAGGGGAAATACTTGTACATTATGCTAAATTTGTTGTACAAAAAAGGGAAAAAAGACTGACCTCCCCTTTTTAAAAAAAAAAAAGAAAAAAATACCCGGTTTAAGGGGGGGAAAAAAGGGAGGTTAGCGGGGGGGGATAAAAAAGGGAAAATTTTTAAAAAACCCTTTTTGGACCAGATGCAAAACCCAAACCTCAGGGAAAAAAGGGCTTTTTTCTCGAATGGTATTTTTATTTTGAAAAACAAGAAACTAGATTAAAATTTTTTTTGGGGGTTAAAAAAAGTATTTTTGGGCGGGATTTGCAAAAAAAGCTTCTTTTTTCCATAACTTAAAAACTTTTGCATAGCTGTTTTTCCCCGGGACAATTTTATACTACTTGAAAACATTTTTTATTTTTTTAAAAAATTTTGGGGTTCAATTTTTTAAAAATAAAATTCCCCCTTTTTTGGGAAAATTTTTCCTTAAATTTTTGGGGGTGCAAATTTCCCCCTTGGGGGTTTTTCCCCTTTTACTACAAAAACTTTTGTTTTGAGCCCGGGGAAAAAATGTTTTTTGACACCCTGTCATTTAAGGGGAAAAAAAAAGGGGGTTCTTGATGACTAAAGTCATTTTTTTTTCTTTTTTTTTAAACAAAAATTTTAAAAAATTTAAAACCTTTGAAAAAAGGATAGCATGGGATCTAAACTGATTTGTGACAGACGGGATGAACTTTAATGTGGTTTTTTAGTTTTTTTCCCCAATTCCTTAAAAAAAATTTTATTTCCGCTTTTAAAAACAGAAGTCAGAATATAAAATAAAAATTAAAAAAACGACCCCCAGAACTTCTTTAAAAATTAAAAAAATATAAAAAATATTTTCTAAAAATTTTTTTGAAAATTTTTATGAAGCAAAAAAAAAAATTTTAAAAGATTGTCCCCCTTTTCTTTGCGTCAATTTTTTTTTAAAAACTGAGGGACAGGTCCCTCGCCAAAGTTTTTGCCTTGCCCTCAAACCCCAAGGGTTTTGACCTCAAAAAATTTTGGGCCGATCCCGGGGGGAAATAAAAACAATTTCAAGTTTTCAATTCCCCTACAGAAAATATATAAGAAAATTAAATTTCCAAACAGGGTTGGCATCCCACAAAATTTTTGGAAAAATCTTACTTTTTAAAACCAAAAATTTTAAAAAAAGGATTATTGTTAAAGAAATTTTCCCCCCAAAACAAAGGGAGAAATCCTTTCCCCTTTTGTGTGACAGGAATTCGTTGTAAAAAGGTGCAATCAAAAAATCATATAAAAACTTGTTTTAAAAAATTTAATGGGGAATTTTGGAAAAAGGGGGGTTTTGGCAAGCCTTTTTTTTAAAAGAAAAAAATTTTTTTAAAATTAAGAAAGACGGGCCTTTTTTTTGGTGTGACTTTTAAAAATTTGTTTGTTTTCTGACAGTGATTAAGGCAAAAAAAACGATAAAAAACTTGTCACTATTTTTTAAAAAAAAAATTTTTTGGGGCAAAAAACCAAAAAAAAAACTGGTAAAGGGGTTAAAATTGTCCAAGGGGTTATTTAAAGGGCTTAGACCCCCAAAATCGTTTTAAAAAAAAATTTTAAAATTCTTAAAAATATTGAAAACCATTTTGCCAAAAAAATTTAATTAAGCAAATTAAATTAGGGCCCAAGTTTTTTTCCGAAAATAACCCAACTAAACCCAAAAAGGGTTTTTTCCCAATTTTCAATAAGTATTTTTTTTAAAACCCAAAAACCCCCCTTTCCTTTTTTTTGCCTACTAGCTTAATGGGGTTTGAATTGGGGGGGGTTTGGGCAGCCCGGGTTCGGTTGGGGGGTTGAAATGAAAAACCCAAAAAACCCAAACCCCTTTTAATTATTCGTGAAAAAAATTTTTCAACCCAAACCCCCGCACACACTTTATTGGAAAAACCCCAAAAAACCGCCCCTTTTTAAACCCCCTTTTTTTTAAAGAGCCATATTTTTTGGGGGGTTAAATGTAGGTTGATGGTTTAATAAGCGGGGTTGGGGGTTTAAGGGGGTTTTTACTGGTAAGGGTTTTAAAATGGTGATTTAAAAATTGGGACGGGAAATTTAATTGGTGTGCCGATTTTTAAAAAATATTTTTTTTCTAAGTATTTAAAGGGGGTTTAAAAGGGGGAAAAAACCTTTTTTTAAATGGGAAAAAAACCAACCCAACTTTTTTTTAAATTTTAAGGGGGTAAACCCAAAAACCCCCGAATTTTTTTTATAGGGGCGTGTTAGTAAAAAAAAACCCTTTTTTTCGTTTTGGTTTGGGTCGGTCTAAAATTCCCGCCCCTACAAAAAACCTGTAAAGCTAAGCAACCGTAATTTAAATTTGGATAGATAACAGCAAAACTAAAACTGTTTCCGGGGGATGGAGAAAAAAAAAATTTCCCCCTTTTAAAAATTTTAAAATATATAAAAATTAGAATTCGTATGATGAAAAAATTCCACACGAAAAAAGTAGGGGAATTCCATACCTGTGCAAACCAAAAAAACGCTTCCCCCAGACAATTATTAATTTGGAAAACATGTTTTTTTTTTTTAAAGCGGGGGTTTACCATGTCTTAAAAAGCACTAAAGGGGGTCGAGCAGCAAATTTCCTTTACATAAATTTAAAAATTTTTTTTAAACAATAGAAAATAAAAAAAAAAATTCAATAAACAAACTTGTGTAAAAATTATCGGGTAGGGGTGTGCAAAGGGGGGTTCGGTTCGGTTACCCCCTTTAATTCCGAAACCCTCCAGCGGGGGTTAAAAATTTTTCCCCCAAAAACCCCATAACCATAACCGAACTTTTTTTCTTTCAGTTAGTTGGGTTTTTTTTAATTAACGTCAAAATTTTAAAACAAAAATTTTAAAAAAAAACAATTAGACAATTATAGTCTCTTTTCAATGCTTTTAAAAAAAAAAAAAATTTTAAATAAATACAATGCAAAAAAATGAAAAAAATTTTTAAAATTTTTAAATTTTTTTTAAAATTTTTTTAAATCATCATATATACTCGTAAACCCACAATAGCAAAAAGGGGGTTTTGGGGGGGAAAGATATAGACAGCCTTCCCCTTACTCCTGGAAAATGAGAGGCTGCTTCCAGTGCCCCCCCCATTCGTGTTTTTTTGCATAAGCTTGGACAAAGGACAAACATCAACAATCAGGAAAAGGGGCCCGATTAAGGGTTGTCCCCTTTTTTTTTTCGTTTTCAACGCCAACTGATGCATAAAAAAACCCGGGCCCTCGTTTTTTAAAGGGTTTTTTCACGAAATTAGTAAAAAAATTTTTAAAATTAGTGCAATTTCACTTTCGCCCCCGGGGGGCCCCACATTAACATTTTTGGTTACACAAAAAAAAATTTTTTAAAGCAAATTTTTTAAAAATAAAAAAAAGTTTGGTATATGTTTTTTTTGTGAATAGATTTTTTTTTCCAAAAACTTTATATTTTAAAAATAGAAAAATTTTTAAAAAAGCTTCCCTTAATTCTTTCGGGGGGGTTTTCGTTCGTTAAAGGGCCCCCTTTTAAATTTTTTCCCCTAACCGACTTGGGGGTTAAAAAACATTACCAAAAACCGCATTTTGGGGGTTTAAAGGGGGTTCGGTGATTTTAAAAATTTGGGCCCCCCTGAAAGGGTGAAAAAAATTTTGATAAAAAACTTAAAAAAAGGGATCTTTTTTGGGTTCAGAGGATGGGCCCTTTTTGGGGGTTTTTTTTTTGTGACACAGAAAATTTGCTATCGAAACAGGCAACGGGGGTTTTCAAACAACAAAATTTTTTAATATTATAAAACCCCAAAAAAATTTTTTGAAAAAAGGGGATCCCTCATCAGAATGTGGTTCGACAAAAAGGGTTTTCCCTTTCTAAATATCCCTAAAAATTGTCTATGTAGGAGTATTCGAAAAAATTTTTTCCCCCCTGGATTTTTTCCCTATTTTTTCTATTTTAAGAATATCCACAATTCACAAAGAATCCCCAAATCTTTCGTAAATAATTTGGGGTCGCGGGGATCATACAAGTGTACATCTGTAAAGCATTTAAAAATAAAGTTCCCCGGGAAAACAGAGAAATATAATGCAGGTTTCTAGAAAATTGAATTTAAAAAATTTTAGAACAACTTTTGAAAAAAATATTGAAAAGCCTACAAAAGGGGAATCCGGCTATAAGGATTGTCCTTTTTTGGGGAAAAACCTTTTGTTAAAAATTTTTTTAAAAGAGTTTCTGTTTAAAAAATTTTTAAGGAGAAACATATTTAATAATATTGTTAAAAAATTTTCATAAGATTAGAAAAAATGCCATTTTTCCCCTAGGTTTGGCAGTTTTGCGACTTTCGCCAAAAGGTTTGTTTTTAAAGCATCTGAACCAAAATTTTTAAAAATTTTTTTTTTCCCCAATTGAAAACCCCTCCATTTTTCCTTAAGTCAGGGGTTTTTTGTAAAAAAAGGAAAAAAAACCCCAAATTACCCAAAGAATTTTCCGTACTCAGAAAAATTGCGTCAAAAATGAAAAAGTGTTCCCTTTTAATTAATAAAAGACGAAAAATACCCCGTTTAGGGGGAATTGGTTAATGAGGGTTTTGAAAATGGCTAATTTAAAACCTTTTGGACCAAATGCAAAAAAACTTTGGACTGCAAAAACGGCCCCAAACCCAGGGAGGAAAAAAATTTTTACCTCAAGATTATTTTTTTAAAAGATTTTCACGGCTCGAAAAGTAAAAAAGGAAGAACAAGGGAAAAATAAAAATACAATTTCCATTAAAAATGAAAAACGTAAAAAATTAATGAAACCCAATAAGAAAATTATAGAATATGCAAGGAACTTACGGGGGATCTACCAAAGGAGCAAAACTTGTTTTTCCCTTTAAAAAGTTAGGGAAAAAAAATGGTCAAACATTGGGGTGCCCAGCTAAACCTGAAAAACAATTCTAATTTTTTTGGGAACCCTTTTGGGCGGTAAAAACCCCAAAAAAAAATCCCCTTACCTGCATCAAGAGAACCCAGTCTGTTTTTAAGGTAATGTTTTTTTTTAAAAAATTTTTCTGAAACCCTTTTTTCTGATACAGCCTTTTTCTAGATGATAAAAAACAGGGGTTTTAATTGTTTTTATTGCTAAACGGGACACTAATTTTAAAAAATTTAAAAATTAACAAATTTTGAACCTTGATCCACATACCCATATAAAAAAGGGGGGGTTGGGGGTTGACCCGTTTAAAAAACGTTGGGGTTCCCAAAAAAAAGGGGTTGGGGCCCTTTTAACCCCGTTTAAAAATTTAAAAAAAAAATTATATATTTTTGCTATTTCGTTCTATTTTATTTGTTAGCATAAAATGTTTTTTTGAAATTATATTATTTATTGTCACATTCAAAATCACCATTAAACATGTTATCGAAACTCCTTAAAAACCCAATAATTCCCAATTTAAAACGTCAATTTTGGGGTCTTTAAAAATAGGGGTTTAAAGGGGTTGGGGGTTTTGGGGTTTACCCAATTTATATATGCGCGGGTTGGGTTGAAATTTTTGAAAAATAAATGATTGGATTGGGGTTTTAAAATTCAACCCACCCCCCGCAACCCCCCAACCCACCAAAACCCAACGATGGAACCCCAGACCACTCACCAAATAGCCGTGTTCACAGTATATTTTTTGCATCTGAAAATTGAAATACCTTTTCCCCTTAAATCTTCTCTCAATTTCCTTGTATCGGGTTTTAAGCGCATATCTAAAAAATATTAGGCTCATCCAAAGCTTAAAAGATTTAGAGGTTGTTTCACATTGAGTTTTAAGGGATAAACCCTTTGTGACAAAATTCTGAGCCATAGATCCTAAAAAGTAAAAGTTTTTCCCCACTTGCCGGCCTGAACAATAAAAATAATCCCACACCTTCGGAAAAAAGGTTTGCTGCCCGCTACCCCCGGGTTTTGGCCGTCCCCAAAAAAGGAAATTATAAATTTTTAAAATAATAAATTTGCTTTTTTTTTTTACATTAAAGAAAAAAGTTTTTTAAATTTTTCCGAGAATTTTGCTTTTGAAACAGGAACTGACCGTTTCTTCCAAAGTCGGACTGTTTTACAATTCCAAAACAAAATGTATTTTAAATTTTAAAACCAAAATTCAAATTGGGAAAAAAAACTAATTTTAAAAGAGATGTGTGTTTCATACTTGAAGTTGAGAACTTGACTAGATAAAATTTTTTCTCAGGTACTGGGGGAATTTTTAAAACCGACTACCAAAACCTGGGCTTTTTAAAATTATTAAAACTATTTAATTGGTGAATTTTTCTCTTAAGAGAATTATTTTGTTTCCATTTTTACTCTAGTTTTTGTATAAATAGATGAACCGCCTAAAATCAATTCAGTTTTATTTTGAGTTCACCCCCTTTAAAAAACTAAACAACTGTGCCAAGTTATGCTAACTAATTTCTGACATTGAGAAATTTTTTACGAATGCAACATCAAGTTTTTAATGTGGGGAAAAAGTTTTCACTTGCAACTTTTTTTTTGAAAAATAAAAAAGGAGCAACCGCAAACACGCATATGACCCCCAAAAAGCCATTAAGGTTGGATGAAAATTTTTAAACTACTTTCTTTTTTTACTTTTGGTATAGATAAAGTTTAATAATTAACATGAAAGATATAAAGCAACAGAAATTGGTTTTAAAAAAACCCTTCACTCATCAACCTAATTACAAACAAGGGCTAAAGCCATATGATTTTACACGTTTTTAAATTTTCAAAATAACTGATTTATGCAAGGGAAAATGCAAAACCTCAATCTTTGTTTCTCTATTTTCCCGCATATAGAAAAAAAGGGGAAAAATGAATTAAAGATTCTCTATTTTTTTATTAAAAATTTAAAAAACAAAAACTAGTTTTTGCTTGTCACCCCAAAAAAAAAGAAAAAAACAACTTTTGGGGGAAATAAAAACCCACCATTCACGCATGCATCTGAAGAGTTTTGGTCTTCTTGCTTCAATTGATGTTTTTTTGTCTCACGAACAACAAGATTTCATCCCCTGAATGTGGTTTTAAGTTGACGGTCAATATGTTTTCCTACAAAAAATAGGGGGTTTTCCCCCGGGGAAAATTTTAAAGAAATGAAAAAATTATAGAAGTTCCCCCGCTGAAGGATAATCACATGTTTGTATCCTCCGGTTAAAGGGTGTTCAATATTGTTTGATACTTCCTTCTGTCATGGAAAAACAGATCAGATAATAAGGGATAACAATTCGGCCTATGAATAACGAAATCAATCATAAAAAGCCTTCGTTGTCAAAGACAAAAAAACCAACATGCAAAAGAGAAAATGCTCTCCTTGTTTTCATTGCTGCTTCAAGATTGTAAACCAATTGTAAAACTTATCAGGTGAAGGCACCCGTTGCTTTTGAATCCTTTACTTGGTTTAAATTAGCTTTACGGTCTATACATCAGAATGAAATAAATCTTTGTTCTACCTAATAATCCAACAAGTTTTATTGTAAATAATTTACTATTAAATTTATTTTTTGTCAAAGGGGGGGAGCTGTTATATATACACAAGAATGAATAGCCAGTATGAAAAGTGCTACATACCTGGTTTGTATTGCCAGAACACTATTTATTTCTCCGGATTCTTCCACAGTCCAGGCTTTGTAGAAAAGTTAAACCATTATTTTCTTTGATATATTTTCCTGTGACTGTAATCATTCTATTGATTTCAGTTGAAAACAATTATGCTATAAACGAATCCGCATCCAAGTAAAATTTACACCGAAAAACCCTTCCAATTGGGAAGGAAATGGCCGCTCCACAACTGCATGAAGGTGCAATTTTGCTGCTTGTTGTGCTCGTCAGGGAGCTTCTGCCAATAAAAACAGCATTGGGTAAGCACTAATAAACCAAAGAAGTGGTGAGAGAGTATACCCTATGCATCAGTCATATATAACTTTACATATCCCAACAGAAACAAAATTCCAAATTAACTAAATTTGAGTTGGCAACAAATTTTGTCTTTGGACAATGGCAGCCATGATGAAAGATGCTGTAAATTTAGAGGGATTTCCCATGCTCAATGTATAATGCATCGAAAGACAGTAATTTATTAAACACCAAATACAAAGCAACCTTATCCCCATAAACTACTAAACTATAGTCATGTTCCACTTCCCTCCTTATCACCTACCAGTCAAAATGGCAACAGGGTCAGGGGGGGCCCCCTTTTCCACCATAAGCGATTGTTTTGTATATATTTTTAACCAATAACGCCCTTTAATTACATAGGGTTCTGATCCATGATTTTTACGGTTTGGGTCCAAGTTCTGGTGGGTAAGAACCAAAAACGTTCCCCAGTTATGGTAAAATCTAACGAAATTTTGACCCTTAAATTTAGGTATACCGATTTTTTGGGTTTTGAATGATACATCCTAGGAGTTACCATTTAGCTTGAAGAGGTTTTTATCCATCCTAAACAAAGAATAATGTTTGGTAGCGGCACAATGCGTGCAGGTTTTTTGGTGTAAAAAAAAATAAATAAGTATACAAAGGTTAATAAAATAAGTGTGTGCAGACATTTTTGGCGCTAAAAAAAACTATTTTAAAATAATAAACAGGACAAATTTAATAGCATGTGAGTATATTGTGAACCTATTCTTCAACCTTTTCTTGCATCTTTGTTATTTATCTATAGACATGTATTATGTTACTATTAGGGAGGAATGGTAAGTATCTAATACTTTTACCCCCACAGAAAACATTGTAGCCCACTGTCTGATGTAACCAAAAACCTTGTTGTCAGGTCACCCGGCAGGCCTATGCCCACTTTTCGGCCCGGCCCCTTCCGCTTGCTTCAAAAAGCCCATTTCAGGCCCTCCAGGCCATTTTTTAGGCTAAGTTCCGACAACAGGTCTGAAAACAATTATTTTCCAACCATTCCACCCTTTAAAAAAACCAAACAGCCCTAAAGAAACTGATTTTAAAACCCCCAAAACTGGACCCTTTTTATATAAAATTGCCTAAAAAAGCCCTCACTTTTTTGGCCCTTGTAATGAGGCCCAGCTCACCATTGTGTTGACCCCTTGTGCCTTCGAAACTATGCCAAAAACCCTTCAAAGTTCCTTTGCAACAAAACCCTTAATTTTATTCCCATGCCAATGTGCCATCCGAAGTTTCTGTTTTTATAACAGGGGTAATAGTATTTTTTTTTATGTTTCCTAGGACCTCATTTATGTAATCCCTAAATTTATATTGTGGAAAAAAATATATAATTATGAGTCCTTTATTTAAACCTAAAAAAAACTTCCAGGCTTCTACGAAACCCCACTGAAAAGTTACACTCTGCAGTTGTTTTAAAAGTTTGATTAAGATAAAGTTCCCTACGTAGTTGGAACCGATTGTGTTATGCTTCCGAAAACATATCCAATTATTCAAAGTTCTTCAATTCTAAAATATTCACTGTGTTATCATTTTAAGCTTCAGCCTCCCCAAAGGAGGCACACAGTACTGATTCCCACATGGTTACTTTACAATTTTCATATCTACTAATCTCTGCAACTTTGGAAACTGATGTTCAACTTTAATTTAAGAAAAATATTGCACAATTTCCTATTCCATAATAAATGGGCATCAAAACTTCATACAAAAAAGCCTAAACCGAGCCAAATTCTATCATTAACACGAAAAAAACTCAAGGCATCTGATTTCATCCCAAAATCCGCACCCGGAAACAATGTTCAACTTCTAAACTAAGAAAACCTAATTCACAATTTCCTCCCATAAAAATGATCACAAAAACATCACCTAATTTCCCCTTGAAAATCAAAAAAGGGAGCCAAATTTTTCCCCCCCACCCCTTTAGCAAGCTGCTAAAAGAGACTGGAAAAACCACTTATACAATTACATAGACCTTACACCAAAGCTGGATACCGATACCAGCAAAGACTCGCAGCAAACAGGACCAAACCAAATATATCCAAAAAAAACACTTCAAACTCAGGAAAATTTAAACCCAATCTAAGAAGCTAAAAAGGTGAAAATTTTGTAAGAAATTCCCCCTTTGTTCCTGTTTCATAAAAATGTTCCGCAGGTCCCTTCTTCTGATCGAGCTAAAACAAAAGGTTTAAATTCTTTCACTAGTACAGAATTAAAAAGTCCCCTCCTTCCAGGTTTCTTCATTCTGACCCTTTATAACCGGGACTTACTAAAAAAAAATCTTCAAAACCCCAAGAAAACATCCCCAGAACGGGAAAAACAACACGAAACATTGACACTGGCAACCACAGAACCAAAACCCCCCATATGTACCATTACTCCGGGAAACACACCCAAGACTTGCCCTGCTTCTACCCCTTTCACCCTACCGAATTTCATAAGTCACCAAACGCGTACAACCACTAACAAACTGTTTCACCCCTGCCCCCCACCCTGATACAGTTTTTGATATATAAAACCATCTTTACTTATTACCCAAAAAACTGACCCAAAATAAGGCCCATAAAACCGCCACTCCACCAATCCAACTTTCCTATTTCAACCCCTCCCCACCCGAACCCCTAAATACACATAACAAACTCACACCACCAAATCCCGCGGAATTCACCTGCCAAAAATCACACACACTGCAACCCTGCCCGCACCGGTTTCTAGCAAAATCCAGTTAAATCACCTACATAATTCCGTACCCAAAAATTTTATGCAAAAACAAACTGAAGTTATTTTAAACGTACTAACACAGAAATTTCATTGAAAACCAAAACTACACGATGAACTTCAAAAACATCAAATACAATGCAAATTGACAAGAGAAGACCTGTTCCCTGTGAGCGGTTGTGGCCCCCTAAAAAGCTCCGAACTCGACACCTGATCTGGTGGCTGTAGTCATTTCCGTATTCGTTTCCTGACAACTTATCTCAACGTGAGATTTGAGAAAAAAAACATTGGGGAGAATTGCTCAACTGTACTGAAATTTCAAATCAATGAGACTGTATAATGACCTAATTCGCGACAAATCCGATTCCAGATCTCGAAAAGATCCATTTCGCGGCCAGATTTCTTGATTTTCTTATTTTCTTTTTTCCTTATGAAATCCAATGGGTTGAGAATACTATCTCTTTACGAAGTTGCGTCACTGGTCAGATCTGAGTATGCCAAAAAATAAAAAATAAAAAAAAAAAAAAATAAAAAAACTACAAATCTTTTTGATTTTTTTTTCCCTTTTACACAATTTAAAAGACATTGGTAATGCAATAAAGTTTAAAATAAATCTCTCAAAATTGGTGGTGGCAAAAGTTAAGAACTAGGTCTTTTCCAGAAGGTCAACAGTTTTAAACTGGCCGAACGGGTTTTTCCACAGGGCCTTGGGCGGGGCTTTTCCGGAACTGGTGCTCGGATTGCCTCGACCGATAGAGGAGGGGAGCATTTGCTCGATTGAGGGAGGGCTCCTGGAGCTTTCATGTTTAAGTGGCCTGCAAAAAAAAATCATTGTAAAAAAGTGTAAAAAAATTTCCGGTTTACTTCATAGCAGGTTTCCGGTTAGAGGTGCACAACGATTTTTTTAAACCCGAACCAAGCAGAAAGGGGGTGCAGGTTTGGGCAACAACCGTTTTTAGGTTGTTCGGGTTTTTGACCGGGTTTTTCCGGGTTTTGGCTAAAATTTCGGGTTTTGACCGGGGTAGAGGTGGAATCGATTCTGGTTTGGTTCTTTTTTCTGGTTTGGACTGGTGTCCCACGGTTTGTTTGGGGAGGGTAAGAACGGGCCTGATTGGACCCAAAACAAGGCTTTTTTTGCAGGAAAGCCCGGGTTTGTGTCCAATTTCCAATATTTTTTCGTTAGCAAACCAACATAAAGGCTAGGCTAGCCAATTTTTTTATTTGGATGGGCCGGTATTATGGGATGTGGGATAGGATAGAAGCCCATCTACGGATGCTATTTGGGCTCAATACTCTGGCCTTGTATGGAAAACTAGTGATTGTGAGTTTGTGCCTCCTCTGTTTAACCACTGTTATTGTTAATGGGTAAGATTGGGGAAAACCAAGGTTTTAAAAATGGTTCGTATCGGCCGATTTAAAACCGGATATCGAAAGCTTGGTTGGTACGAATCAAACTGGTACACTGAATGACTGCAAAAAAGAGTACCGCCGGTAAATTGGTTATCAATACCGGGCTAAATGTTAAAGTTAGACTTTTAATCTTTTATGGGCCAAAAGGTGATGATTTACATTCTTAGTAATTATAGGCCCCAAAAGGTACCAATATTGGGAAATTTTTTGGGTTATTTTTTATTAGGGTTTAACTTTTGGAATATATTTACAAGGAATGATGTAGTTTGGGTTTTCTTAGTTTAAAAAATTGTACTTTATGGTTTTATAGGGTTAAGGGTTTTAACTCGGTTGAGAAGTCTAGTACAACTGGGTTCAACTGGTTGAACCATTTCTGAGCCTAACCAGTAAGAGTTAAAAACCGGTTTAAAAAACATTTCGGAAAACAATAGTGGGTCCTTTGAACAAGAGGCCTTATCGAACGAAAGTTGATTTTTTTGAACGTTTTGTGTGGTAGATGCGGGTTAGTGGAAAGGGTCCCCTTTCCCCCTCATGTTTCAATTTTGGGTCACTTTTGTCCTCACTTTCTAAAAGTTTATACATTATTCTCTTTAACCTCGTCGATTTTTTAATACGTGTCGTATAAATTCGAATTCATTTATGTTTTACACCACGTAGCCACTTAAATTATGTATTTCTATGTTTTTTCCCCCGTTTTGATCTGAGTTCCGAACGTAACGGTTCGTTCTCTTTAAAACTATTATTGAAAACACTTTGAATAAAATTTGGTAATACTAGATAAAGTGACAATCATTTGGCAAAATTACAAGTTTAAACCTTATTAAAGTGTATATGTTATTATATAATTTTAGAATAGAATGATTATTTTTTATAAGGTTCTTTATAATATATTTTAATTATGCTAATTTAAAAAATAGTACTTTCTATTTTTAATTATTAAAGTTTTCATGGCGTATTTTAAAATACAAGATCTCTTACTCCATGTAGGTTTTTGATAAAAGTAAAACTAAGAACTTCATCGGATGGGGTTTTATTTTCCTCTTTATCCTTCAAATCAATTCAAATGTAAAAAACATATCCGATTTGAATTTAGTGGGGTTTTGACTAAACCCGTTTAAATTATTTTAAACTTTTAATAAGCTCTTAACTAGCTCACAAACGGCTCTTGAAAATTCTTGAAAGCCAAATAAGTAGAGGAAGGTTATTGAACAGGAAATTGAAAATGTAGAACGGTAAGAGAAATGGTTTTGACCCTAAATTGCAAAATAAATGGTTTAGATTTAGTAGTCCTCAAATTTAAAATTTACAAAAACTAAAAAACAAAGGAATTAATTAGGAATATAAAAAATGGGAAAATTCAATACTCGGACTCATAAATTACTGTAACTTTGCATACGCTAATATATTTTTAAAAGCATACATCGTTTAACGAACATTTATTCTCTTTTATTTGAGTAGGCTATTACTATAGTTTTTTAATATTCAAAAAAGGTTTATTTTACAAGCTATAAAAGTTACATGATTGTGAAAACATTATGTGATTATGTTCCAGTAGTAACATAATCAATTAATACCTAAATCACGTACCAATGTGCAACCCAGTGCAAATTCTTAATGTAACACTATGTCTATAATCACGTACAAACGATCAATGAATACCTAAATCACATACCAAATACTCAATGTATACCTATTCCTTAAATCACATACCATGCTGTAAAAGCAGTAACAAATAGTCAATGTGAACCAACCATGAATTATCATCACGTACCATGTGTGCAAAAAAAGTAACAAAAGCTCAATGTAACACTACATCTATAATCATGTAACAACTTATGTTACATATCTAATCCGTAAAAATAAAAACGATTAAGTTCTCATTATATTGAAGTATAATCACGAAATAAGCATAACTTTAGTAAAAAACATTACAAAATAAAAAAACTATAATAACATATTATATGTTGATACATAATCACGTGGCATTACACTTGTTACATATAGTACGTGATTATAGATGTAGGTAGGGACAGACCTACCTAGGGGAAGGGGTAACCTCGCTACCCCCTTTACGCTCCGGCGGTAGTGTAAATTTTGGAAAATTTTGACCTTTCTTTTATGTTTTTCGATTTCGTTACCCATTTTTTTTATAAAACCCTTACCTCTACGAAATTTGTAGATCCGCCATTGGATGTAGGGTCACATTGAACATTTGTTACTGCTTGCACATATGATACGTACGTACTTAAACATACACTTTAAAGTTACACAGATCACATAACATTATAATTGTAAAATAAAATTTAGAAAACTATAAGGATAGCATGCTCAAATTAAAACAATTACATGCTCATTAATTTAAAAAGAAAAAAACAATACAGTTGAAAAAGTTGAAGCCACCAGGTCCATTCAAGAAAATGTCACTATATGTTCCCCCTAAAATTAAAAGGGCAATTATCTACTACCATTTCGTTTCGAAAATCCCTCATGTCTATCTCTTACCTAAATAATAATTATTGTTTTGTCAAATTTGTCCAACCCGACCGTTGATGGAGGCGGGTCGGCTAGGTGGTTATGAAATGTCGGTAAATGGTTTCAGCTTGCCGACGTGGGGGGTCAGGGGCAACGAATGTGATGTCGGCGGATCAAACCCCAAAACTCACTAACTTTGTTTTAAATTTAAAAAAAAAATATTTGAAACCATTAAAAATGTCCCTTTTAAAGATAACACAATTGGTCAATTGCTTACAAAAATAATAATAGAATAATAGGTAAACTTATACTTGAAATGCATAATGTGCATAATGTTTCTATATTAACTTAGGAGATTTATAAATTTTGGTAATTTTATTCTTGAGAGCCTATGAAAATTTTTTAAAACCAAAAGATAATTTAAACGGTTTTAAAATTTAAAAAAATAAATAATCTGAACTCGAGTTTCACATATCTGGTTTGAATATACTCGTAAACCCGTATAGGTACAACTTTTTTATAATAAAGGTTTATATTAATAACATTAAAACAAAATTATGATTAAATTAAATAAATTAATATTATGTTACATATAAAAAGTTTAAATTATAACCCATACAAAAAATATTGTAAAACATATACATAAAAAAAAAATAAAATAAAAAAATAAAAATTTTTAAATTTTTTAAAGCCCCCGAAATTTTGCAATTTAAAAAAAATTTTTTCCCCTTTTTTTTGGGTTTAATATTTTTTTTAAAAATTTTTAAAAAAAATTTTTGGGTTAATTTTATTTAATATTTTAAAGAAAAAATGTTAAGCCCCTTTCAAACTTTTTTAAAATTTTTGAAAAAAGGTTTTATTTTTTTTTTAAATTTTTTTTTTTTTTTTTTTTTTATATAACACCTTAACTTTCCAAAAGACTTGTTAATCGAGTTCTAGGGTTTTTTTATATACATGTGAGTTATAAAATTCAGTTGATTTACATTTCGACAAATTTTTCCCGAAAATGAGTCGGGTCGAATATAATTGTTATTTGTTATTATTATTTAAGTTTTCGGTTGGTGTAGGATTTGACGTAAAAAAATAAAAAATGAGTCGGGTCAAATATAATACGTTTTCGTGCTTATTTTTATATACATCTTCAGTTGTTATAACTTTTGACGTAATTTTTTTTCAGTGCAGTAACATGCGGGGAAATTTACTAGTTATGGACATTTTGTAACAACGTATAAAATCATCTATTAATCCGATTGATGTGGTCTTTCTATATATAAAACTTTATGAAACTGCTTTATTTTAGTTTTAAATGCTATAAATATATATGAGAAGTCATGAAATTAAGCATGCTATTGCTACACATGTTGTATGAAAAGTTGAGTTCATAAGATCCTTTTAAGTTGAATACCTATACAACTGTTTCAAATGATGCTATTCGAATTAAGACTAAACAAAATAATTACCATGGCTCACTTATTTGATTAAAAGTTAGCAAGAATTGGTCGTTTAAGCTCAAAGGACTCAACTAGTAAAAAAATGTATAATGGTTGATCAATTTGATTATAATACAATTGTTAATAACATTTAACCAAAAGTCACACATAATGTGTTTAAATGATCGTTTACGATAGGTATACGAGGCTATTAAAAACACATTACGAATGATTTGCATTTCGTTGAAAACTTTCTTTAGTGATCTGTCAAAACGATCATTTCTTATCAATCATTACAATGCTATTACTTTATTATAAAATTAAGAAGAGAAGGAACCATACAAAAAATAAAAAATAAAAAATCAGAGAACCATTTCGACCTTCATATCAATATAATAAATGGTATGTAGTTGTAAATGTATTCGTTATAACATTTGCTCATATGTAAAATAGTTATACAAATATATACGTCTTAATTCATGTATGATTTTTAATAACAAACTTTATTAAAAAAGACAGTATAATAATACACACAATACCTTCAACACTAGGGATGAAAACGCGTAGTGCTCGGCTCATTTTAAATTATACGTCTAACGCTCAAGCTTTGCGCCATAGTTTGTGGCTTTGTGAGTAATATTTCAACCTTGAATTCGATTTGTTTTATTATTTATGTTTATTTTTTTATTTTATGTATATGTGTTACAATATTTTTTGTATGTGTGTATAATTAAACTTTTTATATGTAACATAATATATAATAATTATTTAATTTAATCATAATTTTGTATTTAATAGTTATTAATATAAACCTAATTTATTATATAAAAGTTGTACCTATACCGGGTTTACGAGTATATTCAAACCAGATATGTGAAACTCGAGTTCAGACTTATTTATTTTATTAATTTAACCGTTTAAATTATCTTTCTGGTTTTCAAATTTTCATAGGCTCTCAAGAATAAAATTACCAAAATTTATAAATCTCCTAAGTTATATAGAAACATTATGCACATTATGCATTTCAAGTATAAGTTTACCTATTATTCTATTATTATATTGTAAGCAATTGACCAATTGTGTTATCATTAAAGTGACATTTTTAATGGTTTCAAATATTTTTTTTTTTAAATTTAAAACAAAGTTAGTGAGTTTTGCGGTGATCCGCCGACATCACATTCCGTTGCCCCTGACCCTCCACGTCGGCAAGCTGCAACCATTTACCGACATTTCATAACCACCTAGCCGACCGCCTCCATCAACGGTCGGGTGGACTAATTTGACAAAACAATAATTATTATTTAGGTAAGAGATAGACATGAGGGATTTTCGAAACGAATGGTAGTAGATAATTGTCTTTTTAATTTTAGGAGGAACATATAGTGACATTTTCTTTGAATGGACCTGGTGGCTTCAACTTTTTCATACTGTATTGTTTTTTTCTTTTTTAAATTAATGAGCATGTAATTGATTTTTAATTTGAGCATGCTATCCTTATAGTTTTCTAAATTTTATTTTACAAGTTATAATGTTATGTGATCTGTGTAACGTTATGTGTATGTTTAAGTACGTACGTATCATATGTGCAAGCAGTAACAAATGTTCAATGTGACCCTACATCCAATGGCGGATCTACAAAATATTCGTAGAGGTAACGTTTTATAAAAAAAATGGGTAACGAAATCGAAAAACATAAAAGAAAGGTCAAAATTTTCCAAATTTACACTACCGCCGGAGCGTCAAGGGGTAGCGGAGGTTACCCCTTCCCCTAAGGTAGGTCTGTCCCTACCTACATCTATAATCACGTACTATATGTAACAAGTGTAATGCCACGTGATTATGTATCAACATATAATATGTTATTATAGTTTTTTTATTGTGTAATGTTTTTTTACTAAAGTTATGCTTATTTCGTGATTATACATTCAATATAATGAGAACTTAATCGTTTTTATGTTATTACGTGATTAGATATGTAACATAAGTTGTTACATGATTATAGATGTAGTGTTACATTGAGCTTTTGTTACTTTTTTGCACACATGGTACGTGATGATAATTACATGGTTGGTTCACATTGACTATTTGTTACTGCTTTTACACGCATGGTATGTGATTTAAGGATTAGGTATACATTGAGTATTTGGTATGTGATTTAGGTATTCATTGATCGTTTGTACGTGATTATAGACATAGTGTTACATTAAGAATTTGCACTGCTTGCACATATGGTACGTGATTTAGGTATTAATTGATTATGTTACGTACTGGAACATAATCACATAATGTTACACAATCATGTAACTTTATAGCTTGTAAAATATCCTTTTTTGAATATTAAGAAAACTATAGTAATAGCCTACTCAAATAAAAGAGAATAAAATGTTCGTTAATACGATGTAATGCTTTTAAAAATATATTAGCGTATGACAAAGTTACAGTATTTATGAGTCACGAGTATTGAATTTTCCTATTTTGCCATATTTCCTAATTATTTCCTTTGTTTTTAGTTATGTAAATTTTAAATTTGAGGACTACTAAATCTAAACCATTGATTTTGCTAATTAAGGGTCAAAACCATTTCTCTTACCGTTCGTACATTTTCAATTTCCTGTTCAATAACCTTCCTCTACTTATTTGGCTTTCAAGAATTTTCAAGAGCCGTTTGTGAGCTAGTTAAGAGCTTATTAAAGTTTAAAATAATTTAAACGGGTTTAAGTCAAAACCACACTAAATTCAAATCGGATTATGTTTTTATCATTTGAATTTGATTTGAACGGATAAAGAGGAAACTAAAACCCGATCCGATGAAGGTTCTTAGTTTTACTTTTATCATAAACCTACATGGAGTAAGAGATCTTTGTATTTTAAAATACGCCATGAAAACTTTAATAATTAAAAATAGAAGATACTAGTTATAAATTAGCATAATTAAAATATATATATCAAAGAACCTTATAAAAAATAATCATTCTATTCTAATTATATAATAACATATACACTTTAATAAGAGTGTAAGACTTGTATTTAGCCAAATGATTGTTCACTTTTATCTAGTTATTACCAAATTTTATTCAAAGTGTTTTCAATAATAGTTTTAATGAGAACTGATCTCGTTACGTTCGGAACTCTAGATCAAAACGGGGAAAAGACATAGAAATACATAATTTAAGTGGCTCACGTGGTGTAAAACATAAATGAATTCGAATTTATACCGACACGTATTAAAACGTCGACGAGGTTAAAGAGATAATGTATAAACTTTTTAGAAAGTGAGGAGCAAAAGTGACAACATTGAAACATGAGGGGAAGGGTACCCTTTCACTAACCCGCATCTACCACACAAAACGTTCAAAATATCAACTTCTCGTTCGATAAGGCCTCTTGTTCAAAGGAACCCATCTATTGTTTTCCGAAATGTTTTATAAACCGGTTTTTAACTCTTACTGAGTTAGGCTCAGAAATGGTTCAACCAGTTGAACCTAGTTGTACTAGACTTCTCAACCGAGTTAACCAATTAACCCTATAAATCCATAAAGTACAATTTTAACTAAGAAAATCCAAACTACATCATTCCATTGTAAAATATATTCCAAAAGTTAACCCATAATAAAAAATAATCCAAAAATTCAATATTGGTACCTTTTGGGGCGCTATATTTACTAAGAATGTAAATCATCACCTCTTTGGGCCCATAAAAGATTAAAAGTCTAAACTTTAACATTTAGCCCGGTATTGGTATAACCCAATTTACCGGCGGTACATCTTTTTTGCAGTCATTCAGTGTACCAGTTTGATTCGTACCAACCAAGCTTTCGATATCCGGTTTAATCGGCCGATACGAACCAGTTTTTAAAACCTTGGTTTTCCCCAATCTTACCCATTAACAATAACAGTGGTTAACAGATGGAGGCACAAACTCACAATCACTAGTTTTCCATACAAGGCCAGAGTATTGAGCCCAAATAGCATCCGTAGATGGGCTTCTATGCCTATCCCACATCCCATAATATCCGGCCCATCCAAATAAAAACATTGGGCTAGCCTAGCCTTTATGTTGGTTTGCTAACGAAAAATATTTGGAAATTGGACACTAACCGGGCCTTTCCATGCAAAAAAAAGCCTTGTTTTGGGTCCAATCAGGAACCCGTTCTTACCCTACCCACAAACCGTGGGTACACACAGTTCCAAACCTAGTTTAGAAAAAGTAACCAAACCAGAATCGATTCCACCTCTACCCCGGTCAAAACCCGAACTCTTAGCCAAAAACCCCGGAAAAACCCGGTCAAAAACCCGAACGTACCTAGAATCGGTTGTTGACCAAACCTGCACCCCCTTTCTGCTTGGTTCGGGTTCTAAAAAAACTCGGTTTGTGCACCTCTAACCGGAACACTGCTATGAAGTAAACCGGTATGTTTTTCTACACTTATTTTTACAATGATGTTTTTTGAATGGCCACTTAAATCACTGGATAAGCATCCTAGGATGCCCTCCCTCAATCGAGCAAATGCATCCCCTCCTCTATAACGGTCAGAGTTGCATATCCGAGCCACCAGTTCCAGGGAAAACCTGTCCGCCCGAAGGCCACTGTGGTAAAACCCGGTTCGGCTCAGTTTCAAACTGTTGACCTTCTGAGAGACCTAGTTCTTAACTTTATTGCCACCACCAATGTTTCTGAGAGATTTAGTTTTAAACTTTATTGTCATTACCAATGTCTTTTAAATTGATGCTAAGGAAAAAAAATCAAATGATTTGTTAGTTATTTATTTTTATTTTTATTTTTATTTTTATTTTTATTTTTGTGGACATACTCAGATCTGACTTCTGAGTGACGGCAACTTCGTAACGAGATTAGTATTCTCTAACCCAGTTGGATTTCATAAGGAAAAAAGAAACATAAGAAAATCAAGAAATCTGGCCGCGAAACTGGATCTTTTCGAGATCTGGAATCGGATTTGTGCGCGAATTAGGTCATTAGTACAGATCTCATTGACTTCTTCATGAAATTTCAGTTACAGTTGAGCAATTCTCAACATTTCATATGTTTTTCTCTCAAATCTCACTGTTGATGATAATGTTGATCAGGTAAACGAATACGGAAATGACTACAGCCACCAGATCAGGTGTTCCGAGTTCGGAAGCTGTTTCTAGAGGCTACAACTTCGCATCTACATGGGAACAGGTCTTCATCTTGTCAATTTGCATTGTATTTGATCGTTTATTGAAGTTACACTCGTGTAGTTTAGGGTTTTCAATTGAAATTCATGTGTTAGTAACGTTTATATGCATGAACTTCAGTTTGTTTTTGCATAGAATTTTGCTCTGGATACTGGAATTATGTAGGTGATTTACTGGATTTATGCATAGAAACCGTTGTGCGGTCAGTGTTGCTTAGTGTGTGTGATTTTGGGCAGGCTGAATATACCGTCGGCGATTTGGTGGTGTGAGTTTGTTATGTGTATTTAGGGGTTCGGGCTGGGTGAGGGGGTTGAAATAGGATAGTTGGATTGTGGAGTGGCGGTTTATGGGCCTTCATTTTGGGTCAGTTTCTTGAGGTAATAAGTAAAGATGGTTTTATATATCAAAAACTGTATCATGGGTGGCGGGGGCAGGGGTGAAACAGTTGTTACGTGGTGTGTACGCGTTTGGTGACTTATGAAATTCGGTAGGGTGAGAGGGGCTAGAAGCAGGTGCAAGTCTTGGCGTGTGTTTCACCGGAGAGATAATGGTACATATTGGGGGTTTGGTTCTAGTGGTTGCCAGCTGTCAATGTTTCGTGTTGTTTCCTGTTCTGGGTGATTCGTTTCTTGGGTTTCGGAAGATTATTTTTTCTAGTATAGTCCCGGTTATTACAAGTGGTACAGAATGAAGAAACCTGGAAGGAGGTGATCTTGTTAATCTTCTTGTACTAGTGAAAGAATTTACTCTTTTGTTTTAGCTCGGATCAGAAGAAGGCGACCTGCGGAACATTTTATTGAAGACATGGAACAGAAGGGGGAATTTCTTACAAAATTTCTTCACCTTTTTAGCTTCTTAGATTGTTTATTTCCTTGAGTTTGAAGTGTTTTATTTGGATATATTTGGTTTGGTCCTGTTTGCTGCGAGTCTTTGCTGGTATCGGTATCCAGCTTTGGTGTAACTGGTACTATGTAAGTTGTATAAGTGGTTTTTCCAGTCTCTTTTAGCAGCTTGCTAAAGGGGGCTGGCTGGGGAATAATTGGCTGCCTTTTGATTTTCAAGAGGAAATGTAGGTGATGTTTTTGATGATCAGTTTTTATGGAGTGAGGAATTGTGCAATTAGGTTTTCTTAGTTTAGAAGTTGAACATTGGTTTCCAGAAGTGCAGAGATTAGTTAGGGATGAAATCAGCATGAACTTGAGTTTTTTCGTAGATTAATGCATAGAATTTGGCTCTGGTTACTGGCATTTTGTAGGTGAAGTTTTTGATGACCATTTATTATGGAATGAGGAATTGTGCAATTAGTTTTTTCTTAAATTAGAAGTTGAACATCAGTTTCCAGAAGTTGCAGAGATTAGTTAGATATGTAATTGTAATTAGTAAACATGTGGGAATCTAGTACTGTGTGTCCTCCTTTTGGGGGAGGCTGAAGCTTAACAATGTATAACATCAGTGATATCTTATTAGAAGTTGAAGAACATTTGAATAATTGGATATGTTGTCGGAATGCATAAGCACAATCGGTTCCAACTACGTAGGGAACTTTATCTTAATCATAACATTTAACAACTGCAGAGTGCTAACATTTCAGTGTTGAGTTTCGTAGAAGCCTGGAAGTTTTTTTTATAGGGTTGAGAATATAAGGAGCTCATAATTATATATTTTTGGTTCCACAATATAAATTTAGGGATCTACATATAATGAGGTGCTCTAGGAAACATAATGAAAAAAAATACTATTACCCCATGTATATAGAAGAACATGATAACTTCGTGATGGCACATTGGCATGGGAACATAAAATTAAGGGTTTTGTTGCAAAGGAACTTTGAGAGAGGTTTTTGGCATAGTTTTCGAAGGCACAAGGCGCGCTCAAGGCACAATGGTGAGCCTTGGGCCTCAGTTCAAGGGCCGTAAAAGTGAGGGCTTTTTTAGGCAAGTTTTATAGTATAAAGGTCCAGTTTTTAGGGGTTTTAAACATGCAGGCTTCTTTAGGGCTAGTTTAGGTTGTTTTAAGTTGGAATGGTTGGTATAATTGTTTCAGACCTGTTCGTCGGAACTTAGCCTAAAAAATGCGCCTGAGGGCCTGAAAGTGGGCTTTTTGAAGCGAAGCGAGAAGGGTGCACTGGGCCTGAAAAGTGGGCATAGGCCTGCGCCTGGGTGAGCCTTGACAACAAAGGTTTTTGGTTACATGCTAGACATGTGGGCTACATATGTTTTACTGTGAGGTATAAGTATTAGATACTTACCATCTTCCTCTCCTGAATAGTAACATAATACATGTCTATAGATAACATAATCAAGATGCAAGATAAAGGTTGAAGCAATCAGGTTCATCAATATACTCACATGCTATTAAATTTGTCTGTTTACTTATTTTATATAGTTTTTTTTAGCAGCCAAAAATGTCTGCACACACTTATTTTATTAACCTGTCTGTATACTTATTTATTTTATTTTTTAGCAGCCAATAATACCTGCACGCACTTGTGCCTGCTACCAACATTATTCTTTGTTTAGGATGCTGATAAACCATCTTCAAGCTAAATGGTAACTCCTAGTGATGTATCATTCATATAGACGCAAAATTATCGGTATACCTATTAATGGGTCAAAATTTCAGTTAGATTTTATCCATAACTAGGGGTGAACGTTTTGGGTTCTTACCCACCAGAACCTTGGACCCAAACCGTAAAAATCATGGATCAGAACCGTATGTAATTAAAGGGTCGGTTATTGGTTATAAATATATACAAACAATCGGCTTATGGTGGATTTGGGACCCCACCTGACTCTGTTGCACATTTTGACTGGTAGGTGATAGAGGAGGGAAGTGGAACATGACATATTATGTTTAGATAGTTTATGGGGATAAGGATTTTGACTTTCTGTATTTGTGTGTTTATATATAAGTTTACTTGTCTTTCTGATGCATTATACATTGAGCATGGGAAATCCCTCTAAATTTACAGCATCTTTCATACATGGCTGCACATTGATCCAAAGACAAATACTTGCTTGCCAACTCTCAAATTTAGATATAATTTGGAATTTTTGTTTCTGTTGGAGATATTGTATGTATATATATAGACTGTATGCGATAGGGTATACTCTCTCACCACTTCTTTGGTTATTAGTGCTTACCCAATGCTTGTTTTTATTGGACAGAATGCTCCACTGACTGAGCAGCAACAAGCAGCAATAATTGCACTCTCTCATGCAGTTGTGGAGCGGCCATTTCCTTCCCTATTGGTAAGGTTTTGCGTGTGTAAAATTTTACTTGGATGCGGATTACGTTTATAGCATAATTGTTTCACACTGAAATCAATAGAATGATTTACAGTCACAGGAAAATATATCCAAAGAAAATAATGGTTTAACTATTTCTACAAAGCCTGGAACTGTGGAAGAATCCGGAGAAATAAATAGTGTTCTGGTCAATACAAACCAGGTATGTAGCACGTCTCATACTGGCTATTCATTCTTGATGTATATAGTAACAGCATCCCTTAGACAAAGAAATATATATTTATATAGTAAATTATTTACAATAAAACTTGTTGGATTATTAGTGTGAGAACAAAGATATTCATTTCATTCTGATGTATAGAACGCTTGTAGAAGCTATATTCGTAAACCAAATGTAAAGGTACTTCAATAAAGACTTAACGGATGCTCATTCACCTTGATACAGTTTTACAATTGGTTTACAGATCTTGAAGCAGCAATGAAATCAGAGGTTAGTAGCATTTTCTCTTTTGCATGTTGCGTTCTTGTTTGTCTTTGAGCAACGAATGGCTTTCCCTTATGATCTGATTTACGTTATTTCATAGGCCGAATTGTTATCCCTTATTATCTGATCTGTATTATTCCATAGACAGAAGAGAAGTATCAGCAATATGTGAACACCTTAACCGAGAGGATACAAACATGTGATGGTATCCTTCAGCAGGTATACTTCTATAAATTTCTTCATTTCTTTAATTTTCCAAGTGGAATATACCACTATTTTTTGCTAGGAAAACATAGTTGACCAGTCAACTTAACAACCACACTTTCAGGTGGATGAAACTCTTGATCTGTTCAGTGAGTTACAAATGCAACATCAAGTTGTAGCAACGAAGACCAAAACTCTTCATGATGCATGCGATCGAATGGTGTGGTCTTATTTCTCCCCTCAAAGCTTGTTTTTTTCCTTTTTCTTGTTTGGGCGTGACAATGCAAAAACTCATGTTTTTGTGTTTTTAATTTAATGAAAAATAGAGAATCTTTGAATTCATCTTATACCTTCATGTCTATATTGCAGGTAATAGAGAAACAAAGATTGATCGAGTTTGCAGATTCCCTTCGCAGTAAACTCAGTTATTTTGATGAATTAGAAAACGTAAGTCACAAATCTATATGTGCTTGTCAGCACCTTGTTCTGTAATGTAGGTCTGTATGAGTGAAGTGGTTTTTTTAACCAATTTCTGTTGCTTTATCATCTTTCAGTGTATAATATATTATAAACATTATCTATAGCCAAGTCAACTCAAAGAAAGTATTTGTTTAAACTGAATTTTCATCCATACACATGGCTAATGGCATCGGTTTTGGTCATATGCTGTGTATTGCAGGTTGCTGCCAGCTTTTATTCTTCAAATACAAATGTTGCAAGTGAAAACTTTCTTCCACAGCTTAAAAAGCTTGATGATTGCATATCGTAAGTAAATTTCTCAATGCTCAGAATACTAGTTATGCATAAGCTTGTGCATCAGTTGATTATGTGTTTAGTGAACGGTGAACTCAAAATAAAACTGAATTGATTTTGAGGCGGTTCATCTATTTATACACAAAACTAGAGCTAAAAATGGAAACTAAATAATTCTCTTGTAAGAGACTAAATTCATCCTAATTAATATAGTTTATACATATACTAATGCACCAGTGTTTTGGTATGTCTAGGTATGTTGAAAATAATCCACAGTACGCTGAGTCAAATGTTTATCTAGTCAAGTTTCGTCAACTTCAAGTATGTAACACACATTCTCTTCTATAAATTTAGCTTTTAATTCCTCAATTTGAATTTGGTTTAAGTTTATACATTCTTAAGATTATATGGAATTAATGTAATTACAGTCTCGAGCTCTTGGAATGATACGTGCTCATGTTCTCTCTGTTCTCAAAAGCAGTACTTCTCAGGTAAAATATCTAATATCGATTTTACTTTAATGTAATGGAAAAAATGCAAAGTTTATTATTATTAATATTATAATTTCCCTTTTTGGACAGGTCCAAACAGCCCTTCGGGGTAGCGGTGGCAGCAAATCAGCTATTTCCGAAGGTGTTGAGGCATCTATCATTTATGTTCGCTTCAAGGCAGCTGCAAGTGAGGTAATAGCTTATTACTTTCTGTATGCTCCTATCTATTGGCTCAAGAATTTATGTCAGCATAAGGGGCTTATCAACCTTAATTATCTGCTAATGTGAAACAAACCTCATAATATCATTTTAACTGCTTTGGATGAGCCTAATATTAGTTAGATATGCAGCTTAAACCGATACTAGAGGAAATTGAGAGAAGATCTTCAAGGAAAGAGTATGTTCAACTTCTTTCAGAATGTCACAAAATATACTGTGAACAGCGGCTATCTTTGGTGAGTGGATCTAGGGGTGTCCAATCGTGTCGGATTGGTGGGTTGACGGGTTGCGGGTTGGTGGGTTGAATTGTTCAACCCGAATCCAACTCATATTATTTTTCGGGTCAAAGATTTCAACCCTAACCCGCGCATATATAAATTCGGGTCAACCCAAACCCAACCCGTTTAACCCGTATTTTTAAATGAGTCATACAAGTTGACGATTTATTGGCGAATTATTGGGTTTTAAGCGAGTTATCGATAACATGTTTAATGGTGAGTATGAATGTGACAAGTAAATAATATAATGTGTCAAAACTAACATTATTATGACTAACAATGTAAAATAGAATCAGAAATAGCAAAAATATATAAGTTTTTTTTCTAAATTGTTAAACAGGTTAACGGGTCAACCCGTTTTTATATGGGTGAACCCGAACTGTTTTTAATACGGGTCAACCCGAACCCGACCTTTTTTTATATGGGTCCACTGTGGATCTATATTGGTTTCAAAATTTTCGTTTATGTATTATTTTTGTCAATATATCAAGTGTTCTCCGTTTGATGCTAATACAAATATACAATTAACCCTCTGTTTTGTATCATCTAGATAAAAGGCATAGTATCAGAAAGGATTTCAGAATATTCCAAAAAGGAGACATTACCTTCAATAACGAGATCTGGGTGTGCATACTTGATGCAGGTAACCGTGTGGATCTTTATTTTTGGTTTTTACCAGCCAAAAGGAATTCCGTTAACATGTTACGGAATTGTTTGACAGGTTTGCCAGCTGGAGCACCAACTGTTTGACCATTTCTTTCCATCAACTTCAGAGGATATCTCAAGTTTGGCTCCTTTGGTAGATCCTCTGTAAGTTCCATTGCATATTCTATATCTCTTTGGCTTATTGTGTGTCTCTCACTTAATTACTTTACAGTTCTTACATTTTTAATGGAATTCGATATTTTGATTATACCCGTTGTTCTTCCTTTTTTACTTTGTCGAGCCGTGATAAATCTTAAATATAATAATCTTGCAGAGTAAAGTGCTACTTCCGTCCCTGAGGTTTGGCCAGTTTTGCGACTTTTGTCCAAAGGTTTGTTTTTTCGCATCTGGATCCAAAAGGTTTGAAATTATGCCATTTTCATCCAGCTCATTAACTTCATCCATTCTCTCCGTTAAGTCAGGGGTATTTTTCGTCTTTTTAGTTAACTTAAAGGGCAATTCAGTCTTTTTCACTTTATGTACAAGCATTTAGCATGATGTACGAGTATTACTTAATGGGTAATTTGGTCTTTTTCACTTTATGTACAAAAATACCCCTGACTTAACGGAGAAAAATGGATGGAGTTAACAAGTTGGATGAAAATGGCAAGATTTTAAACCTTTTGGATTCAGATGCTTAAAAGCAAACCTTTGGACGAAAGTCGCAAAACTGGCCAAACCTCAGGGAGAAAAATGGCATTTTACTCTAATCTTGCATGACACATTTTGTAACATATATTTATTGAAATATGTTTCTCCTTTAAACTTTAAAGACAGAATTACTCTTTATAAAATTAGTAACAAACTTAGTGTTCCATCAAGAAGGACAATACCATTATAGCCTGTAGATTCACTTGCGATGAGGCTTTATCAATATCTGTTTCAAAAATGTTGTTCATAAAGTTTTAAAGTTCAATTTTCTAGCAAACCTGCATTATATTTCTCTGTTCACGGAATCTTATATTAGTAAATGCTTTACAGATGTACTTACTTGTATGATACCCTGCGACCGAAGCTTATTCACGAAATGAATTTGGACATTCTTTGTGAACTTGTGGATATTCTTAAAATAGAAGTTATAGGAGAACAACTCAGCAGGCGGGGTGAATCTTTAGACGGAATACGTCCTACATTAGACAGAATTTTAGCGGATATTCATGAAAGGTTAACCTTTCGTGCTCGAACTCACATTCGTGATGAGGTATGCCTTATATTCATAATTTCATATGGTTGGATAAGTATTAAGTATTCTGTTGTTTGAACTCGATTGTGTGCCTGTTTCAGATAGCAAATTATCTGCCTGTCGACGAAGATCTAGATTACCCTGGAAAGCTGGAACGATCCTCTGAGACAAAATCTGATCCCAGTTCTGTAAGTATATTTATCAAATATTTATTTCACCGTCCCGCAGGGGGAGCAAACTTTAACCGATCACCGAACCGAATTAACCGATATGAAATGACGGTTATGGATAATGCTATTTGATAACCGATAAGTCGGTTATGGATATGGTTAAAGGTGTCCCATAAGCGAACGCTAACCGAACCGAAATGAATTAAGACATGCTTTTAAAATATATTCATATTTAAAATATAAATGTTCAAGGAATCAAAACTCTATATTCACAAAAAAAACATATACACAAGCTTTTTATATTATATAATTAGCTTTAAAATATTCATGTGTGGTATGCACATATAATGTATATATGTGTGGGCCCTCGGGGTGCGAAAGTGAAATTGCACTAATTTTAACATTATTTTACTAATTTCGTGAAAATAACGTTAAAAAGCGAGGGACGGTTAGTCATGCATCATGTGGTGGCGTTGATAGCCGAAAGACAAAAGGGTACATGCATTAATCGGCCTTTGTCCTGATTGTTGAGTGTTATGTGCCTTATGTCCAAGGCTTGATGCAAAGCTACTATCGAATCGGGGGTCTCACTGGAAGCAGCCTCTCTATTCCTACGGAGTAGAGGTAAGGCTGTCTATATCTTACCCTCCTCAGACCCTACCTTTTTGCTATTGGTGGGATTTACTGAGTATGATGATGATGAGCTTTAAAATATTTAAAAAATAATAATTTTATAAAATTTGACTCATTTTATGCATGTGTATGTTATTAATTTATTTATTTATAAAGTCGATTGTAACTGAGACTATAATTGTCTAATATGTTCATTTAAATTTTAGTTCAAACTTAGATCGGTTAATTAAACGAAACCGAACCATAACTGAACTGAACTGAAGTTCGGTTATGGTTATGGTTATGGTTAAGGAAATTTCATAACCGAAGCTAGGAGTTACGGATATGGTAACAGGTAATAACCGAACCGAACCGCCATTTGCACACCCCTACCCGATAAGTTTTTACACAACGTTCTGTTTCATTGAATGTTTTTTATATTTTCTATTGTTTAATAATAATTTGTAAATTGATGTAAAGGTAAATTTGCTGCTCGACCAGAGTTTAGATGCTTTCAAGACATGGTACCCTCCGCTTGAAAAAACTGTATCATGTCTTTCCAAATTATATAATTGTCTGGAGCAAGCTGTTTTTACTGGATTAGCACAGGTATGAGCAATCTCCTCCTACTTTTTTCGTGATGTGAATTATTTTCATCACTACGTAATTCTAATTCTATATATATTTAATTAAAATGGCAATTTCTTTTTTTCTCCATCCTCCAGGAAGCAGTTGAGTTTTGCTCGTTATCTATCCAAGTAAGTTACTGAGTTGCTTTAGCTTTACATGGTTATAGCTAGGGGCGGCAATTATAGATCCGACCCAAACCCGACACGAAAAAAATAGGTTTTGGGTTGACTAACACGACCCATATAAAAACGGTTCGGGTTCGGGTTGACCCTTAATTTAAAAACAGTTGGGGTTCGGTTTGACCTATTTAAAACGGGTTGACCCTTTAACCCGTTTAAGTACTTAGAAAAAAAATATTATGTTAACATCTGGCACACCATATTATCTACTTGTCCCATTTATACTCACCATTAAACACGTTACCAGTAACCTGCTTACAACCCAACAATCCGCTTATAACTCATCAACCTACTTATAACTCGCCAACATGTATGGCTCATTTAAAAAAATGGGTTAAACGGGTCGTGTTCAGGTTGACCCTAATCTATGTGTGTGCGGGTTAGGGTTGAAATCTTTGACACGAATAATAATATGGGTTGGGTTCTGGTTGCACATTTCAACCCGCTAACCTGCAACCCGTCAACTCGCCAACCCGACACAATTCACACCCCTACTTATAGCTAGATATGGCAAAATGGGCAGGTAGGGTTATGGGTTAAGAAGGATACTTATTGTATTGGTCAAAACACTTCTGGTTGAGTTGGGTTATTATCGGAAACACACTCTGTCCATAATTTAATTTTGCTTATATATAATTATTGTGGCAAATATGGTTACAGATATTATTTCAGATATATTTAAATTTTTAATAAAACGATTTAGGTGGTTCTATGCATTGAAAGTACCACTTTGGACAACTTTTCACTCTTTGACCAGTTCTTTTAGGTTATATTTGACCTGAAACACTTTTTTGTTCAAAACTAGTGACGAAGTTTATTTATCGTTTTTGTGTGCTCATTAAATCATCTGCTGCAGAAAGCAAGCAAACTCATTGCAAAAAGATCATCACAAATGGATGGACAGCTCTTTCTTATTAAGCATCTTCTTATCTTAAGAGAACAGGTCTTGACCAAACCTCCTTTTTTCCAAATATTATCATATTAGTTTTTTAATACTAAGTTTGTATATGACTTTTAGATTGCACCTTTTGACATCGAATTCTCTGTCACACAAAAGGAACTGGATTTCTCCCATTTGTTGGTCAGTATTTGCTTGAACAATAATCTCTTTAGTTAAATTAGGGTTTACAACATTGTAAGATTGCATAATTATCGTGGGATGCTCATCACATCTGTGGTAGTTATTATGCTGTATATATGTACTGTAGGAGAATCTGAAAGCTTGTACTTGTTTTTATGTTCCCAGGAGCATCTGAGACGAATTCTTAGAGGTCAAACCTCGCTGTTTGACTGGTCAAGGTCAACTTCTTTGGCGAGGACACTGTCGCCTCGAGTTTTGGAAAGTCAAATTGACGCAAAGAAGGTATACAATCTTTTTAATTGATTATTATTGCTTCTATCTATAATTTTCTTAATCTTTATTTTGTAGAAAATAGTTAGATATATTTTTTTAATTTTGTACTGAAGTTCTGGTGTCGCTTTATTTATTTTCATTTTTATATTCTGACTTTCTGTTTTAAATGCTGGAAATGATTTATTTGTATGCAGGAATTGGAGAAAAATCTAAAAGCCACATGTGAAGAGTTCATCATGTCTGTCACTAAATCAGTTGTAGATCCCATGCTATCCTTTGTTACAAAGGTTAATTTAGTAACCTTTTATCGTTCAAACAATAATGAAAAAGAAAATGACTTTAGAATTCATCAAGATCCTTTTTTTTTCCTTAAAGGTGACAGCTGTCAAAGTTGCATTGTCATCAGGTGCTCAAAATCAAAAGTTAGAGTCAGCTATGGGAAAACCACTCAAGGATCAAGCTTTTGCTACACCAGATAAGGTTGCAGAAATTGTCCAAAAGGTATATGCTTAAAAATATTGATCCAATTTCTTTAAAAAGAAATAAAAAATGTGTTACAAGTAGTATATTATTGTACAGGTGAATGCAGCTATGCAGAACGAGTTGCCGAGAGTTATGGAAAAAATGAAGCTTTATTTGCAAAATCCATCGACCCGTACAATACTTTTCAAACCGATCAAGTAAGATGTTAATCTACGTTCTCTTGATTTTTCAACTCAAGAATACCATTCGAGTAAAATGCCATTTTTCGTCCCTGAGGTTTGTTCTGCATCTGGTCCAAAAGGTTTGAAATCTTGCCATTTTCATCCAGCTCGCTAACTCCATTCATTTTCCTCCGTTAAGCCAGGGGTATTTTTGTCTTTTTTGTTAACTTAAAAGGGCAGGTCAGTCTTTTTCACTTTATGTACAAGCATTTAGCATAATGTACAAGTATTCACTTAAAGTGCAATTCGGTCTTTTTCACTTTTGTACGAAAATACCCTTGACTTAACGGAGAAAAATGGATGGGGTACCGAGCTGGATAAAAATGGCAAGATTTCAAACCCTTTAGATCCAGATGCGAAAAAACAAACCTTTGGACAAAAATGGCATTTTAATCAAACCATTTAGATATACATGAAAGTATTCGATTTGGGTCCAAACAAGTGCGGTTGGTAGGGCTGTAAACGAACCAAACGAACACGAACAAGGCCTTGTTCGTTTTCGTTCGTTAAGGTTCGTGTTCGTTCGTTAAGGTTTTCTCGTCTAACAAACGGTTCACGAACACGTTAACGAACAGGATTCTATGTTTGTGTTTGTTTGTTAAGGAACTTTAGTTGTTTGTGAACAGTTCATGAACACAAGTTCTAAACACAAATGAACACAAACGAACATTAGGCATGATAAGTTAAATTATACTATTTAAGTTCATGATAATCCACCACATGATAAGTTAAATTATACTAATTTAGACATAATTATCCAAAATTAATACATGATAATCCTAATTCATAAGTTTTTTGTTATCCCAAAAATGTCTGGATTCTTAAATGACCAACTTCCCCATCTTCATATCATCCTCGTATAAATGACTTGTCAAGTTTTTTTGGTAAAGAGTTAATGTGTAATGGGGAAATAAAATCAGGGGGAAAAGGTTAGGAGGGAAAAAAGATTATGGAGGAAATATTAAGAGGGAAACAAAGATTATGGGGGAAAAAGTTTGGAGGGAAATTGATTAATGTTTAGAGGAAATAAAAGCTAGAAGAAAATTAAAAAATTTAACCAATGAACACGAATGTACATAAACGAACGAACGTAAACGACGAACATATTATCGAACGTTCACGAACGTAATTGAACAAACGAGACCTTTGTTCGTGTTCGTTTGTTTAGTTAAACGAACGAAACGTCTTGTTCGTGTTCGTTTGTTTATTAGCGAACGAACATAAACGAACTTCCCGCCAAACAGTTCACGAACTGTTCGCCGAACGTTCAGTTCGTTTACAGCCCTAGCGGTTGGGTTGACCCGATTATTCTTTGTGTAATGATGCAGGACAAATATCATAGAAGCCCATGAACAAGTACTAAAACTGCTAAAACAAGACTACACTGAGGAAGAGATAACCAACATTAAGATGGTGTCCATACAGGAGCTAGAATCACGACTCAATAATCTCGTATAAAGTTTTGATAATTGGGAACTCATTAAATGTTAGGGTTTCAAAAGTCATCATTTTCGGTTTCTTGTTATCTGTTAAATTTATCAACTTATTTTCTTCGGTGTTAATAGATTTCTTTGTCGATTCTAACCTGGCTAAAGACCAGGTCGAGCTATATGTATTGGAACATGGTCATCGTTATTGAATTTTTTAAATTTATATAGAGTGTATACTATAAACGTTCCGATTGATCTCAATGTTTTTATAAACGGTGACAACATAAGAATAATTTGTACTGGTTAATTTTTTTCTCCAAAACAATCCACCCGGATTCGAAACTGGTTTGAGGCATTTCCTTTTTTTTTTCCTCACTTTTTTAAGTTTAAGCCCAGTTGGGCCCAAAACTTTTACAAAGTACTAACCCTAAAAGGCTAAAAATAACGACGACGTGGGGGTTGGTCCGACTTCAGTGATAAAAACCTAACCGGGCCTGAAAATTCTAACGCGGAGTTGATAATACTCGGTTAACAAAAGAAAAGTGACACCATTAGAAAACTGTCTTTTGCTCTGCTACGAAGAAGATGTGGTCGTAAATCGGGTGGGTAAATAAACGGGTTATTTTGTGAACTTGGTACAAAATTTCTAATAAGTTTATTTTGTGAACCTCTTGACAATAATATATATTTATATCACTTATCTTTTAAGAATATTTAGCTTTTGTGTTTATATAATTTAGCTATAAAGTTCATTCACTTGTTTTATTTCTAGCAAAAAGAAAAACTTAGGCGAACATAGCTATTAATCGCTTTATAACACATGATTGTTAAATGCACTTCCATTTTTACTAAAAATTAACTATCATGTATCTTTGTTGTTTAAGAAGCCCTAGATTAAGTTTATTTTAGTTTTTAACAAAAAAATCGCCACTGAGTGTACTGTGCATTTTTTATTTTTTTGAATGGTGAACTTTATGTATAAGGTTACCACACCCTCTAAATTGGAGCGCCCGTATTGCCCCAATTTGGCCAGGCTATCTTGTCTTACCCGGTCCTACGCTGGCTTCAAAGTTTGGCTTTTTTTGGGCGTTCCCCCGGAAAACCATACCGTCGGCTGCCACTTGACAGTCGTTGTGCAATCATAAGAGCAGAACTCTTTGGCGTAACACAACGCAAGGCCTAGTCTAAATCCTTCGTTGCCTATATCCACCCCCAATATGACAGAAGTGATAATTGAACTTAATTCCACATTGTTTACTTTACTTTTAAAGATATATTGGCTACAAGATATACTTGTCGTTTAAGAAAACTTAGCTGCTAAATTTGCATTACTTTGTAAAAATAAAAAGTAAAAACCCTTAGCTTATAAGTTTACTTGGAGATCAAGTTTGCTTGTCTTTTAATAAAACTTAACTATCAATAACTTTTAGAGGCGGGAATATAAAACTTGGTCACCCACCTATTTCATGAACAACGGATGGATGCCACATGCTACAAAAAGGGAAACTAATACCTATTTATTTCCCAAATATGTCCTAGTTTCAAAGACAAACCTACATCACGTCTAGTCAATTGTGGATAGAACAACGTTGTATTACATATGACACATAATGGAAGTCTAAAAACACACAATGACCCCAAACTTGTTATTAAATATCTATCAAAAAGAGCAATTTTGACAACTTCGGCCCCAAAATTCATACGTGGACAAACAATTACCGAAACTAAATATATGTATCATACAGTTGAAGAAAATGTCATATTTCGTAGATCAAACCTGACATTCTTAAAATACTGAAAATGAACGAAGCCCTATAACTAATCTTCGACCCCAATATTCATACGCGGACAAACAATTACAGAAACTTTATGAATGAACATCATTAGCAACCAATCCCAAGTGGGTGCGACAATTTCTTTTAATTACTTCATGTGACCACTAACCAACTACAATAATAATATCTTTATAAAATGAAAGTAGATGTGCAAAAATTCAAAGTCACCAAAGTTACATATCATTTGATATGTTTTATAATGATTGACAAGTGAGGATTAAAAGTGAAGTTTGAATCTTCTCGTATTTAATCTCTTGCCCAAGATGAGTAGGAGACTAAAAACTTCACCTTCATATCTGTTTATTTATCGTGGTTTAAACACACAATACAATTTCAATCGTGTAAAGTATACATGTGTTGTGTCGAGTAAAGTATACTTGTATTGTTTCATATTTGATATAGAAATATGTTAACCAAAGATGCTTTTTTTTACGATTCTTCTTGGTGTATAAATTCATGGTCAATTTATTTTTATTTTTTTTATAGTAAACCACTAAGTAATCTATTAATTACATTACAATTTAATACAATGAGATCCGTTTATCTAAAACCATGAGTAATGGTTAATGTCCACTTGAGGTATTTTTCGCCACATCACCGTCATAATGCTCCTTCAAAATATGTGTAAAATGCTCATTTCATTAATTACTTTCTATTATTTTTCTTCTTTTTTGGACATTATTTTCGAAATGTCCCCCTCTCTTCATGCTCCTATAATACCTAAGGAGGCGGTGTCAAGGGCATTATCAAACATTTTCACACCCCTACGTGTTTATACAGAAATAAACAGCTTAAAGTTTGGCTTAAAATTATTTATTTATCTTAGAATAAATAAAACAAATCCCATAGACCAAATAGCCAAACAAAAAAATGGCATGACGAGTAAAAAAATAATTAAACTTCCCATCAAAAAATAACACCATACATACACTGACTGATCGATACACAAACACAAAGCGAACTGCAGAAGCTAAGCTTTCAAACCGTTGATGCAATGTCCCTGTTTGATCTGTTGTATTTCATGTGGCTCTTAACCAGCTGTCCGGCTGCTATGGCAGACATCAACGACAACTCACCGGCTAGAACCGAACCAGCCACAACCGTAGCCAACAGCCGAGCATTTGCCCCTGGTGCCTCCCGGTTCGAACCCTTGGCTCCAAGTAGGTTCAAGCATGCTGACTGTGAGGCTAGTTGTGTCCCACCTCCAACTGTACCAACCTAAAACAAAGAGATCATCAAAATATTAAACTAGGTTAATAGTGTATTCTTGTTTTCAGTAAGTGTAAGACGCTACCATATGAGAAACAAAAACAAATGATATAAGACAGTAGGCCTGTAAACGAACCGAACGTTCATTAACTGTTCGTGAACTTGTTCGACGGGAAGCTCTTTACTGTTCGTTTATTTAATAAACGAACATGAACACAATTTTTGTTCATTTAATTAAACGAACAAACATGAACACGTTTTGTTCGTTCATTAATGTTCGTTTCAATTTATATGCATAAGTGGTGGCATTTATAAAAAAAATTTAAACATAAAAGGAACTTTCTTTTTTAAATATAACTAATTGGTAAACTGGGTTTTTCAATGGAATTTATCGTAATTAATCACTAACTTATATAATAAATTACTCTATGTTCGTTTATATTTAGTGAATTATGTTCAATTATGTTTCTCTAATTATGTTTATTTGTGTTATTTATTGTTTGTTGAATTATGTTCTTTTAAGTTTGTTTTGTTTATGTTCGGTGAATTATGTTCTTTTAAGTTTGTTTTGTTTATGTTCGTTGAAGTCCATGAACGGTTCGTTAAGGTTCAAACGAACGAACATAAACGAACACGAACATACCCATTTTCTTAATAACGAACATGAACAAGAAAAGCGTTCGATTATAGGTTCGGTTCAAGTTAAATGAACGAACACGAACAGAGCCCGTTCATGTTCATTCGGTTCGGCTCATTTACAGGCCTATAAGATGGGATGGTGAATACCTCAATAGAAGGCATGGTGACTGATACGTGCAAATCTTTTCCATTATTCACGGCTTCCATCATAGTTATGCAATGAGAGCTCTCAATGTTTTGGGCGGGATCTTGACCAGTGGCGATAAAGACTGCAGAGACGATGTTGGCGGCATGGGCGTTGAAGCCGCCAAGAGCACCCGCTATTGCTGAACCAGTAAGGTTTTTAAGCATGTTGAGTTCTACAAGTGCAGGCACTGTGGTTTTAAGCACTTTTTTTACAACGTCTTCGGTTATGACCGCCTCACAAACAACAGACTTTCCCCGCCCTTCGATCCAGTTAACTGCTGCTGGTTTCTTATCAGAGCAAAAATTTCCTGTTGACCAGAAAACAGAAGTCACAATTATATGCCAACAAAAACAACTTTCATCGGTTCACATGTAAAAGGTAATAATAATAATTGAAACCAGGAGAAATTGTCCCACATGAACCTAACTACAATTATTAGATGATTTAATTATTAAGAGATGTGGCAAGAATCAAGATTGATAGGTTAGGTAACTGGCCAAACCACGTTCTGGACAAAATGTGTGGGGTCGGGGTGACCCACAAACAACTTTAGACCAATTATAATAATATGGGTCAATTTCATACGAATCCTCTTACAAGTTCAAGAAACATATATATGTTTCTAAATTTCATAATGTCACATTTTCCCTTTCAAAACACCAAAAATTATCATATTTAACAATTTCAAAGCAAGTATAATAAACCCAGGGGATAATCACAATTACATTATGTGTTGAGACTGTTATAAGTAACTGATTGTATTCTATTTTCGTGAAATGAGTAAATATGCTATTTTTAATGTTTTGAATAGATAAACATGATATTATAAAATACACAAAAAATATATAAGAGAGTTTGAGAAACTATAATCAATGTGTTAAATATAAAATGAAAAACAAACGAACCCTGTAAAATCACACTTAGCAAAAGCTACATTTCAAATAAAATTACAAAAACAATATTGTTTACAATATTTATCTAATTTTCAAATAAAGCAATTTGAGAGGTTGTATGCACTGGAAAAACATTTTAGACAACTTTCGACCCATTTAAACCACTTCTGTTTTAAATTCTTGTCTTGACTTTGCAACCTATTAGGGAGAAAACATAACCCAAATCAACACATATGCAAGTAAAGATGTCAAAATTGGTACCTTTTAATGATATTAGTAAGCCCTGGTGTTTGTAACTTTGTTTACACGGTATCCATACTAAAACTTCCTTGAAACATTTGTTTACATACAGATTTTAAAACATATGAGTGTCCCGATTTTTATCCGAATATAGGTAACGCCTACTACTGCTAGAACTTCCAATATTTCTTTTTTGTATCTTAGTCTTTTAAAAAAGACAGGTATTTGATCAAAGGTAATGATGTATGCAAAGAGACAATTTTATGAGACAAAAATGGGAAAAGACAGGTAGATTGCACATTTTCAGATATCTTTGCATATCCCATTTTCTTTTATCAATATACTTTTATGTTTGATAACACGTAATTGATAAATCATCTATTTGGAATTATGCTTCATATCCATCAAATCCTAATTTCTACAAATACGACGTTAAGAGAAATTTAAACTTACCAGAAATACCAATCACATCCATGTCTGGGAAATCATTTTGAAGAAAATCTAACACGTTTTGAACACCCTTCGATATCATGTTCATCCCCATTGCATCACCCGTGCTGCAAGTAAATCTAATATACAGATTTTTCCCGGCAATATTGCACTGAATACTTTGAAGCCTTGCGAATCTGCTTGACCTGTTTAACAAAATTTATAAGCAATCAAGATTTAAAAACTACAAATTACATATATATCGTACGACTCATCCAATCTATCAACATCACATATGACAAGCACATGCTAGTTAAATGACTAATAATCATCACCTCATGATCTCATATATTTCCATCAAAATATCCAACTAACATATCTATATAAAGAAATCATGTTCCAATTACAAACATCAGATATTTGCACTCATGTCAGCTCAACACATACAAATACAATTTGAGGTATAACAGAATTTAAAGGCATTTTAGCCATATATCATATGCAGTTAAATGCAACTTCAAACTTACACAATCCATTTAAGGTTTGTTTGCTTAACCTAGAAAGCACTATTTCTTTCTCAGATCATGAATACGTGTCATCAACAGGCAAATTACTTAAACAACAAACAAATAAACAAACTCTTATCCAATAACTGAGAGAGCAGACTTACTTATTGAAAACGATGCTCAACGTATCGAAATTAACCGCGTCTTCCAAAAAGAACTTAAGCTGCGACGCTCGTTCCGCCGTGACAAACCGAACAACCGGCGCTCTAGTCATCCCATCCTTCAACAAAACCGCCGTAGCTCCACCGGAAGCGTAAATCGCCTTACAACCTCTATTCGCACTCGCAACCAAACACCCCTCGGTAGTCGCCATAGGCACCATATACTCACAACCGTTCAACAACAATGGTCCAGCAATTCCTACAGGTAGCTGCACATACCCTACCGGCATCTCACAACACTGCCCTAAAATTGACTTGTAATCGAATCCTTCCAACGGTAACCCTAACAACGACCTTCCGGTGATTCTCTCCACCGCCTGCCGTCGTATCGCCGCCGCTCTGAAGCAATCGTCAAGCTTCGATTCTAGCGAATACGACGGAACAGATCCGCAAACTACTGATCTAACGATTTGTTCATCTTCTTCAGAAATTAAAGCAATCGAAGGTACTAGATCTATACCTGTAACTTTAGGTTTAGGTTTAGAAGCTTCGGAATCATCTTCTGCTAGATCAACTTCGTTTTCGTTTTCGTAACCGTCGCGTGCGGTGGTGATGAACGATTGAACGAAATCGATGCCGAAAAACCCTAGGAGATAGATGAACGACGCAATGAGGGAGACTATTGCGGCGAGTTCGGACAACGTGACGACGTGAAGCGGCGTAGATGACCGGATCTTATCGCGCCACCGGTGGAGGAGGTAGTACGCGACGGAGAAGAACAGCGTGAAGAAAATTCCGTTGGTTAGGTATAACGGAAGCGGTAACGCATCGGAAGCTTTTGGAACCGGTGACGTTGACCGGTCAACGGTGGATTTGTCACCGGTTGTGTCGGATTTGTGGTGGTTGAATGCGGTGGTGGAAGGAGGAGGACGTGGAGGTTTACGATGAAGATCCATGCTGTTGGTGCTAATGTGCGCTGGGGTGGCCGGCGTACCGTGGTTTTTAACGGAGGGGGTTGTTAACTTGTTACTGTGTTTGTTGTATAAATATAAAAGTGGGATGAAGGTTCGAGGGGTGATGCTAATGTGCGCTGGCGTGGGGTTGTATCTTGTTTTCGTATGGTGCTGTCACTATCATTAGACTGTGAACGTACACATGGTGTGCACCCAACCACCTCCTCTTGTTTTCAATGAATCGTTGGCATGTAACAAATAAATATTATTTTGTTGAGCTGATGAAATTTTTACTTTTGACTCAAATTATTCAAATGGTGAAGCATGTGGTGTTGTGTAAAATATTATTCAAAAATCGGTAAAACATCTTTTGTTTTGTTGTGGTTTGTCAGGTCATTTTTGACATGCGATATTGAAGGGGTATCATGTGCGCAAGGCCATACCTATGCTTAACTACCATAACATTCGGCTTGTTCCAGAGTTCTTACACGGAACTTACATGTGTATGTACAACTCATGAAAGTATATTCAGTACAAGTGGCAACAGTCTTTAGCCAATCAGCATGTGTCAGGCTCTAATCATACAATTCTTATGATGAACAACTGTGCAGGAGAAAACAATACAAATGGACAGTGATGTGTAGCCAATGGGTGTGTGTCATTCACTACTCCATGATCACCACTCACAGCTGATGACAGACTCGAAACAGGTACACTATGCAAAAGATGTGGCAACAATCAAAGTACGCCAACGTCCCTCCACCATTACAAACACTACCTATCGTGTTTGAGGAGACAACGAGGATATTCCTTGTTGGCGACGTCTAGCCCAAGGCCCATCTCCTTCTCCAAACACTCCGGCTATAAATATCAACTTTCAACCACAGGTTTAAGGATCCATTTTCTCACTCTTTCACTCTTAACACAGACACTATTTTATTATCGTTAGAATAATAATTATTCTCACGTCGGATGTTGGTTACAAGAAAAACCCTCCACCTCTCATTTTTATAACGAGCTCACGGTGTTCTGTTTTGCAGATCAGCTCTCAACACTCACTCAGATGTTTGATCTAAGAAGAGATTAAGTATTAACTCCCTATGAAGACTACCACTTAGGTTCTATTCCCTGCAGATTATAATTGGTGTTTCTTCAAACGTTTAACATGACTTTAATCTAAACATAACACATTTTACTAAGCACGAATATGTTTAATCAACGATATGCGTGACACGGTAGGATTAACATAATTAAGTACAAGTATTTTGATAACACGCATGACGTAACAAAATTAACACTTGACACAGGACTTGCTTAATACAATTAATAAATATAATAGAGTTAATTATTACACAAATATTTATGTTTTTGACAAAAGTAACACCCTTTTTCTAAAGTTGTATGTTTATGATACATGGTTTTCAATTTGTAGTATGTTTTGGATTAGAAAACTATCTTTAGAAAAAACACTATGTTATATTTGTGTAGATAGATTGTTTTAGTTTTCTAGTAAAAATTATGTTGTTTTAATACACAAGTATTATATGTGGCGTATCGATGTGTTAACATGTTTAGTATAGTTAGCTAAATGTGGTATTAGTGTCATAAAAGAGTTAGGTCGTTGAATCAATCTAAATATAGTTTCATTTTGTTACTAATGTGACAACCGACTATTTACCATGCCCGTTTAACTTAAACCCTAACACGTTTAATTGTATTATTAATAACTCGTGTCACAAATTCTCAACTCAAGTTCGAGTTACATAGCCACTCCACTATCTCTCTCACTTTATTTCATAAACACAACATACAAGTATTTATTTATGTAAATTCTAATTATCTACTTAAAAATGGTTCTCATAACCGACATTAAACATGTCCATAAACAAATATAACACATATTAAAAGTGTCATTCTCTTTTTTTTATTTCTTACTATAATAATTAGATATAATATACTTTAATAAATTCCACTAATCATTCATAAAGTTCATAAAGCCTAACTCTATAGTTGCTGTGTCCCTCTAATGAGTTAAGGTACAATTATTATTTTTTGTTATATTTGGTATATTAAAGTTTTAATCATAATAGTTCATTTATTATATATTATTGATATGCCATTTTTCTCAACTAACCCTTTGCTAATTGTAAGATGTTCTTTTAAATCCCAACTCATATGTATACTCGAAATCTACATTTGATGTTTATTATGAGACTATAACCATTTTTGAAAACTCGGTTGGTATAGAGGTTTAATGATTTAGCTTTATAACACATTTTATTCTCTCTTCTCCGTTGATATAAAAAATAACCAAATCATTTTTGGTTTGATTGTTTTCTTTTAAATATCCATAGATGATTTGATACCCATTATCTTCTTTTTTTTTTCTAGTTGATATAGAAAATAAGACAACACATGCGTATTATTAATCCTAGTATATGATGTTTAATGGTTTTCACATATGTGTATTATGAGATTTTAAGAGTACTTGCTATACTTATTCTTGTGTTTTTGTTTAATTCACTTACAAAACTTTAGGAGCACTAGATACAATGCTCAACCAGCTAATTTGGTGAGTAAAACGAAGAAGTAATTTTCCTAAAGTTATTGATTTAAAATATACATTTCATTGTTTCGTAGTAAAATATACATTTAAAAGTTATATCACTATCTCATAGTAATTATTCAACTTTAGTCGTGCGCTATTGTTTTGAAAAAAGACATCAATTTTAAATTTTGCTTAAGACGTTTAAAAGACATCAATTTTAAATTTTGCTTTAGATGTTTAAAATGGTCGAGTCGTCTCTGATAATTGCAGTGTATTTCAGTACGCTGCCCTTTAAAGACAACCTAAAACCCTTTCATGCTAAAGCAACAATTTCTGAAAGTCTATAAAATATAAGAAGTTGATTACTTTGTAGCTTGTTTTATGTTTATTTGATATTCTGAAGTTGTTGGCAAAAAAAAGAGTCAGTGATTAGCCATCCTAAACAATTTTATGTAAAATTTTATATCTCATGTTAATGAAATTTGGAGTTAGAAATATTACCATAATAATTGTATGTTATAATTGTATGTTTGGAGACTAGTTCTTGCTTTGAAAAAGGCAAAATCCCTTTAGTTTTGGATCATTTGTATGCATAATTGTTTTTCATATCTGTCTATTTGTGGACAACTAATGTGTTTGTATGTATGTATAAGTTGAAAACTTGAAATACATAGTCCAACAAGGTTGATCTCACCAAAAGCCGGCATTTTGCCCGCTTTGTGACAAATTATGTATCGAAGTGGAGAAAAAAAGAATAATGGATTTTAATAACCCTAACTATTAGTCGTTGGCCGATAAAGGTTTCAACTTAAAAAATCACATTTTCATATATTGTAAACTAATGGAATTTTACTAAACCGATAAGGATAAGGGGACAAAAAGAAATTGAGATTCATTTTATAAAGGTCCATTAGTTTACAATATGTGAAAAAGTGAGACCACCACTGGTTATTTATAAGTTGGAACCGTTATCGGACAACGGCTAATAGTTTGAATTATTAAAATCCATTATTCAAAAAAATATATGTAAGTAATGTTGAATCACATTTCTTTGATATGTACAAGTGGATTATATGGGCTAGAGAAAACTTCTCAAAATATAATACAAAGATGTTGTAAATACTATGCTCGGGTTAAATATATATTTTTAAACAAGATTGTTTTTGGATGGAATGTTTGAATAATTTCCATCAATTTAATGGTGAAAGCCCAAATGTGAATTATGTATCTTTTATTACTTGAATGATATAAGGACCTTTACAACTTTTACGGAATGAATGATAAAACTTCTACAAACAAACCATTACGACATCACAAATTGGGGACTAAAAATTATTCGCATACACATGATTCCCCATTAATAGGTTTACCTAATCAAACATAAATAATTAAACATAACAGGTACAATTTACACGTTTATCTTGAGACTCGTAGATGTATCACGTATAGTGTATATCGGACAAATACTGTCAGTGCAAAATGAATACATGAAGGCATTAAAACGTTAGGCCTTTGAAACTTCAATTAGAAAAAGGTTCACGGTTTGCCGTTTTAGGGCCACCATAGATGTAAATCTGATAAAGCTACGACGCATGTGGATTGGGTTAGTGTATTTGACATTGATTGCAGGCAGACACTAAGACTTTAGTGTGCTTATGTTGTAGCCTCGCCTACACCTTATTGTTAATTAATAATGGTTAGGATTTTATCATAATGAAAAGTGAATACAATGAAAACAAAAAAATGCAAACAATAAATCGATATCTTATTTAGGATTAGTAGCTAAATGGACTAATTAAAAAACCCAATACCAAAAGGGTCCGTTAAGTTTGTTATGCTAACACTTTCTACTACTTAAAATTAAAATTTTCTAAAGAACCTTTCTGTTAAGAAATCATGGAAATTGTTGGGGTAATAATTTATATTTTCATTCTTATTTCGTTTATGATTTTAATAAAGTATGAAAAAAATTGATATTTTATTGGACATTTAGATGCATTAAAAAAGACGTCCTTTGTTGCTATCTTGGTTGTCCAAAACATACAAGGTAGGTGAAAACAAAAATTCTGATCAAGGATAAAGAAGGTCGTATGTTGAAGAGAATCAGCAATTTGAATGTTTCAAAAATTCAAATACACATCAAGTCACTGACATGTTTTCAAGGTTAATATTATTTTTTAATAACAAATGGCTGCCTTTTATTTTGAATATATGATGCCTAATCTTATAATATATTTTAGAGTATATTAAACCGATGGTCAGTGGAATGGTCAAATTTCAAAGATGGTCAAGTGGAAAAATCATATTCTTTATTTGTTAATTCACATTCAAAAATCTTCATTGTTAACTGTTTTTCTTTATTTAATACGGAGCCAATTAGTGTGCAACAAATATATGATAATAAACTATGTATTTGGATCAAATATGCATATACTCTTGTAGGGAGAGGTTACTCATCACCTTACGACATGGCAGGTGTTTATGGTTCGGTATAAAATCGTGAAACCGTCTAAAATGATCATTGATTTAGTTTTACAATCTGATTATTTTCTAAACTTTCAGTAGGTCAATTTTAGATATTTCAGATCATAGTGAATGATTTGGTTTATGATTTATGGTTTATACTTAAAATCGACCATATAAAACGTGACCTGACAACAAAAATTTTAATTTTTTGATATTATATATTTTATACACATCATCTTCTACAAAGGAAATGAAAGAAATGATTGGCGTTTAGTTGAAAACCACGGCTTTTAATTAGTTCATAAATTCTTGAGTAAATTGCACAAAACATCCTTTATGTTTCCTCAAACTTGCAGGTTCCAGCCTTAATGTTTAAAAGTTGCTAAAAACATCCTTTAAGTTTATTTTTGTTGCGGGTTCAATCCTTTACAGCTAACCACGTTATTTTCTTCAGTTAAGTTCCCTCATATGCATAACATGTGAGAGTATATTCGTCATTTTGGTTGATCTGGTTATAAAACACATGAATCTGGTTATCCCTCACATGAATCTGGTTATAAAACACAACCCCCTTCCTTCTCTCTCTCTAACACCATAACCACCACCATCACCTCCACCAACCGTCAGCATACCTCCACCACTGCCACCCCAGCCGAAATAGATCGGAAAGAAAAGGCCGGAAAGACAACAAATCGGAAAGAAAAGGCCTCAAAAAACACATCACCTCCTCCACCGACACCACCTCCTCTGCCACCACCTCCACCTCCGACACCACCTCCTCTGCCACCACCTCCACCTCCGACACCACCTCCTCCTCCGCCACCACCTCCTCTGCCACCACCTCCACCTTCGACAAAACCCCCAAAAGCCCCAAATAACTCTGCCACCATCATCTTCAACTGCCACCACCACCACCGCCACCTGATACATCACCACCGTAGGGTTAGGGTTTCGGTTTGAGATTGTGGACCGATGATGTTTGTTGGAGGATATGGAGATGCAGAGGCGAAATTGCGGGGATAATTGAGGGGAGAACGGATGAATGTTGTTCAGAAAAGAGTAAACCTGATTCGATCGGAATTCTGAAATCCTAGGTGACGATTTCACCGATTCTTCGCTTCCTTTGTTCATGATAGCGGCGGCATCGGTTGCACCACCGTGTGGTGCGGCGGCGAGTCCTCACCTGAAAAACAACATCAAACCGTAACCGTCAAGCAAAGGCCGGCGGCGGCTAGGTCTTTTAGGCCGGAATTGAAGGTCAAAACAGTTCGGAACCCTAGCCGCCAAGGCCGACGGCGGCTAGGTCTTTCAAGCCGGAACTGGAAGTCAAAGCAGATCGTGCCCCCTCGGTTCTCTCTCTTTTTCTCTGTTTTCTCAGATTTCTTTTTCCCTTTCTAAACTACCATGCGCATCTCTCTCTTGTGTGGTGGTGATAACTGTGGGTGTTGTTGTTGGGTGCATTAACAGGTAGAACGGTAGTGGTTGAGGGGAGGTTAGGGTTTGGTGTTTGGTGTTGTGGTGGTTGGTGACGGTGGGGCAAGATGGTTGTGATGGTGAACAGTGGTTGGTGAAGGGTAGGGATTGTTTTGCTAAGGCTGGAGATGGGTAGTTGTTATGGTGGTTTTGTTAGGGTGGTGATGGGTGGGGGCTGTGGTGGTTTTAATTATGAGGGGTGGAGACCGGAGACGGTTTGTTGTTGTGGTTGTTTATTAATGTGTGTGTTTATTATACATAATATATAATAATATCAAATATATAATATGTATTATATTATATTTAAAAAGATCAAACAAAATGACGAATATACCCTCACATGTTATGCATGTGAGGGAACTTAACTGAAGAAAATAACGTGGTTAGCTGTAAAGGATTGAACCCGCAACAAAAATAAACTTAAAGGATGTTTTTAGCAACTTTTAAACATTAAGGCTGGAACCTGCAAGTTTGAGGAAACATAAAGGATGTTTTGTGCAATTTACTCTAAATTCTTGCATTTAAACTAAAAAATTGCCTGCTTTTAAATATATATTAATAAAAAAATTTCATACATGCATATGTAGTGTTTGCCCTTCTCTTGTTATTTTGCTTTATTTTGGTTGATCTAAACATATATGATATAATGTATTTTTCTTGATATATTCAACGTGTTCAAATCTGTTAAGTTTTTTTTTTATTATTATTTTTTATTTTTTTGTCAATTCACTTTGAATCCGACAATCTCTTAAGTTTTGTGGGTTTGCAATCCTTATTTTGGATAGCTTATTAGCTTGTATTATAAATTATTGGATAGCTTCTTTTTTTAGTTATATACTTATATGCATTTCATATAAGGGCCAAATGAGCCTGAATTGTGAACCAAACTGAAACCATAACGACAATAGCAATTCGGTTCTATTCAAGTTCAGATTACAACGGTTTCTGATGATAAATATGTTACTAATGATTTGGTTCACAATTTCATCTAAAAACAATTAAAACCAGACCGTAAACACTCTAATCATGTTGCAATATATGAATTCCATCTCAAACAAATGACATCTTATGGGTGTCCATTTTGAATTGGCCCTAAATTTTTTCACGTTTTTATGGCTTGTCATACATTGAATTTCATCATCATAATAGCAACAAAGAATTTCATCATCATAATATCAACAAAGATATGTTTATATGCGTAAATTGATACACGGTTTAGACGTAAAAACTATTTATTAAAAATAACATAACCAATGTTATTTATTTGTGGCTGGATCATGTATAACAACTCAATCATGTGAAGCATACGCGAGACTGACAACCATTGATCTTTCAAAATAATTGGCTCAAAATTAGGCAGTGACATTTTGGTAAATCTTAGGTTCAAACAATTGAAAAACAAATAGAGAAAGAGTATTCTAGCTTTTTCTCACTTGAACTCTTTCCCCCTTGATTTTCAAACGGACATAACTTTTTCATATGTTACTATTTTTTAGAAAAATTAAAACGTATTTGATGCGTGGTCAAAAACCGGTGTTCTCTTATGTTTAAATTGATGTTTTTACATAACTTTTAATTTCGAATAGCCTACTTTTAATTGGAATTGTGTTTTGCAGGTCTAATGGAGTTTAAGGAGCTATTTGGGAGTTATACGGAGCGGATCAATCGGGAATGCGAAAATGAAAAAACATAAAACGAGAAATGCACGTGCCGTCGCCGACACCCTTCTGGGCCGTCGGTGACGCCCCTCTGATGTTTCCGTCGGCAAAAAACCTCCGTATGCAGTGGAATATGATGTTGGAGGAATTTAGGATATCCAAGGGCCGTCGGCGACGCCCTCGTCTGATCCACTTTGCGAATTTTGTTGTTTGGTGTTTGGGGGACGAGTATAACACATTGTTTTGACCATTTTAAAAGGGGTTACGAGTTTTGTGAGTTTTAAACTTGATCTTGGAGCCAAGAATACTTTCACTATCATTCCAAATCATTCCCAACCATCCAATCATCCGAATCATTACCACCGATCCTAAACCCTAATCCACTATTATCATCATCATCATCATCCAACCTTCAATCCATTCACCATCACCACTCACCATAAACCCTAATCCTCATCAAAGCTTCAAGATGTCAAAGTTCGAGCTCTCATCATCTGGCGATCGTGTTCCGTTCACCATGAGCGGCTAGTCTCTTTGGGTTTCACCCCGATGTAGGTTTTTGTAAGTTCCTAGGGTTAAACAGTGTTTTGAGTTTTGATTTGTGACAAATTGTAATTTGATTTTGAGACCTATGATAATTGTCTTGCAGTTGTATCGTATTCGTGAATTGTCGAGTGAAGATTAAATTTAACTTTGCGAAATGTTTATGTGCAATTATGCCTTGTCTAGGTTAGAGTTTACATGTTCTTGATAACGAAGTGCATTGCGGTCCGTTGTCTATGACGTTGATAGTAATTGGCACCTAAGCCACACGACACTAAATTCGTTGGTTATTTATACAATTGAATTGAATCTAAGACGTGTAGGAACCCTAGGACTTTAATTATCGAACCAGGTGTGAACCTTGTTCTCACATATTGTTTAAAATTGTTAATTAAGTTTTCGTGCAATTATTCAAATTTTTAGTTGTTAAGTAATCAAACAAATTGTCGGTTCATTTCGACATTCTTTCAAATAAACAAACATTCAAATTGACAACAAAACAAGCTTCATAAAGTGTGATAATATTAAAAATCAATTATGTCCATCGCAAACCACAAACTCTTCGTGGTTCGACCCCTTATTACCACTAACATATTGTTAAGGGTAATTTGGGACTCTAAATATTCTCTTTGACCGAGGCGCCATACTCCGATCAGTATTAACATTAACGAGCATTTCATTCTCTTTAATTCAAGCAGCCTATTGCTATAGTTTAAAAAAACTACAGGATTTTGAATATCCATTACGTGATTTTGAATACCCAGTAAGTGACTACGTGATTTTGAATACCCATTACGTGATTTTGAATATCCAGTAAGTGACTACGTGATTTTGAATACCCATTATGTGATTACGTGATTTCATATAGTATTTTATGTGAAACCCCGCTAAGTGATTATGTAATAACGTAACAATAGTTGACTATGTATTATTGCGTGCCTACGTGATTTTGAATACCTATTTCGTGAGTACGTGATTTCATGATAGTATTTATGTGAAACCCCACTGAGTGATTACGTAAAAACAAAACATGTAATACATTATATTTCATATGGAATACCTAATATTTAAGGTATAATAACGTATTAAGGATGAATTATATACAAAACATTAGCCAAATCAACCTATAATAACCACAAAATGTCGTATATTAGAGATTTAATCGTTGTAATAAAACATAAATAATCAAGTTCTTATTATTGAATGTGTGATCACGCAATGGATTTATATTGAATGTGGAATCACGTAATTATATATGTTGAATGTGTAATCACGTAATGGATGTTCAAAAATCACATAGTCATGTATTGGATATTCGAAAGCACCTAATGTGTACAGGGTATTCAAAATCTCGTAATTGGTATTTAAAATCCTGTAAATTTTTTTTGAAGAAAACTATATCAATATGTTGCTCGAATACAAAAGAATAAAATGCTCATTATAGTAATTTAAAAAAAGAAATATTAACGTATGAAAAAAGTTATAGTTATTTGAAAATCAAATTAACATATAAAAAAGTTATAGTTATTTGAAAATCAAGAGAGGAATATTTTTAAGTGAGAAAATACCAGAATACCATTTCCGTCAATAACACTTGTCAGTTCCTTCATCTCAGGTATGCTTCGCACGAATTTTTGTTTTGTACATGAAACATGATCCTTTCTTGTATACTTTCATATATTCCTCTTTCGTGTCTTTTCATATTGTATAACGTAGTAGTCAATTATCTTATAATCAATTATTTCTCACACTAAATGAAGGTTTATTAAAATTTAAATTAAACTAAAAGTTCTATATGAAAATTATATATTTCAGGAGGAGAAAAATGAACACTTGAAAAGAAAGAAAAAAGTGGGTTTATAATAAATCTAGAAGGTGTTAGAAAAAGAAACCTAGAAGATTAGAGGGTAAATAGAAAAGAAAGTAAGTGACGGAATATATATATTAATTAGAGAGTTCAAATGAGAAGAAAAATTTTAACAATAAAAAGAATAACTTTTAAACCAATAGAAATTCTCTATTTACTTCATTTAATGTGTGTATTTAATATTATGAAAAAGGGCATGTAGTTAAATCTATAATTGTCATTAATTAGCTAATTAATTAAACTTGTAACTCATTTTTTTCATATACTCTTTCAAGATAAAATAATTAATGGTGTAGAACAATTTCCAACAAGTGTAGGATAAATTTTAGTATGTGTATGATAAATTTAGTAAAATGTAGGGTAAATTTACATGTGTGTAGAGTAAATTCCGGTAAATGTAAGACATATGTAGGATAAGTTTTGAAATGTGTAGGATAAAATGTTTTTGCTTTATTAATGAGAAATAACATAATTAATGAGAGAAGTTATAAATTATTTAATATTTTACTATTATGCCATTTTATTTTTTTATTCTCATATTAAATTTCTTCTCAAATGAATATATATATATATGTATATATATAATTCTAAGGTTGTGTGTAATTGGGTTGCCTCACCTACGTGGTTGTTACCTCGGCATTGAACGACGCCCGTGGGGGGAGTTACCCACGACATGAGCTGCCTCATGCTCGTAAAGGTAGAATTTGTTATCTGGAAGTGTGCCAACAGTTAAAATACCGTTTGATTTTTTTAATCAACGTGTGTATGTGTGTATATAATTATGCAGTTTTTACTTCTTAAAAAAATCAATACACAAACAAAACTGATGTAATGTTTCATTTGGTTTATGTAATGTTTATTTAGGTTTGTTATGTAATGTTTTTTTTAATGGTATTTTCTTTTTGTATTTCTCAATATATTCTTTGGTATCTATTTTTTATTTAGTTTGTTAAATTAACTTATTTTTATTTTATATTAGTTTCGTGATTAAAGAAAGTGAATATAACTAAATAAATAAGTACTGATTTTGTCACCCACGTCCCATGCTCTATTTTCAAGCCCATGCTTACTGCATTGTTTTATTTAATTCATGCATTTCTTTTTCATGTCCTTAGAATTGTTTTGTTTAATTTATGCATTTCTTTATCTATCATGTACGAAGATCACCATTTTGCAAAGCATATCTATACTATATTAATAAACATATCCAAGAAATTACTTAAGGTAATTTGCGATTTCTCTTAAAATATCTTTAATGCATGATGTACAAATGTTTAAGCACATGAATATCAAAATTGAATTAACTTTCCGATAATTACTCTTGGGCGGCATCTTCTCTCAAAAACCCAATATCCCACTCGTCCCAGAGCACACTTTTCAAATCTCATTACACAACCCAATAACCCATTCTTTTCTCTCTCTATTTCGCTCTCCAGATGATTTTGTAGATCTAGGGTTTATGACATCTTCTCTCAAAATCGTTGATGTTCCAGAAATTATAAAGTGTTTGATCTGACACCAACTGGTAATAGATATTTGCATCCATTTTTACGTTTTTGTTGATTTTTGTTAGCGTCTTACGTTTTTATTGATTTTGAAGCTCAGATCTGAGTTTTTTTCTCTCTCAAGGGAAGATTTCAGTATGTTTTCATATTGTTTTCTGGAAATGTGAATACAGTTGAAAATGAAGACCGATGAACAGGTGAAAGAGAAAACACGACGCCAGATCTGTGGTTGTGGGTGGAAGAGAGAACACGACACCAGATCTGTGGTTGGGGGCCAGATTGGTACCGTTTTTTACCCTATCTATCATTTTTGTTTGTTAAATTTTATATTCTTATAAGTTTTTTTAAACATCTTTGTCAGATCTGTTATAATACTTTCAGATGTGTGTTGGTTTTGTGTTTTTTTAATGTTTTGTGAATGGATCTACGGAGAGAGTATATATTTTTGTTTTCTAGAAATGTGAATACAGTTGAAAATGAGCAGGTAAAAGAGACAACACTGCGGGTTGGTTCAAGAACCTTTAAATTCAACCTTACCATTATCCTTTTTTGGGTCATCTTGGGTTTTCCACTTATATAAAATTCACCACATCTAATAAGTTATTTACACCAGGTTCTTATTTTTTATTTTTTTTCTAAAAAGTCTAGGCCCTAATGATGTTCAAGTCCGGGTCAAGTTTGGTTTGCGATAGCTATGTTCATCATAATAAGGTGAAATTCTACATGGTGTCACATCACTCACACATGCCACCTTTTATTTTAGTTAATAACCATTTCTAAAAATGGTAGTATACTCTTTTCATATTAGATCAGCAACTGAGCCTAGCATGTCTGATTATAATGAAGAAAAACTGAAAGAAGGTTTAAACTGGGTGATATGTTTTCTTTGCATTTTAGGGTGAAGATAGGTGCTTCTTTCCACAGGGCTTACAAAACACAGATTATTGGCGGCAGCCCGCCTTATTTAACATATAAAAAACTTTATATGTTAAATGTGGCAGACTGCTGCACATAACCTGTGTTTTGTAAGCCACATGGGGAGAAGCACCCATCTTCCCCTTACAAGGTAAAGAAAGTTTTAGTGTTACCTCCTTCGTGGATGAAATGTGTGTTTTCTTGATCAAGGAAAGTTAGCCGAGAAAGTTTCATGCCATGGAGAGAAGCAACCATCTTCCTCCTACAAAGCAAAAGAAAATTATAAAAAACATTATCATGAGAGATCCCCATAAACAAATCGTTGTAATTATAGTTACAAATTTGTAATGTTTATTTTTTATCGATTAATGTTTATCGTTGTAATTTTGTTAGCAAATTTATAATGTTCAGCATATTGCATTTCGTATTTGTATCGATTAATAAATTATGGTTAAAGCATTATGTATTTATGATTGATGATGGAAAGATTGATAAACTAATAACTAAAAATTAATAAAAGTATGTTGGAATTAAACCCTACAAAAAAACAGACTATAGAAAGCCAAAATATACTACAACCTCTGATCCAAACAATAATGTAACATCTGCCCATAATATACTACAACCTCAGCAGTGATTGTCCAGCAGTGGTTGTCTACCATTTGCCTAACATCTGATGTTATTACTCCATGAAAATCTATATGTTGCTGAAAGTGTATCCTCTGTTCCTACTTCCACTGTTAGTGAAACCACTGTTTTCCCAATCCACTGATAATCTATCATCTGATAGTATAAAATCTCCTCTGATCATTCCTCTGTTCAGAACCACTACTGGTCTCCAGCAGAGATTTCCAAACAACTGTCATCCAATATTCAACAAAGTTTACACGTGCACAGATGATAGCGATCAGATCTTTATAAACCCTGTTTCATCCAAACAGAGTTTCCACTTGCCGTTTCAATTTCAAAAACAAAAATCTCTTATAAATTTCTCCATTACTCTCATTTTTCTCAAAACCCTAATCACTCACTTCTTCACCATGAATCTCATTATCAATTTGTGGCGTGTTTATACAATTTGTGGAGTGTTAAGTTTATTTACCTGTTCTACTTATATAATGACCTTTTTTGGCGCGAGCTAGATATATGTTTTTGGCGCTAAAAACAAAAGTAAATTTTTTTATGTGTACTTTTTGTATCTCTTGTCGTGTGATGTAGGATGCAGACCTATAATGTGACATGTAATTATGGGATTTTGAAAATATAAAAAAATTTAATTGTCATGGTGTGGTTTTTAATATAATAAATGTTAGTAATAAATTTTCCGTCGTTTCGTTCCTGTTTGTTCAGCTTTATCTATTAAGGCTGTAACACGTCCCATCTTTTTAAGTTTGTCGTTTTGTATTTTAATGGTGTTTTATAGATAAAGATGGTAAAATTAAACTTTTGTAAGGTACCCTTATGTTCTATTCTCTTGCACCTTGTTTTATACATTTCAATAATTATTTGGAGTTAATAATAATACATGATTAAAGGAATTTTATTATAGTTTTGGTGTTTGGCATTTCTGGCATTTTGGCATTTTATAATTAATTAGAGAAATAATGTATGTTATTAGCTGAAAATTAGATAACAACCCACAGAAAACGACACCAAAAAAATATAGAAAAGAAAAAAATTAAAAATGCTAACCCAATTTCTCATCCAAATCTTCACTGTCATCAGTCTCTTATTCTTGAAGTTTTTGTCCCCTGAACCTTTGAATTCCTTAGATATGTGCCAATTTCCCTACACAGCTAAAACGCCCTGCTCTAGGCGAAGCTGATCATTCAACAAAATATGGCGTTTGTAACGCTCCGCGTTTCTATACTTTCTATATTTGGAAATCTTGTATCGTACTTCTATTTTTAGTAAGCGTTGTGTCTTGTATCTGTCTTTCGTTGTAAACGTAGAAAACCGAGACTTGAATCGTAATGAGAAACTCGTATTTTAACTATAATCATGTTATCCTTACTTTAAACGTGTAAACGTATTCGTGGTACTCTCAATCGTAAACGTGAGATAACTCGCAAACTTGGTTTGTATTGCGTAAACGAGACTCAAACGTGAAATTTTTAATCGTTAAACTAAATTCGTTACGAAAATATAATTATCTATTCATTTATTAAGTTAATTAATTAAATTTAGTTAATAAAATTAATTGATTTATTTTACAAAAATTTAAAATTCTATTTTTTTTATAAATGTTAATATATATCCTTCTTTAAATAAGTCCAAGGTTTAACGAGTAAATATTGAATTCTTGAACTACAGGGACCATTCATGTCATTTATGAAACTGTTTAAAAGTTAAAAAAAAAAATAAAAAAAAAAATAATAATAATAATAATAATAATAATAATCAAACAAAACCGGATCCGCGGGACTCGAACCCGGGACCTCCGGTTCACATACAAGCGCCTTAACCACTCCACGAGCCGCCTCTCATTCAAACAAACCCGGAAACAAAAGCTTCTTATGCTTTGTTTCCGGGCGAGGCTGGTCGCGACCAGCTTTCAAACAGCCCATTTTGGGCGCGGTTTTTTTGTATTTTTTTCGAGTTTTAAGCCATTAATTACCCACCTAAACTTCACCTAACTAACCCTAATCCTTCCCCTATAAAACCCACCTCTAATCCAAGTATTTTCACACTTTAATCTCTCTCAAATCACTCTCAAATCACTCTCAAATCACCTCAAGATCCTTGCAACATCAGATTTTCGAGCAGATTGTATACCTCTTACTAAAGTGAGTGTAACTCACTCATTTCTTAATGAAATCACTCCATTCTTTTTCCTACTTGCTTGGATAAACTTTGGGTTGAATTCCTAGGTTTCTCCATGGAGAATCCAGACCTGGAAATGCCCCAAAATGTCCACAAACTTTCTGTTTTGTCTAAACTTTTATCAAACTTGTGTTTTAACTTCAACAAACTTGTGTTCTTGTGCTTACAATCAAGCTTATGATTAGTAAAGCCTAACCAAGCTTGTTAACATGAACTAAGGGCTGTTTTAACACCCTAAACTTTCTGTTTTTAAAGAGCATTGAGCTCACAAGTGATGCAAGTTCTTAAACTTGTTCTTGTGTGTCCACCAAGGAAGCTTGGGCTATCCTAACTTGAGACCACACATCACTTGATGATTTTTCATCAAGATCCCAAGATAGTTTGCTAGACTTAAAGTGTCACAACCCCACAAAGCCGTTGATGATTGTCCTCGTGTGCTCGTCGGGTTGTTGAATACTTGGCTACTTGGTATCTAGATGACACCTTATCATTCTTGTCTTTACATTCTTGTATAGTATATAGTTCTTGTACCCTCCTTGTTACCAATGGTAACTTGTGTAGTGGTGAACATAATCCGAGGTTCAAAGTGGATGGTTTAACCTCCCACCTCATACTTGACATACATGACACTAGAGGTTACAAAGTGGATGGTCATCCTCCCACCTCCTACATGATTATAATGCTATATATATATAACTATATTATAATTCTAAAACCGAAACCTTGATAATGAACTTATAATCACCTATCAAGTTATTAAGTTTAACACTAAAGTATGTAATTCCTTGTCACGATTCTAATAGGCCCCGAACCTATGAAATCACACCCAAACTCGTAAGAGTTACTATAGTGTCAAGAACGAGTGTTACATCTTAGTGAATACTTTCATATCATAATACTTTATCAAACATATTTTTTTTATCATGCTCGAATACTCCTAATCTCCCGTTGAAACTCTATACTCATACGCCTCATTTCCTCTTGTAGGATAATTCGGCGTCATCCTCGAACCAACGTCTTCACGGATTGTCAAGTGTAGAAAAGACTTAGCAAAACCGTGAGTACACTCGACCCACATTTGTTTTTATCACTTTTTGGGTGTAACATGTTTCCATATACAAAAATCACAAACATTTAAACTTTATGAAACGCACAAACAATCCTATACACATGACTACTTGAATCGTATACTTGTTGCTTGTCTAGGGATAAACGTTGTGCTATGCTTTAGTCATTAACTATTTTTAGCCTTTGTTTGACATGCTTAGCGCTATAGGAATTCACGCATCCACCTCCATCGCTTTACACGTGAGGTCATGTTAAAACATCGTGATTGCGTTACGGGTTTGATTATTAGCATTGCATGCCTTGATTTGCTCTTGTATAGATTTGGTTGCCATGAGGATTGTTAAAACTTTATTCGTATACGTATGCTATGCTTAAACTTGTGTACTCGCCTTTGCTTTTGCATTGACTTTATTTTAAAACATGTTACAGGTTGAAGGAGATGACGCTATGAAAACAATATAGCAAGGACTAGATACACACAAATTAGACGTTAGGTTTAATGTCGACGTATCAATTTTGTTATGACTTTGCAAATGTTAGATTGTTCTTTGTTTTGTTACATTGATGTATTTGACAATCCTTATGGAATGAAATATGGTTTAATTAATTATTGTCACTTAATAATGTTGTGAGCAATGAGCAATCTCGTTTTCGTCTCATCCCGATGTTTCCGCCATCGGTTGGGGTGTTACAGATTGGTATCAGAGCCATAACTATAGGGAATTAGGTATAATTGCCATGTTCGACCTAGTCTATAGTTCTAAGTACCCGTTGTGACCATTCTTGATTATGCTTAAAACTTTATGCTTCCTACTTTGCTTCTCTCTTTCCTTTTGGTCTTAATACATATACATGGTGTCTTCCTAAGACACTTTTACACAATACACGTTTGGACGCTTGAAGACACTCGTAATATAAACGAGACGACTTCACTAAAATAGGTGTGAAAACCGCAATTTGGTGAACGACTCTCAATCCGCTATACTTATTCTTTTTTTGCACGCAATTATGCCATCGAGTTAGGAGTGAAATCCAAACCTTGATGGAAAATTTTCAACTCAAAACTCTAGTGGACCCTTACCAACGAATCGGAATTTGCTCTTCGTTTGGTAAGTACCAACCACACTTAGGGTACAAAATCGTCAAGTTAGGGTGAAACCCGCACCTTGTCGATTAAGTCCCATTCCTTGATTTTCGCTCTCGCCAAAGTCTCGATTTTCTGATCGGTTAGAGACGTGTAGTAACTGGAAGGGTAAAATGTCGTTAGTCGCTTCTCGATGAGAGCATTTTACCTATAGGCCAAAGCACGTTTCTCTAATTCGAGAAGATCTTCGATTCACTTTGGAATTGTCGACGATTCTCTACCCGAATCATTTCCATGTTTTACGAGCCTATTCTTTTTATGTGACTCAAATTTTATGTGTTTTGATACTTGTTACCTCGTTCATTTCAAACCGTTACACACTCGCCCGTTTATCGCAATCAAAAACAATACTAATCCCCGTGAACAAACTAAATTTATACTCTTTATTTGTATTCATACGTGAGTATACATGTTATACTTGTTGAACTCATGCAAACTATGTGAACCATACTTAATGAACACATGCTTCTTATGTGAACTTTATTCATACTCATGCATGCAAAACCTATTTTCTTTATTACAATCAAGTCTCATGCTTTTGTCTTGTTTACAACCTCTAGATGCCTCCTTTCCGTAACACGTTAAACCGCCTCAAGAAGTCCAAGAAGACGGATTCCCAGAAGGAATCCAACAACGAGGACTCAATGTCGAAGCAAGAACTGATTGGACTCGTTTCGGAGCAAATGGCCGGGCAATTGGCTAAGATCATACCCGACATTGTCAGCCAAATCCACACCATACACGCCGAAGCCACACCTAAATCATCCGCTGATTCCAAACCTGATACCCCCAAACCATCTTACCAATTCAAGCATTTCATGGCTTGTAAACCAGTGGAATTCACTGGCATGGACGGTGTTACCGCCATGATCAATTGGTTTGATTCAATGGAGCTTATCTTCCTTCAGGGCGGCTGCCCTGAGGAACTCCGAACCCTTAATGCCACCGGGGTCTTCCGCAAGAGAGCCCTCGAGTGGTGGACCACCGAACGAAACACGCGTGGAAACGAAGCAGCCCATGCGATGACTTGGGAAGAGCTTAAGGAGCTCATGAAGGAGCAATTCTGTCCTCCCCATGAGACCCAGAAACTTGAAAACGAGTTCTGGAATCTCACACAACAGGGGAGCGACGCCGAAGGATTGATTGCGCGCTTTAAACAGTTAAGTATCATTTGCCCTGGGCAAGCCGATACTGTTCCCAAGTCAATCGCCAAGCTCATCCGTTGCCTCTCACCGGTAATCATGAACCATGTAGCCGCAGCCAACCCGAAAACCCTTGAGGAAGCCTATGCCATAACCCTCCAACTCAACCATAACTGCATCCTTCAGGGGCCTACGACAAGGTCCCTACGAAGCATGCGCACCAAGCCATAGCCAACACCACCGAATCACCTACCCCTCCAGCCAAGAAGCCCCACTACAAGAACAAGAAGCGGAAGGCTTCTTCTCAAAACAATGCTGTCGTCACTCCGCCTACCCAAAACACCCACCAACCTGGACAAGGTTACATTGGCTCTCACCCCAAGTGTACCACTTGCAACTACCATCACCCTGTTGGCACCTCATGCCGAAAATGTGCCAACTGTAATAGGTTGGGACACCTCTCCAACTACTGTCGCCTAACCCAGAACCAGCAAACCCAAGCCCTTTCACCCAATCCTAACCCAAACCGCCAAACCCAAGCTACACCAGGTCGAACCTGCTACAAATGTGGCGATCCTAACCATTTCTCCAACATTTGCCCGAAACGCACCAACAACCAACAGCAACAACAAACCGAACTTGCGAAAGGACGAGCTTTCGTTCTCACCTCAGCTCAAGCCCAAAGTTCAAATGACGTCATCACTGGTACGTTCCTTGTGAACCATATCTATGCTACTTGTCTGTTTGATACTGGCGCGGATAGAAGTTTTGTATCCGTTGAATTTGAACCCTTGCTTAAGTGCGAACGAACTAAAATGCCTAATCCTTTTGCTGTCGAAGTCGCTAATGGTAAGACCATATCCGTTGACTCTGTTCTTTCTGGTTGCTCCCTAATCTTAAACGATCATAAGTTTTCCATCGACCTCATACCTATGCAAATGGGTAGCTTTGACGTCATAGTAGGCATGGACTGGCTTAAGCGAGTTCATGCTGAAGTCGTTTGTTCTGAGAAATTCATTCGTCTTCCCCTACCTCAAGGTGACTCTTTACACGTCTATGGTGAGAAACCTTCTAAGGGTCTCAAGCTTATGTCATGCATCAAAGCGAACAAGTACTTGCGTAAGGAGTACTTTGCCTTTCTCGCCCACGTTGTGGAAAAGAAAGACAAAGGCCCTAGCTTAAGTGATGTTCCTGTCGTTTGTGAGTTCCCTTCTGTTTTCCCCGAGGATCTCCCTGGTCCTCCGCCTCCTCGAGCTGTCGATTTTCGTATTGACCTCATTCCTGGCGCAACTCCTGTTGCGAAGGCTCCCTATCGTTTAGCACCCTCGGAGATGCAAGAGCTATCGAACCAACTCCAAGAGCTTCTTGATAAAGGCTTTATACGCCCTAGTACTTCCCCTTGGGGCGCTCCCGTGTTGTTCGTCAAGAAGAAAGATGGGTCTTTTCGGATGTGCATTGATTATCGTGAACTCAATAAACTTACAGTCAAAAACCGATACCCACTTCCTCGTATTGACGATCTCTTCGATCAATTGCAAGGCGCGAAGTGCTTTTCAAAGGTTGATCTCCGTTCTGGCTATCATCAACTTCGGGTTTTGGAGGAAGATGTACCCAAAACCGCATTTCGTACACGTTATGGACACTACGAGTTCGTGGTCATGCCTTTTGGTTTGACCAACGCTCCTGCAGTGTTTATGGATCTTATGAACCGTGTGTGTAAGCCTTTTCTCGATCATTTCGTCATTGTGTTCATCGACGATATCCTAATCTACTCTAAGACGAAAGAAGAACATGGACGACATTTGCGTCTTATCCTTCAGCTTTTGCAAACTGAACGTCTGTATGCCAAATTCTCCAAGTGTGAATTTTGGCTAAAAGAGGTTCAATTCTTAGGTCACACCGTCAATGAACTTGGTATTCATGTTGACCCTGCAAAGATAGAAGCTGTGAAGAATTGGATTGCACCTAAGTCGCCCTCTGAAATTCGTTCGTTTCTTGGCCTAGCTGGGTATTATCGCCGTTTCATCTCGAACTTCTCGAAGATTGCCGTTCCTTTGACTTCGTTGACTCAAAAAGATAAACCTTTTGTTTGGGGGTCCCGAACAAGAAGAATCTTTCCAAACACTCAAGGACATGCTTTGTAATGCTCCTATTCTCACTCTCCCCGATGGGAACGACGATTTCGTCGTGTATTGCGATGCCTCTAACCAGGGTCTTGGTTGCGTTCTCATGCAACGGGACAAAGTAATCGCTTACGCGTCGAGACAACTCAAAATTCATGAGAAAAACTATACTACTCACGACCTTGAACTTGGTGCAGTTGTTTTTTGCGTTAAAGATTTGGCGACACTACCTTTATGGTACAAAGTGTACGGTCTTTACCGACCACAAGAGCCTCCAACACATCTTTGATCAAAAGGAACTCAACATGCGTCAACGTCGTTGGGTAGAATTGTTAAACGACTACGACTGCGATATCCGCTACCACCCTGGTAAGGCGAATGTCGTGGCCGATGCACTTAGTCGTAAGACTCATGTTAAGAGTGCTCGTTGCTACCAAAGCGTGGGAAAACTCAATGAGTTAATTCGACAAGCACAATTTGCCGTTATTAACGAGGGTAACCTCGATAACGAGTTGAATTGTGGAATCGAAAACCCACTCGAAGCTAAGCCTGATGGTATTCTTTACTACCATAGCCGCATTTGGATTCCCGATCGTCTCAATCTTCGGACTACTTTGATGGACGAAGCTCACAAATCCCGATACTCCGTTCATCCTGGAGCAGATAAGATGTATCATGACTTGCGCGCATCCTATTGGTGGCCTGGAATGAAACGTGATATCGCTCTCTACGTCTCCAAATGCCTTACGTGTTCCAAGGTCAAGGCAGAACATCAACGTCCCTCCGGTTTGCTCGAACAACCAGAAATTCCGGTCTGGAAATGGGAAAGCATAGCCATGGATTTCATCACGAAATTGCCTCGTACCTCGTCTGGTCACGACAGTATTTGGGTTATCATCGATCGTTTGACCAAATCCGCACACTTCCTCGCCATTCGTGAAGATTACAAGGTCGAGAAATTGGCTCGTATCTATACGAGTGAAATAATTAGTCGTCACGGTACTCCTCTTGATATTATTTCTGATCGTGATGCTCGTTTCACTTCTCGCCTTTGGCAAACTTTCCAATCCGCCCTTGGCACTCATTTGAATCTTAGCACCGCTTTTCATCCTCAATCTGACGGTCAGACCGAGCGTACTATCCAAACTTTAGAGGATATGCTTCGATCATGCGTAATCGATTTTGGCGGCAACTGGGATTCACACTTACCCTTGGTAGAATTCTCATACAACAACAGCTATCACGCAAGTATTCAAATGGCTCCATTTGAAGCACTGTATGGTCGCAAATGCCGTTCGCCTATTTGTTGGCACGAGATCGGAGACGTACAACTCACTGGTCCCGAACTTATACAAGAGACGACGGACAAGATCCTACAGATTCGTGACAACTTGCTCAAAGCTCGAAGCCGACAAAAGAGCTATGCTGATAAAAGACGCAAACCTTTGGAATTCAACATAGGTGACCACGTACTTCTCAAGGTTGCACCTTGGAAAGGTGTTGTTCGTTTTGGTAAGAAAGGCAAACTCGCTCCTCGCTATGTGGGTCCTTTCAAGATTCTCGAAAGGATAGGCAAGGTAGCGTATCGACTGGATCTACCTCAAACGCTCAGCAATGTTCATCCTGTGTTTCATGTTTCGAATTTGAAGAAGTGTCTAGCCGAAGAAGGATTTCAAGTTCCACTCGAAGATCTTCAGATCAACGATACTTTGCACTTTGTGGAGAAACCGGTCGAAATCATGGACCGAGGAACCAAGCAACTGAGGCGCAGTCGTATTCCCATTGTCAAGGTTCGATGGGAAGGTAAACGTGGCGCCGAATTCACTTGGGAACTTGAAAGTGATATGAAGACTAAGTATCCATATCTCTTCGTTACATCTTCCTAAATTTCGGGACGAAATTTCCTAAAGGAGGGGAGACTGTAACGCTCCGCGTTTCTATACTTTCTATATTTGGAAATCTTGTATCGTACTTCTATTTTTAGTAAGCGTTGTGTCTTGTATCTGTCTTTCGTTGTAAACGTAGAAAACCGAGACTTGAATCGTAATGAGAAACTCGTATTTTAACTATAATCATGTTATCCTTACTTTAAACGTGTAAACGTATTCGTGGTACTCTCAATCGTAAACGTGAGATAACTCGCAAACTTGGTTTGTATTGCGTAAACGAGACTCAAACGTGAAATTTTTAATCATTAAACTAAATTCGTTACGAAAATATAATTATCTATTCATTTATTAAGTTAATTAATTAAATTTAGTTAATAAAATTAATTGATTTATTTTACAAAAATTTAAAATTCTATTTTTTTTATAAATGTTAATATATATCCTTCTTTAAATAAGTCCAAGATTTAACGAGTAAATATAGAATTCTTGAACTACAGGGACCATTCCTGTCATTTATGAAACTGTTTAAAAGTTAAAAAAAAAAAAAAAAATAATAATAATAATAATAATCAAACAAAACCGGATCCGCGGGACTCGAACCCGGGACCTCCGGTTCACATACAAGCGCCTTAACCACTCCACCAGCCGCCTCTCATTCAAACAAACCCGGAAACAAAAGCTTCTTATGCTTTGTTTCCGGGCGAGGCTGGTCGCGACCAGCTTTCAAACAGCCCATTTTGGGCGCGGTTTTTTTGTATTTTTTCGAGTTTTAAGCCATTAATTACCCACCTAAACTTCACCTAACTAACCCTAATCCTTCCCCTATAAAACCCACCTCTAATCCAAGTATTTTCACACTTTAATCTCTCTCAAATCACTCTCAAATCACTCTCAAATCACCTCAAGATCCTTGCAACATCAGATTTTCGAGCAGATTGTATACCTCTTACTAAAGTGAGTGTAACTCACTCATTTCTTAATGAAATCACTCCATTCTTTTTCCTACTTGCTTGGATAAACTTTGGGTTGAATTCCTAGGTTTCTCCATGGAGAATCCAGACCTGGAAATGCCCCAAAATGTCCACAAACTTTCTGTTTTGTCTAAACTTTTATCAAACTTGTGTTTTAACTTCAACAAACTTGTGTTCTTGTGCTTACAATCAAGCTTATGATTAGTAAAGCCTAACCAAGCTTGTTAACATGAACTAAGGGCTGTTTTAACACCCTAAACTTTCTGTTTTTAAAGAGCATTGAGCTCACAAGTGATGCAAGTTCTTAAACTTGTTCTTGTGTGTCCACCAAGGAAGCTTGGGCTATCCTAACTTGAGACCACACATCACTTGATGATTTTTCATCAAGATCCCAAGATAGTTTGCTAGACTTAAAGTGTCACAACCCCACAAAGCCGTTGATGATTGTCCTCGTGTGCTCGTCGGGTTGTTGAATACTTGGCTACTTGGTATCTAGATGACACCTTATCATTCTTGTCTTTACATTCTTGTATAGTATATAGTTCTTGTACCCTCCTTGTTACCAATGGTAACTTGTGTAGTGGTGAACATAATCCGAGGTTCAAAGTGGATGGTTTAACCTCCCACCTCATACTTGACATACATGACACTAGAGGTTACAAAGTGGATGGTCATCCTCCCACCTCCTACATGATTATAATGCTATATATATATAACTATATTATAATTCTAAAACCGAAACCTTGATAATGAACTTATAATCACCTATCAAGTTATTAAGTTTAACACTAAAGTATGTAATTCCTTGTCACGATTCTAATAGGCCCCGAACCTATGAAATCACACCCAAACTCGTAAGAGTTACTATAGTGTCAAGAACGAGTGTTACATCTTAGTGAATACTTTCATATCATAATACTTTATCAAACATATTTTTTTTATCATGCTCGAATACTCCTAATCTCCCGTTGAAACTCTATACTCATACGCCTCATTTCCTCTTGTAGGATAATTCGGCGTCATCCTCGAACCAACGTCTTCACGGATTGTCAAGTGTAGAAAAGACTTAGCAAAACCGTGAGTACACTCGACCCACATTTGTTTTTATCACTTTTTGGGTGTAACATGTTTCCATATACAAAAATCACAAACATTTAAACTTTATGAAACGCACAAACAATCCTATACACATGACTACTTGAATCGTATACTTGTTGCTTGTCTAGGGATAAACGTTGTGCTATGCTTTAGTCATTAACTATTTTTAGCCTTTGTTTGACATGCTTAGCGCTATAGGAATTCACGCATCCACCTCCATCGCTTTACACGTGAGGTCATGTTAAAACATCGTGATTGCGTTACGGGTTTGATTATTAGCATTGCATGCCTTGATTTGCTCTTGTATAGATTTGGTTGCCATGAGGATTGTTAAAACTTTATTCGTATACGTATGCTATGCTTAAACTTGTGTACTCGCCTTTGCTTTTGCATTGACTTTATTTTAAAACATGTTACAGGTTGAAGGAGATGACGCTATGAAAACAATATAGCAAGGACTAGATACACACAAATTAGACGTTAGGTTTAATGTCGACGTATCAATTTTGTTATGACTTTGCAAATGTTAGATTGTTCTTTGTTTTGTTACATTGATGTATTTGACAATCCTTATGGAATGAAATATGGTTTAATTAATTATTGTCACTTAATAATGTTGTGAGCAATGAGCAATCTCGTTTTCGTCTCATCCCGATGTTTCCGCCATCGGTTGGGGTGTTACAGATTGGTATCAGAGCCATAACTATAGGGAATTAGGTATAATTGCCATGTTCGACCTAGTCTATAGTTCTAAGTACCCGTTGTGACCATTCTTGATTATGCTTAAAACTTTATGCTTCCTACTTTGCTTCTCTCTTTCCTTTTGGTCTTAATACATATACATGGTGTCTTCCTAAGACACTTTTACACAATACACGTTTGGACGCTTGAAGACACTCGTAATATAAACGAGACGACTTCACTAAAATAGGTGTGAAAACCGCAATTTGGTGAACGACTCTCAATCCGCTATACTTATTCTTTTTTTGCACGCAATTATGCCATCGAGTTAGGAGTGAAATCCAAACCTTGATGGAAAATTTTCAACTCAAAACTCTAGTGGACCCTTACCAACGAATCGGAATTTGCTCTTCGTTTGGTAAGTACCAACCACACTTAGGGTACAAAATCGTCAAGTTAGGGGTGAAACCCGCACCTTGTCGATTAAGTCCCATTCCTTGATTTTCGCTCTCGCCAAAGTCTCGATTTTCTGATCGGTTAGAGACGTGTAGTAACTGGAAGGGTAAAATGTCGTTAGTCGCTTCTCGATGAGAGCATTTTACCTATAGGCCAAAGCACGTTTCTCTAATTCGAGAAGATCTTCGATTCACTTTGGAATTGTCGACGATTCTCTACCCGAATCATTTCCAAGTTTTACGAGCCTATTCTTTTTATGTGACTCAAATTTTATGTGTTTTGATACTTGTTACCTCGTTCATTTCAAACTGTTACACACTCGCCCGTTTATCGCAATCAAAAACAATACTAATCCCCGTGAACAAACTAAATTTATACTCTTTATTTGTATTCATACGTGAGTATACATGTTATACTTGTTGAACTCATGCAAACTATGTGAACCATACTTAATGAACACATGCTTCTTATGTGAACTTTATTCATACTCATGCATGCAAAACCTATTTTCTTTATTACAATCAAGTCTCATGCTTTTGTCTTGTTTACAACCTCTAGATGCCTCCTTTCCGTAACACGTTAAACCGCCTCAAGAAGTCCAAGAAGACGGATTCCCAGAAGGAATCCAACAACGAGGACTCAATGTCGAAGCAAGAACTGATTGGACTCGTTTCGGAGCAAATGGCCGGGCAATTGGCTAAGATCATACCCGACATTGTCAGCCAAATCCACACCATACACGCCGAAGCCACACCTAAATCATCCGCTGATTCCAAACCTGATACCCCCAAACCATCTTACCAATTCAAGCATTTCATGGCTTGTAAACCAGTGGAATTCACTGGCATGGACGGTGTTACCGCCATGATCAATTGGTTTGATTCAATGGAGCTTATCTTCCTTCAGGGCGGCTGCCCTGAGGAACTCCGAACCCTTAATGCCACCGGGGTCTTCCGCAAGAGAGCCCTCGAGTGATGGACCACCGAACGAAACACGCGTGGAAACGAAGCAGCCCATGCGATGACTTGGGAAGAGCTTAAGGAGCTCATGAAGGAGCAATTCTGTCCTCCCCATGAGACCCAGAAACTTGAAAACGAGTTCTGGAATCTCACACAACAGGGGAGCGACGCCGAAGGATTGATTGCGCGCTTTAAACAGTTAAGTATCATTTGCCCTGGGCAAGCCGATACTGTTCCCAAGTCAATCGCCAAGCTCATCCGTTGCCTCTCACCGGTAATCATGAACCATGTAGCTGCAGCCAACCCGAAAACCCTTGAGGAAGCCTATGCCATAACCCTCCAACTCAACCATAACTGCATCCTTCAGGGGGCCTACGACAAGGTCCCTACGAAGCATGCGCACCAAGCCATAGCCAACACCACCGAATCACCTACCCCTCCAGCCAAGAAGCCCCACTACAAGAACAAGAAGCGGAAGGCTTCTTCTCAAAACAATGCTGTCGTCACTCCGCCTACCCAAAACACCCACCAACCTGGACAAGGTTACATTGGCTCTCACCCCAAGTGTACCACTTGCAACTACCATCACCCTGTTGGCACCTCATGCCGAAAATGTGCCAACTGTAATAGGTTGGGACACCTCTCCAACTACTGTCGCCTAACCCAGAACCAGCAAACCCAAGCCCTTTCACCCAATCCTAACCCAAACCGCCAAACCCAAGCTACACCAGGTCGAACCTGCTACAAATGTGGCGATCCTAACCATTTCTCCAACATTTGCCCGAAACGCACCAACAACCAACAGCAACAACAAACCGAACTTGCGAAAGGACGAGCTTTCGTTCTCACCTCAGCTCAAGCCCAAAGTTCAAATGACGTCATCACTGGTACGTTCCTTGTGAACCATATCTATGCTACTTGTCTGTTTGATACTGGCGCGGATAGAAGTTTTGTATCCGTTGAATTTGAACCCTTGCTTAAGTGCGAACGAACTAAAATGCCTAATCCTTTTGCTGTCGAAGTCGCTAATGGTAAGACCATATCCGTTGACTCTGTTCTTTCTGGTTGCTCCCTAATCTTAAACGATCATAAGTTTTCCATCGACCTCATACCTATGCAAATGGGTAGCTTTGACGTCATAGTAGGCATGGACTGGCTTAAGCGAGTTCATGCTGAAGTCGTTTGTTCTGAGAAATTCATTCGTCTTCCCCTACCTCAAGGTGACTCTTTACACGTCTATGGTGAGAAACCTTCTAAGGGTCTCAAGCTTATGTCATGCATCAAAGCGAACAAGTACTTGCGTAAGGAGTACTTTGCCTTTCTCGCCCACGTTGTGGAAAAGAAAGACAAAGGCCCTAGCTTAAGTGATGTTCCTGTCGTTGTGAGTTCCCTTCTGTTTTCCCCGAGGATCTCCCTGGTCCTCCGCCTCCTCGAGCTGTCGATTTTCGTATTGACCTCATTCCTGGCGCAACTCCTGTTGCGAAGGCTCCCTATCGTTTAGCACCCTCGGAGATGCAAGAGCTATCAAACCAACTCCAAGAGCTTCTTGATAAAGGCTTTATACGCCCTAGTACTTCCCCTTGGGGCGCTCCCGTGTTGTTCGTCAAGAAGAAAGATGGGTCTTTTCGGATGTGCATTGATTATCGTGAACTCAATAAACTTACAGTCAAAAACCGATACCCACTTCCTCGTATTGACGATCTCTTCGATCAATTGCAAGGCGCGAAGTGCTTTTCAAAGGTTGATCTCCGTTCTGGCTATCATCAACTTCGGGTTTTGGAGGAAGATGTACCCAAAACCGCATTTCGTACACGTTATGGACACTACGAGTTCGTGGTCATGCCTTTTGGTTTGACCAACGTTCTAGAGTCACATCATAGAACCAATCATAACTTACTGATAAAACCAATGAAAATTTGACAAGAATATGGTGGATACGCCGCTGATACTTCCTATATATAAGTATTCTTGTCAAAGGATCAGAGGCATTGTTAGACGGTTATGAGAAGTTCCATGTAGGTTGTAGTATTAGAAATTTTGTTTTAGGATATAACCCTATCCTTCCAAACATATCAAAACTCTTGCGCAAGAAATCATACTTAGTGAATCAACTCCGCTTATCAATATTTTTACCGTAGGCAACAAAAAGCGATTCCTGTAGTAGGGTACTCAACCCTTACAAGGAACGTTACCGTCTCAAACAAAAATTTAAACTCTTACTCTTTTTCTAAGTATGTAACTGTCAAACTAAACACCATCATTTTTAGACAAATATATCACTACTTAAATTTCGGGACAAATTTCTAAAAAGCAGGGGATACTGTAACGTCCGTCAAAAACCGAATTTACCAAACCCGCTCCGTTTATTAACCGAACAATCAGTTAAAAATTTCGTTGCGTATTTAATGCCCAAATTAATTTTAAACGATACATAATTAATAAGTATATTGGAATATATAATTTATATTTGAAAAAGTATTTAAAATAAGAAAATAAAAATAAAAGGCTGCAGCCGGGTTTCGAACCCGGGTCAGCCAGCGAATCAACAAACGCCTTAACTTCCAACCATTCAACCACTGCGCCACTTGTATTTTTTAGTAATATATCCAGACAATTAATTCAAATAATGAAACAGAAATAAAAACCCAGTCAACTGACGCGCCCAAATCCGTTGACGCCGGAAAATCTGACGATTTCGTCAAACGTCGTCGGTTATCTATGACTTAACGTAAATATTAACCTCAACATCGGTTATAACTGATGTCCAGTCTGCGACACAAGTTATAACCGCCGGAAAATCATTAACCGACGAATCAAGACAGAAAACGGACGAAATTCGTCGATATTCTGCCCTATAAATACCCCCTCTAACCTCTGTTAGCTCTTTCGCTCACAATCACACTCTTTCCCGACGTAATTTCACTCGCCGGAGAATTTCTGCAACTTGCAGGAAAACCGAACCTTTTCACCTCTGTGCATCACTCTAAAAAACTGAACCCCCAGAGCTCATACCGAAGCCACCTACACTCATCTCAAGCTCCCTGAAGACCCTCTGCCGCAAGACAGTCGCCGGAATAACCTGCTGACATCGGAGCTTCGCCGGCGAAACAGAGGAGCCACTGTTCGGTATATCTTACACTTAATCTCCCACTATTTTTATTTATCTCACATGTAATTAATCACAACACACTAAAGAACTGGATTAAATCATCAAACCAGTCGGATTTTTGTTCTGGATGAAGATTAACGAAAAAGATGAAGGTTTCAGTATTGTATATATTTAATTAAATTCAAGATATATCTCGGGTTAGACACACAGTCCAGCGGTGGACTGTGTGCACATAAACACGCATACGTCCCGAGTTCGATTCTTGTCCCACGTACACTCACCTTAATAAAAACGTTTTTTTTAACCGAACCGGATTCACTGCAATAGATGTTAAGTTTAATAAAAACCGGAATAATAACCAAGATAGACACACAGTCTAGTGGTGGAATGTGTGAACGTTTAAACCACATGTCACGAGTTCGAGTCCAGACTACCGCACCGGTCCGGACAATTATCAAACTTTTTATATAAAGCAGAAACGAAATTATTTAGTTTGTATATAAGTATAATAAAAATCAGATTATTTAACAAGTTAGACACACAGTCCAGCGGTGGACTGTGTGTTAACCTAAACCACAGGTCCCGGGTTCGAGACCTGTGGAGAGCACCGAGCGAGTCATTTAAATTGTTTTTGAAATAAATGATTTTCGGATTAATTCAATTAGTATATAAATATAATAAAGAACAGAAATATTTCGGGTTAGACACGTAGCTCAGTTGGTAGAGCTGCGTGCACGCGAACGGGAGGTCTCGGGTTCGAGCCTCACCCGGCGCACACAATTACACAATAAAATCGGTCAACGGTCAACAAGTCAACAGGTCAACAATCAAAAAATCAATATTTTTTTTATTACTTTTATTTATTTATTTACATTAAACATACTTAAAAATAACATTTTTAAGGTTAGAAAACAGCCTTAAACTCACAAAAATACATCCAACAAGCCTACTAAAATTGATTAATAAAATCCGTTTACTTACCAAACCATTATGCCATTATCTAGGTTAGTTTCACTCGTGGTTAAAACCAACTTCGTGCACATTCAACATCATCAACCGAACGCACCCAATGTGAGTGAATCTTACAACTCCCCTTTTTAATTACACGTTTTGGGGTGTGTCATGTGTCACTAAAATTAACTCGTTTATTTAAACTTATGCCATACCATATTGGGATCTAAACTTAGATTGTATATATTGTTTGTAGTTATGTATTTCATAGTGTCAAGTTATATGCAATTCATTCATTAGGCCCATCAGTTCCTCGTGGGAGACGAGTTGAGCAACGCGTGCCTCAAAACAAATCCATTATTGTTCGTGTGTGCATTATTTAATATTAAATGATTGGTGAATATGTTTACATCTATTTTTACTCATGTGTGGTTGTGCACTTTATTTTATAATCAATTCAATAAATTTGTTCAAATGTTTTTCATCGGATTCACCCGCCAACTTTTTGTTGATCCAAAAACCATTTTTACACATGATACAGGTGAACAGGATGAAGCAAGGAAAACATAGGAAATGCCTTAGAAGAAAACAAAGAAGTCTAGAATGATGTTTAGGACATGATGTAATTATGATTGTATATTTCCCATTAAATTGTATTAATGAATATGAAACGTCATAATAAATGTCATGAGCTTTGATGATAACCCAATCATGCCCCGATCACCTTTTCCGCTGCGGGTCGGGGTGTGACAGATTGGTATCAGAGCCATGACTATAGGGATATAGGATAGGTTATTAGACCCTTAGAGCCTATACTATAGTTGCCTAAATTTTAATTGTTTAGGTGGTTACATACAAACTTATGATGTTTATTTGTTTCATATTTGTTTATACTTACAGTCAAACATACATACTTACATACACATTCATCATACATATTTCAATGTTCATATATTCAAATCATCTTCATACTTTTGTTATTCAAAGATTTTGTCGCAATTTTCAAATCTCATCAAAGTAAGTTCTGCGACGGGCATGTAGTAACTGGAAGGGTACAAGTACCGGTAGTCGGAACGTCCTGTCTAGGTTGGCATTCGTATAAATCCAATATAACGGACCAGTTTGCCTACCTGGGGACTAACGATGAGAGTACGAAGGACCTATTAGGCCAAAGCATGCCACACCAACCGTCGTTCGAACTAACCCCACTTTGAGGTGTCACCGTGTCTATACCTGGACACATTCCGAATATCATACGTTACATATTTCTCGATTTTCTCCGGGTTTTAGTGTACGTAACCAGGCTAACACATGCGAACCATATGAAAAACCCGGTATTCATGGGGGCCCACATGATTACGAAGGTGAAGTATGGCGGCATGCAAGGCCCAATTACGAGCAAAGCCCAAGACATCCTATGGATGTAGTAGATTTATTTTTCTATATTTATTTTATGAATGTTCATTCCTAAATACGACCCATGATCCCAAAAACATCCAACTCATACCCATGATACGTATTCCTTGTAGATGTCTTCTAGCCTCGCTCGTAGGAAGATGAGAGCAGGAAAAGCCCGCGAGCTCATGGCTGCCCTAATCGCTCAACAAATGGCTGCCGTAATACCCAACATTGTAATTCAAGTCCAACAAGCCCTTACCACTAATCATGTCAACCAAGAAGATCAAAATGTTATCAACCCTCCCCCAAATACCACTAAATGCACCTACAAGCATTTCAAATCATGCGACCCTCCAAAATACGAAGGAACTGAAGGTGTCACCGCTCTCCTCCATTGGTTTGAAGAAATGGAGAACACTTTTCTAAATTGCGATTGCCCCGATGATCGCAAAGTGCGATATGCTACTGGTCGTTTATATGGAATAGCACTTACTTGGTGGAATACAGAGAAGGCCAAACGAGGTGTTGAAGACGCTATGACTTTGACTTGGGAAGAGTTGAAGGAAATCATGACAAGACGGTTTTGCCCAAGGAGCGAAATCAAGAAATTAGAAGATGAGTTTTATTCGTTGAAGCAAAAGGAAGGAGACCACACCACATACAACAAAAGATTCCTCGAGTTAAATCAAATGGTTCCCAACTTGTTCACTCCCCTCTACCGTTTGATCGAGCACTACATTCGAGGTCTTCCGTCAAAGATTCAGGACTCTGTAATAAGTACCACGCCTGCAACTTTGGAAGCAGCAATGGAGTTAGCTACAGAGCTCACCGAGAACCGCATCCGGAATAAAGACTTCAAGGAGGAGAAGAAGAAGAATAAAGCATCAACTGAAACTTCAAACTCCACCCAAACCGAATCCCCTTCTCAACCCATTTCTAAGAGAAAACGAGACGGGCAACTTTTCGCTACTACCCAACGTAATCAACCAATTTCACAAGCCATACCAATCCAAGCTATCCCAATCACGCAAATAGCACCCAACTCAACTTACCCAAATAAGAAACCATACCTTGGACCTCACCCTCGATGTAACACTTGTTTTTATCACCATCCATCTACCTTACCTTGTCGACTATGTGCGAATTGTGGACGCTATGGTCATTTGAGCAAGGTTTGCCGCACCCCTCAAAACCAAACCACACCCCCTACTCAAAATATGATCCAAACATATCAACAACCTCAATACCTCATGTTACCTTATGTTCGAGCCTGTTTCAATTGTGGCGACCCTACCCACTATAGAAACACATGCCCTCGATTGGTTAACATCATAAACGCCCAAGCTCAAGCAAACCCAGTTAACCAAGAAAATCAAGGAAACCAAATCGCTAGGCCACCAGCAAGAGGAAGAGTTTTCAACATCAACGCCAATCCTGTTGAAGATAATGACGACCCAAACGAAACCACCCAACTAGTCCCCTTCACCGAAAATCAAGATTCAACTCCAATCGTTTAGTTTTATGTTTTTCTTTATGTTATCTCAAGCTTTGGTTGATTGTGTTTGTTTATGTTTTAGAATCACATAGAACCAATCATAACTTAAGGATAAAGCCAATGAAAATTTGACAAGAATATGGTGGATACGCCGCTGGTACTTCCTATATATAAGTATTCTTGCCAAAGGATCAGAGGCATTATCTGGCGGTTATGAGAAGTTCCATGTGGAATTTAGCATTGTCTTGATTGAAGTTTGTTTTGTACTTACTGATTTAGCATTTATGGCATCTTATCATTTAAAGAAATTGGATTGTATTCCATTTCTACATAGACTAACCTCTCCATCACAACAAATGAGAGAGGTATTGTCATCATTCAAACATGTATACTATCAGAATTTAGACTCAAGTTTTGGTTGTTGTGTTTGTTGTAGAGTCACATAGAACTAATCATAACTTGCGGATAAAGTCAATGAAAATTTGACAAGAATATGGTGGATACGCCGCTGGTACTTCCTATATATAAGTATTCTTGTCAAAGGATCAGAGGCATTATCAGGCGGTTATGAGAGGTTCCATGTAGGATTTAGTATGTTTTGGTCAAAGTTTGTTCATCATACATTTCAGCGTCTTTCAATTTCATCATTTAAAGAAGTTGAGCTATGTCTCACTTCCACAATGACTAACCTCTCCATCACAACAAACGAGAGAGGTATTGTCATCATTCCAACATGTATACTATCAGAATTTAGACTCAAGTTTTGGTTGTTGTGTTTGTTTTAGAGTCACATAGAACTAATCATAACTTGCGGATAAAGTCAATGAAAATTTGACAAGAATATGGTGGATACGCCGCTGGTACTTCCTATATATAAGTATTCTTGTCAAAGGATCAGAGGCATTATCAGGCGGTTATGAGAGGTTCCATGCAGGATTTAGTATGTTTTGGTCAAAGTTTGTTCATCATACATTTCAGCGTCTTTCAATTTCATCATTTAAAGAAGTTGAGCTATGTCTCACTTCCACAATGACTAACCTCTCCATCACAACAAACGAGAGAGGTATTGTCATCATTCAAACATGGATACTATCAGAATTAAGACTCAAGTTTTGGTTGTTGTGCTTGTTGTAGAGTCACATAGAACTAATCATAACTTGCGGATAAAGTCAATGAAAATTTGACAAGAATATGGTGGATACGCCGCTGGTACTTCCTATATATAAGTATTCTTGTCAAAGGATCAGAGGCATTATCAGGCGGTTATGAGAGGTTCCATGTAGGATTTAGTATGTTTTGGTCAAAGTTTGTTCATCATACATTTCAGCGTATTTCAATTTCATCATTTAAAGAAGTTGAGCTATGTCTCACTTCCACAATGACTAACCTCTCCATCACAACAAACGAGAGAGGTATTGTCATCATTCAAACATGGATACTATCAGAATTAAGACTCAAGTTTTGGTTGTTGTGCTTGTTGTAGAGTCACATAGAACTAATCATAACTTGCGGATAAAGTCAATGAAAATTTGACAAGAATATGGTGGATACGCCGCTGGTACTTCCTATATATAAGTATTCTTGTCAAAGGATCAGAGGCATTATCAGGCGGTTAAGAGAGGTTCCATGTAGGATTTAGTATGTTTTGGTCAAAGTTTGTTCATCATACATTTCAGCGTATTTCAATTTCATCATTTAAAGAAGTTGAGCTATGTCTCACTTCCACAATGACTAACCTCTCCATCACAACAAACGAGAGAGGTATTGTCATCACTCAAACATGGATACTATCAGAATTAAGACTCAAGTTTTGGTTGTTGTGTTTGTTGTAGAGTCACATAGAACTAATCATAACTTGCGGATAAAGTCAATGAAAATTTGACAAGAATATGGTGGATACGCCGCTGGTACTTCCTATATATAAGTATTCTTGCCAAAGGATCAGAGGCATTATCAGGCGGTTATGAGAAGTTCCATGTAGGATTTAGTATTGTCTTGGTTGAAATTTGTGTTACATTCATATCATCTCGCCATTTAAAGAAATAGGATTGTGTTCTATTTCTACATAAACTAACCTCTCCATCATAACAAACGAGAGAGGAACTGTCACCATTCAAACATGTATGCTACCAGAATTTGGACTCAGATATTGGTTGTTGTGTTTATTTATGTTCTAGAGTTACATCATAGAACCAATCATAACTTACTGATAAAACCAATGAAAATTTGATAAGAATATGGTGGATACGCCGCTGGTACTTCCTATATATAAGTATTCTTGTCAAAGGATCAGAGGCATTGTCAGACGGTTATGAGAAGTTCTATGTAGGATTTAGTAATTTATTGGTACATTGGTTGTGGCGTTTATTTATGTTCTAGAGTCACATCATAGAACCAATCATAACTTACTGATAAAACCAATGAAAATTTGACAAGAATATGGTGGATACGCCGCTGATACTTCCTATATATAAGTATTCTTGTCAAAGGATCAGAGGCATTGTTAGACGGTTATGAGAAGTTCCATGTAGGTTGTAGTATTAGAAATTTTGTTTTAGGATATAACCCTATCCTTCCAAACATATCAAAACTCTTGCGCAAGAAATCATACTTAGTGAATCAACTCCGCTTATCAATATTTTTACCGTAGGCAACAAAAAGCGATTCCTGTAGTAGGGTACTCAACCCTTACAAGGAACGTTACCGTCTCAAACAAAAATTTAAACTCTTACTCTTTTTCTAAGTATGTAACTGTCAAACTAAACACCATCATTTTTAGACAAATATATCACTACTTAAATTTCGGGACGAAATTTCTAAAAAGCAGGGGATACTGTAACGTCCGTCAAAAACCGGATTTACCAAACCCGCTCCGTTTATTAACCGAACAATCAGTTAAAAATTTCGTTGCGTATTTAATGCCCAAATTAATTTTAAACGATACATAATTAATAAGTATATTGGAATATATAATTTATATTTGAAAAAGTATTTAAAATAAGAAAATAAAAATAAAAGGCTGCAGCCGGGTTTCGAACCCGGGTCAGCCAGCGAATCAACAAACGCCTTAACTTCCAACCATTCAACCACTGCGCCACTTGTATTTTTTAGTAATATATCCAGACAATTAATTCAAATAATGAAACAGAAATAAAAACCCAGTCAACTGACGCGCCCAAATCCGTTGACGCCGGAAAATCTGACGATTTCGTCAAACGTCGTCGGTTATCTATGACTTAACGTAAATATTAACCTCAACATCGGTTATAACTGATGTCCAGTCCGCGACACAAGTTATAACCGCCGGAAAATCATTAACCGACGAATCAAGACAGAAAACGGACGAAATTCGTCGATATTCTGCCCTATAAATACCCCCTCTAACCTCTGTTAGCTCTTTCGCTCACAATCACACTCTTTCCCGACGTAATTTCACTCGCCGGAGAATTTCTGCAACTTGCCGGAAAACCGAACCTTTTCACCTCTGTGCATCACTCTAAAAAACTGAACCCCCAGAGCTCATACCGAAGCCACCTACACTCATCTCAAGCTCCCTGAAGACCCTCTGCCGCAAGACAGTCGCCGGAATAACCTGCTGACATCGGAGCTTCGCCGGCGAAACAGAGGAGCCACTGTTCGGTATATCTTACACTTAATCTCCCACTATTTTTATTTATCTCACATGTAATTAATCACAACACACTAAAGAATTGGATTAAATCATCGAACCAGTCGGATTTTTGTTCTGGATGAAGATTAACGAAAAAGATGAAGGTTTCAGTATTGTATATATTTAATTAAATTCAAGATATATCTCGGGTTAGACACACAGTCCAGCGGTGGACTGTGTGCACATAAACACGCATACGTCCCGAGTTCGATTCTTGTCCCACGTACACTCACCTTAATAAAAACGTTTTTTTTAACCGAACCGGATTCACTGCAATAGATGTTAAGTTTAATAAAAACCGGAATAATAACCAAGATAGACACACAGTCTAGTGGTGGACTGTGTGAACGTTTAAACCACATGTCACGAGTTCGAGTCCAGACTACCGCACCGGTCCGGACAATTATCAAACTTTTTATATAAAGCAGAAACGAAATTATTTAGTTTGTATATAAGTATAATAAAAATCAGATTATTTAACAAGTTAGACACACAGTCCAGCGGTGGACTGTGTGTTAACCTAAACCACAGGTCCCGGGTTCGAGACCTGTGGAGAGCACCGAGCGAGTCATTTAAATTGTTTTTGAAATAAATGATTTTCGGATTAATTCAATTAGTATATAAATATAATAAAGAACAGAAATATTTCGGGTTAGACACGTAGCTCAGTTGGTAGAGCTGCGTGCACGCGAACGGGAGGTCTCGGGTTCGAGCCTCACCCGGCGCACACAATTACACAATAAAATCGGTCAACGGTCAACAAGTCAACAGGTCAACAGTCAAAAAATCAATATTTTTTATTACTTTTATTTATTTATTTAAATTAAACATACTTAAAAATAACATTTTTAAGGTTAGAAAACAGCCTTAAACTCACAAAAATACATCCAACAAGCCTACTAAAATTGATTAATAAAATCCGTTTACTTACCAAACCATTATGCCATTATCTAGGTTAGTTTCACTCGTGGTTAAAACCAACTTCGTGCACATTCAACATCATCAACCGAACGCACCCAATGTGAGTGAATCTTACAACTCCCCTTTTTAATTACACGTTTTGGGGTGTGTCATGTGTCACTAAAATTAACTCGTTTATTTAAACTTATGCCATACCATATTGGGATCTAAACTTAGATTGTATATATTGTTTGTAGTTATGTATTTCATAGTGTCAAGTTATATGCAATTCATTCATTAGGCCCATCAGTTCCTCGTGGGAGACGAGTTGAGCAACGCGTGCCTCAAAACAAATCCATTATTGTTCGTGTGTGCATTATTTAATATTAAATGATTGGTGAATATGTTTACATCTATTTTTACTCATGTGTGGTTGTGCACTTTATTTTATAATCAATTCAATAAATTTGTTCAAATGTTTTTCATCGGATTCACCCGCCAACTTTTTGTTGATCCAAAAACCATTTTTACACATGATACAGGTGAACAGGATGAAGCAAGGAAAACATAGGAAATGCCTTAGAAGAAAACAAAGAAGTCTAGAATGATGTTTAGGACATGATGTAATTATGATTGTATATTTCCCATTAAATTGTATTAATGAATATGAAACGTCATAATAAATGTCATGAGCTTTGATGATAACCCAATCATGCCCCGATCACCTTTTCCGCTGCGGGTCGGGGTGTGACAGATTGGTATCAGAGCCATGACTATAGGGATATAGGATAGGTTATTAGACCCTTAGAGCCTATACTATAGTTGCCTAAATTTTAATTGTTTAGGTGGTTACATACAAACTTATGATGTTTATTTGTTTCATATTTGTTTATACTTACAGTCAAACATACATACTTACATACACATTCATCATACATATTTCAATGTTCATATATTCAAATCATCTTCATACTTTTGTTATTCAAAGATTTTGTCGCAATTTTCAAATCTCATCAAAGTAAGTTCTGCGACGGGCATGTAGTAACTGGAAGGGTACAAGTACCGGTAGTCGGAACGTCCTGTCTAGGTTGGCATTTGTATAAATCCAATATAACGGACCAGTTTGCCTACCTGGGGACTAACGATGAGAGTACGAAGGACCTATTAGGCCAAAGCATGCCACACCAACCGTCGTTCGAACTAACCCCACTTTGAGGTGTCACCGTGTCTATACCTGGACACATTCCGAATATCATACGTTACATATTTCTCGATTTTCTCCGGGTTTTAGTGTACGTAACCAGGCTAACACATGCGAACCATATGAAAAACCCGGTATTCATGGGGGCCCACATGATTACGAAGGTGAAGTATGGCGGCATGCAAGGCCCAATTACGAGCAAAGCCCAAGACATCCTATGGATGTAGTAGATTTATTTTTCTATATTTATTTTATGAATGTTCATTCCTAAATACGACCCATGATCCCAAAAACATCCAACTCATACCCATGATACGTATTCCTTGTAGATGTCTTCTAGCCTCGCTCGTAGGAAGATGAGAGCAGGAAAAGCCCGCGAGCTCATGGCTGCCCTAATCGCTCAACAAATGGCTGCCGTAATACCCAACATTGTAATTCAAGTCCAACAAGCCCTTACCACTAATCATGTCAACCAAGAAGATCAAAATGTTATCAACCCTCCCCCAAATACCACTAAATGCACCTACAAGCATTTCAAATCATGCGACCCTCCAAAATACGAAGGAACTGAAGGTGTCACCGCTCTCCTCCATTGGTTTGAAGAAATGGAGAACACTTTTCTAAATTGCGATTGCCCCGATGATCGCAAAGTGCGATATGCTACTGGTCGTTTATATGGAATAGCACTTACTTGGTGGAATACAGAGAAGGCCAAACGAGGTGTTGAAGACGCTATGACTTTGACTTGGGAAGAGTTGAAGGAAATCATGACAAGACGGTTTTGCCCAAGGAGCGAAATCAAGAAATTAGAAGATGAGTTTTATTCGTTGAAGCAAAAGGAAGGAGACCACACCACATACAACAAAAGATTCCTCGAGTTAAATCAAATGGTTCCCAACTTGTTCACTCCCCTCTACCGTTTGATCGAGCACTACATTCGAGGTCTTCCGTCAAAGATTCAGGACTCTGTAATAAGTACCACGCCTGCAACTTTGGAAGCAGCAATGGAGTTAGCTACAGAGCTCACCGAGAACCGCATCCGGAATAAAGACTTCAAGGAGGAGAAGAAGAAGAATAAAGCATCAACTGAAACTTCAAACTCCACCCAAACCGAATCCCCTTCTCAACCCATTTCTAAGAGAAAACGAGACGGGCAACTTTTCGCTACTACCCAACGTAATCAACCAATTTCACAAGCCATACCAATCCAAGCTATCCCAATCACGCAAATAGCACCCAACTCAACTTACCCAAATAAGAAACCATACCTTGGACCTCACCCTCGATGTAACACTTGTTTTTATCACCATCCATCTACCTTACCTTGTCGACTATGTGCGAATTGTGGACGCTATGGTCATTTGAGCAAGGTTTGCCGCACCCCTCAAAACCAAACCACACCCCCTACTCAAAATATGATCCAAACATATCAACAACCTCAATACCTCATGTTACCTTATGTTCGAGCTTGTTTCAATTGTGGCGACCCTACCCACTATAGAAACACATGCCCTCGATTGGTTAACATCATAAACGCCCAAGCTCAAGCAAACCCAGTTAACCAAGAAAATCAAGGAAACCAAATCGCTAGGCCACCAGCAAGAGGAAGAGTTTTCAACATCAACGCCAATCCTGTTGAAGATAATGACGACCCAAACGAAACCACCCAACTAGTCCCCTTCACCGAAAATCAAGATTCAACTCCAATCGTTTAGTTTTATGTTTTTCTTTATGTTATCTCAAGCTTTGGTTGATTGTGTTTGTTTATGTTTTAGAATCACATAGAACCAATCATAACTTAAGGATAAAGCCAATGAAAATTTGACAAGAATATGGTGGATACGCCGCTGGTACTTCCTATATATAAGTATTCTTGCCAAAGGATCAGAGGCATTATCTGGCGGTTATGAGAAGTTCCATGTGGAATTTAGCATTGTCTTGATTGAAGTTTGTTTTGTACTTACTGATTTAGCATTTATGGCATCTTATCATTTAAAGAAATTGGATTGTATTCCATTTCTACATAGACTAACCTCTCCATCACAACAAATGAGAGAGGTATTGTCATCATTCAAACATGTATACTATCAGAATTTAGACTCAAGTTTTGGTTGTTGTGTTTGTTGTAGAGTCACATAGAACTAATCATAACTTGCGGATAAAGTCAATGAAAATTTGACAAGAATATGGTGGATACGCCGCTGGTACTTCCTATATATAAGTATTCTTGTCAAAGGATCAGAGGCATTATCAGGCGGTTATGAGAGGTTCCATGTAGGATTTAGTATGTTTTGGTCAAAGTTTGTTCATCATACATTTCAGCGTCTTTCAATTTCATCATTTAAAGAAGTTGAGCTATGTCTCACTTCCACAATGACTAACCTCTCCATCACAACAAACGAGAGAGGTATTGTCATCATTCCAACATGTATACTATCAGAATTTAGACTCAAGTTTTGGTTGTTGTGTTTGTTTTAGAGTCACATAGAACTAATCATAACTTGCGGATAAAGTCAATGAAAATTTGACAAGAATATGGTGGATACGCCGCTGGTACTTCCTATATATAAGTATTCTTGTCAAAGGATCAGAGGCATTATCAGGCGGTTATGAGAGGTTCCATGTAGGATTTAGTATGTTTTGGTCAAAGTTTGTTCATCATACATTTCAGCGTCTTTCAATTTCATCATTTAAAGAAGTTGAGCTATGTCTCACTTCCACAATGACTAACCTCTCCATCACAACAAACGAGAGAGGTATTGTCATCATTCAAACATGGATACTATCAGAATTAAGACTCAAGTTTTGGTTGTTGTGCTTGTTGTAGAGTCACATAGAACTAATCATAACTTGCGGATAAAGTCAATGAAAATTTGACAAGAATATGGTGGATACGCCGCTGGTACTTCCTATATATAAGTATTCTTGTCAAAGGATCAGAGGCATTATCAGGCGGTTATGAGAGGTTCCATGCAGGATTTAGTATGTTTTGGTCAAAGTTTGTTCATCATACATTTCAGCGTCTTTCAATTTCATCATTTAAAGAAGTTGAGCTATGTCTCACTTCCACAATGACTAACCTCTCCATCACAACAAACGAGAGAGGTATTGTCATCATTCAAACATGGATACTATCAGAATTAAGACTCAAGTTTTGGTTGTTGTGCTTGTTGTAGAGTCACATAGAACTAATCATAACTTGCGGATAAAGTCAATGAAAATTTGACAAGAATATGGTGGATACGCCGCTGGTACTTCCTATATATAAGTATTCTTGTCAAAGGATCAGAGGCATTATCAGGCGGTTAAGAGAGGTTCCATGTAGGATTTAGTATGTTTTGGTCAAAGTTTGTTCATCATACATTTCAGCGTATTTCAATTTCATCATTTAAAGAAGTTGAGCTATGTCTCACTTCCACAATGACTAACCTCTCCATCACAACAAACGAGAGAGGTATTGTCATCACTCAAACATGGATACTATCAGAATTAAGACTCAAGTTTTGGTTGTTGTGTTTGTTGTAGAGTCACATAGAACTAATCATAACTTGCGGATAAAGTCAATGAAAATTTGACAAGAATATGGTGGATACGCCGCTGGTACTTCCTATATATAAGTATTCTTGCCAAAGGATCAGAGGCATTATCAGGCGGTTATGAGAAGTTCCATGTAGGATTTAGTATTGTCTTGGTTGAAATTTGTGTTACATTCATATCATCTCGCCATTTAAAGAAATAGGATTGTGTTCTATTTCTACATAAACTAACCTCTCCATCATAACAAACGAGAGAGGAACTGTCACCATTCAAACATGTATGCTACCAGAATTTGGACTCAGATATTGGTTGTTGTGTTTATTTATGTTCTAGAGTTACATCATAGAACCAATCATAACTTACTGATAAAACCAATGAAAATTTGATAAGAATATGGTGGATACGCCGCTGGTACTTCCTATATATAAGTATTCTTGTCAAAGGATCAGAGGCATTGTCAGACGGTTATGAGAAGTTCTATGTAGGATTTAGTAATTTATTGGTACATTGGTTGTGGCGTTTATTTATGTTCTAGAGTCACATCATAGAACCAATCATAACTTACTGATAAAACCAATGAAAATTTGACAAGAATATGGTGGATACGCCGCTGATACTTCCTATATATAAGTATTCTTGTCAAAGGATCAGAGGCATTGTTAGACGGTTATGAGAAGTTCCATGTAGGTTGTAGTATTAGAAATTTTGTTTTAGGATATAACCCTATCCTTCCAAACATATCAAAACTCTTGCGCAAGAAATCATACTTAGTGAATCAACTCCGCTTATCAATATTTTTACCGTAGGCAACAAAAAGCGATTCCTGTAGTAGGGTACTCAACCCTTACAAGGAACGTTACCGTCTCAAACAAAAATTTAAACTCTTACTCTTTTTCTAAGTATGTAACTGTCAAACTAAACACCATCATTTTTAGACAAATATATCACTACTTAAATTTCGGGACGAAATTTCTAAAAAGCAGGGGATACTGTAACGTCCGTCAAAAACCGGATTTACCAAACCCGCTCCGTTTATTAACCGAACAATCAGTTAAAAATTTCGTTGCGTATTTAATGCCCAAATTAATTTTAAACGATACATAATTAATAAGTATATTGGAATATATAATTTATATTTGAAAAAGTATTTAAAATAAGAAAATAAAAATAAAAGGCTGCAGCCGGGTTTCGAACCCGGGTCAGCCAGCGAATCAACAAACGCCTTAACTTCCAACCATTCAACCACTGCGCCACTTGTATTTTTTAGTAATATATCCAGACAATTAATTCAAATAATGAAACAGAAATAAAAACCCAGTCAACTGACGCGCCCAAATCCGTTGACGCCGGAAAATCTGACGATTTCGTCAAACGTCGTCGGTTATCTATGACTTAACGTAAATATTAACCTCAACATCGGTTATAACTGATGTCCAGTCCGCGACACAAGTTATAACCGCCGGAAAATCATTAACCGACGAATCAAGACAGAAAACGGACGAAATTCGTCGATATTCTGCCCTATAAATACCCCCTCTAACCTCTGTTAGCTCTTTCGCTCACAATCACACTCTTTCCCGACGTAATTTCACTCGCCGGAGAATTTCTGCAACTTGCCGGAAAACCGAACCTTTTCACCTCTGTGCATCACTCTAAAAAACTGAACCCCCAGAGCTCATACCGAAGCCACCTACACTCATCTCAAGCTCCCTGAAGACCCTCTGCCGCAAGACAGTCGCCGGAATAACCTGCTGACATCGGAGCTTCGCCGGCGAAACAGAGGAGCCACTGTTCGGTATATCTTACACTTAATCTCCCACTATTTTTATTTATCTCACATGTAATTAATCACAACACACTAAAGAATTGGATTAAATCATCGAACCAGTCGGATTTTTGTTCTGGATGAAGATTAACGAAAAAGATGAAGGTTTCAGTATTGTATATATTTAATTAAATTCAAGATATATCTCGGGTTAGACACACAGTCCAGCGGTGGACTGTGTGCACATAAACACGCATACGTCCCGAGTTCGATTCTTGTCCCACGTACACTCACCTTAATAAAAACGTTTTTTTTAACCGAACCGGATTCACTGCAATAGATGTTAAGTTTAATAAAAACCGGAATAATAACCAAGATAGACACACAGTCTAGTGGTGGACTGTGTGAACGTTTAAACCACATGTCACGAGTTCGAGTCCAGACTACCGCACCGGTCCGGACAATTATCAAACTTTTTATATAAAGCAGAAACGAAATTATTTAGTTTGTATATAAGTATAATAAAAATCAGATTATTTAACAAGTTAGACACACAGTCCAGCGGTGGACTGTGTGTTAACCTAAACCACAGGTCCCGGGTTCGAGACCTGTGGAGAGCACCGAGCGAGTCATTTAAATTGTTTTTGAAATAAATGATTTTCGGATTAATTCAATTAGTATATAAATATAATAAAGAACAGAAATATTTCGGCTTAGACACGTAGCTCAGTTGGTAGAGCTGCGTGCACGCGAACGGGAGGTCTCGGGTTCGAGCCTCACCCGGCGCACACAATTACACAATAAAATCGGTCAACGGTCAACAAGTCAACAGGTCAACAGTCAAAAAATCAATATTTTTTTATTACTTTTATTTATTTATTTACATTAAACATACTTAAAAATAACATTTTTAAGGTTAGAAAACAGCCTTAAGCTCACAAAAATACATCCAACAAGCCTACTAAAATTGATTAATAAAATCCGTTTACTTACCAAACCATTATGCCATTATCTAGGTTAGTTTCACTCGTGGTTAAAACCAACTTCGTGCGCATTCAACATCATCAACCGAACGCACCCAATGTGAGTGAATCTTACAACTCCCCTTTTTAATTACACGTTTTGGGGTGTGTCATGTGTCACTAAAATTAACTCGTTTATTTAAACTTGTGCCATACCATATTGTGATCTAAACTTAGATTGTATATATTGTTTGTAGTTATGTATTTCATAGTGTCAAGTTATATGCAATTCATTCATTAGGCCCATCAGTTCCTCGTGGGAGACGAGTTGAGCAACGCGTGCCTCAAAACAAATCCATTATTGTTCGTGTGTGCATTATTTAATATTAAATGATTGGTGAATATGTTTACATCTATTTTTACTCATGTGTGGTTGTGCACTTTATTTTATAATCAATTCAATAAACTTGTTCAAATGTTTTTCATCGGATTCACTCGCCAACTTTTTGTTGATCCAAAAACCATTTTTACACATGATACAGGTGAACAGGATGAAGCAAGGAAAACATAGGAAATGCCTTAGAAGAAAACAATGAAGTCTAGAATGATGTTTAGGACATGATGTAATTATGATTGTATATTTCCCATTAAATTGTATTAATGAATATGAAACGTCATAATAAATGTCATGAGTTTTGATGATAACCCAATCATGCCCCGATCACCTTTTCCGCTGCGGGTCGGGGTGTGACAGCTTACAGGTTTGCCATCTGTTATTTTGATCTTTTTGGCGTTTTAATTTGAACAGGGTGATGTTTATCTCAATAAAATTTTGCTGAATGAGATTGATAGCATTGTTATGCTCACTTAATAATGACCTAAGAATGTTGTCCACCTTATTCAGTGAAACTTTATCGAGAACAAAACTAAATCTCTAAGAAACGAGGTTTGCCATATGGTATTTAGTAAATTATGGCGTTTGCTTTTGGTGTAATCAATGGAAGGTCCTGAGGTTGTTTATATAAGATGTTTTTGGCGCGTAGTGTGCACGAGATTTTCTATAATAAATTCCAGTAACAAAGATGGCACGTCCCATCATTAAGTTATTGTTTGTTCAGCTTTATCAGTTAAATCTGCAACACGTCAGTCGCATCTACTGATCAGAAACCACTGATGCAAACCACTAATGACAAACCACTGCTAACACACCAACAGTAGTTGTATACCAAAACTACTGATTCAACCACTGACTCACTAACCACTGATGTTGTACTCAGCAGTGGTTGTCTACCACCAATAGTGTTTGCCTTACATATAATGTTGTTACTCCATGAAAATTTATCCGTTGCTGAAAGTGTATCCTCTGTTCCTACTTCCGTTGTTGGTGAAACCACTGTTTTCCCAATCCACTGATAATCTATCCTCTGATAGTGTAAAATCTCCTCTGATCATTCCTCTGTTCAGAACCACTGCTGGTCTCTAGCAGAGGGATGGAACCCCTAGGTACTTGTAGTTGTATTTTTATGATCCTGATGCTGAGTTAGATCTCAGACTCCAATGGCCAAATCTTGATCGACGTATTACTCAGATTTTGACACGCGTTCTTTTTACAAACCCATATGTCGATACATTTCAAAGACTTGCGGAACTAGGACCTCTGGACAACTATAGAGTCGCTTTGAATACTTCGGTTGAACTTGACCAAAGGATGTCAACCGACCAACGACATTGGAGGTATATAAAATGTTATAAAAACACCGTGAAATATAAACAATTGATCATAAACTACCACTGATCAGAAACCACAAACCACTGCTAAACACCAACAGTAGTTGCATAGCAAAACCACTGATTCAACCACATACTCACTAACCACTGATGTTATACTCAACAGTGGTTGTCCAGCAGTGGTTGGCTACCACCAACAGTGTTTCCTAACATTTGATGTTATTACTCCATCAGAGTTTATCAACATCATCAGTGTTTGTCTAACATCTGATGTTATTAATAGTGTTTGTCGAACATCAGAGATTATACTAATTACAATTATTCAATAGTATTGCTTATTTTACTTACTTATAGTTGACGATTATATAGGTTGCTGGTATTTGGGTTGAAGTTAATGACAATATCACTTTGTATAAATGAAGTATTGTTATTTACGGTAGGTCTGAATATTGCCAAACTATTCAGTGGTACTTCAGTTGTTACGATAAATTGTCGTATCCTCTATTTTTTCCTAATGGTGAGTCGGGTTGGCATGCTAACATACCACGTCATGAAGTATCGATCGACGAGGGTCGCAACAATGACAACACCAAAGGAGAATGGAAGGTACCAACAATTTATTATTCTTTTAAGCGACGATCATAAAAATTCCGAGTGTGTTTAATTTATTAACTGTTTGTTTTTAAAAGATCTACTTCCTTGTTTTGTACTCTTTTTGTATATCGATCACGCTGAAGCTACAACTAAAAAAATTAGGAAAAGTATACAGCAAAGAATTGATAAACTAACAGAAAAACAAGTGCCAACATATCACGAATAAGAAAACTAACTTAAGTATTATACAATATATCATGAGACGACTGATAAACTAACGGTAAACGAGTATCCTATTTAAATCGCCACTCCCGCTGCATCTTGCGGGTAAATGACTAGTGTGTGTGTGATATATATGGATTAGGATCATTTGTGAACAACTTCTTGAAAATGAACTGAGTGAACTAATCTTGACCATTGATTATTTTTTAGATTAAAAGGGTAAGATTGACGTTAGCTCTCTCTCTCTCTCTCTCTTAATTAATCCCTTAATTTTCTCATTTATTAATTCTCTCTCTCCTCTCACACATTTTTAATTACTTCTCCATTATTTTAAAGTAGTGTAGAATCAGTTGCTAATAACGTATATGAAACTCCTAAGGAAACTAGGTACTGGACACCAACTGTCCCCCCCGGATTTGAAACCGTATATGAAACTCCTAATGGAACTAGGTCGTGGACTACAAAATACACAGATGTATCAAAAGTTTGTACACATCTGTATAAACTAACAACTATGTATCTTGTATAAACTGATAGTTAGCGGGACTGTACACATGTGTATAAACTAACAGCGATGTATCTTGTATAAATTGATAGTTAGCGAGACTGTACACATGTGTATAAAACTAACATCTGTGTATCTTGTATAAACTGATACTATTAAGACTGTACACATGTGTATACACTAACAACTGTGTATCTTGTATATATGGAAACTAGCAAGATTTTAAGAATTTTGATTATATTGTTTAATAAATGCAATTTATAAAAGACACAAATACCCTTCTGATAATTAATTTAAAGGGAAGTTACAACATTATAATTACAATCTTGCCATTGTTTAAAAATCTCTAGATGATATAATCCAATGTCTCAGATTAGTTCACACAGTTCACTCTTAACCTAGTGTTCACTCTTGAACCCTACCCTATATATATATATATCCTCATTCATTGTACTTTAGAAGCAAACTTATAACCCTTTGGGTCTTTGGCTGAAAAAAAGTCGTGCGCAAAGGACCATTTTTAACATAAGCAATGACGTTTTGTTTTAAAAATGTCAGACACTGATCTGGTTTGCATAGGATGGCAGAGGTTGGTTGTGATGGAGGTGTGGGGGTTTGGTTGACGATGGGATAGTAGGTGGTACATAGTACATGGGTAAAATATTTTTAATCGTGGTTGAATATGTTGGAATTTTGTGAAAATAGCATTTTCATAAATATAGGAAATGCGTATTTCCTAATTTTGGACGATAATTATAGATATTTATTTCCGGATTTGTGTTCTATGTTGGAAGAGCTTTGCAATGAACTAAACCACGTCCAAAACGGAGCTAAGATGAATGAGATATCGATGCTCAAAGTTTGATGTTTGAAACATTAAATGCTGAAATAATGGAAAAGTAGCATCTTATCCCACATAGGAGGAGTGATGAAACTTAAAGGGGTATTTAAGCGGGAACACTCCTTCCTTATTGTTTCATGGAAGCACACACTGAGTGTACTCGCGAAGGGTGCGGAGCACCCTAACTCGCACACGCACACGCGCGCGCGTGTGGCGTGGGCGATGAGCGTAATGTGGCGCACTTTGCACTTCGCACGCTAGCAACGCCGCGAGCCGCTTGAGAGCCGCCTTTGCATTTTTTACCGCGTGCGCGTGGCTCAGCAAAGGCTGGAAGGACCAGGTGACGCAGACCCTAGAAGGCAACGTGGCAAGGGGCGCGCAGGTACACAGGTAGTGGCGCATGGTGCAGGCAGTCCAGGTTGCGCGGCAGATGCCTGACGTGCGCGCACGCAACGCACCAAAGTGAACCAGTATAGCGCGACTGTGTGGTGTGACCAGATGGGTTCCCTGGTGACGTAGCGTGCATGCGCAAGGGCTGGCGCACCAGTAGGCTCGCGCAAGGATGTGAGCCATACTGGCGCACACGCAATAGGACTGTGGAGCAAGGATGCGCGCGCAAGGGCTGGCGCACCAGTAGGCTCGCGCAAGGATGTGAGCCATACTGGCGCACACGCAATAGGACTGTGGAGCAAGGATGCTCGCGCAAGGGGTTGTGCACCAGTAAGCTCGCGCAGGGATGTGAGCCACACTGGCGCACGCACCAGCAGGCTGGCGTATGTAGGCGCGCGCGCGCGACCTGCTGCTTCCAGAGTTAATGACAGATCAGTTACACTTCAGCAGTTGAAACAGACGAGTCAAGGGTCTTGACTAGGAATGTAACTGACGAATTAAAGTGTATTAAAGACGTTTAGTGCAATTTAATTCGTTGAGTTAAATCTTTTTGACTGTTTCAACACAGATGCAGTATAAATACTGCATTACATCAACACCAGAAGAGACACCGAATCACCAACGAACCCTCTACTCGAAATTCTTCTTCTTCCTCTTTCTTGCAGCAAGGTACACCTTCGGGTTGCGTCATCTCCGACAGTGCAACTGCTTAGGCTGTTGTATCCTGGAAACAAACGAGTTCTCTTTGGAGACTCGAAACTTGTTTTAAGGGACCCGTGTCTAACACGATCCTCAGCCAAGAACTTCATCTTTTGTTGAAGTTTGTTCTTGTATTTTCTTTATTTCAGTTGTAATCCGTACTGTAATTTACTGCTTTCTTTATTTTTCTGTTTGTGTAATTCAGTTAAATAATTCTTTATTTATTTTATACGAACGGTTCCCACAATCTTAAAACAAATTTTAAAAAAACACCGTTTGTGTATAATCAAAACCATTCTGTTTTGGCAGTTTGTGTTTTTAAAAAACATATTTTTTTTCCGGTTTTCATCTTCAAAGAAGCGACTTTGGTTGAAAATCATTTTGGATTACTTCAATTTGTTCGTAACAGGAGCTATAAAAACTTTCTGGTTTGGTCTTCAAAGTTGGACTTAGAAGCCAAACAGTTAGTGTGCACTAAAATTAAAAGAGTTTTTTTTGTTTTGGTCTTCAAAGTTGGACTTAGAAGCCAAACGGTAAATTCGTGGTAAATTAAAATTAAGAGTTTACTTCTGTTTTTATTGGTTTAAAACAGAATTCGGACTAAAATTTTAATTTTACTTTTCAGAATGTCGATTGAAAACAACAACAATGTGAACACGAATGTTAACAACCTTGTCGTTGGAACCCCTGCCAACACTGTGGGAGCGACCACAGTGGCAAATCATGCTGAACGACCCGAGAAATTTACGGGCTCCACTTCAAAAGGTGGCAACAGAAGATGTTCTTCTACTTGACCACCATGAACTTTGCGAGGTTCTTGACTGAAACCGCTCCCCAACCTGCGGAAGGGAGACCGACACTCAAGCTCAGTGCGCGGTTGATGCTTGGAAGCATACGGATTTCATATGTCGAGGCTATGTGCTTAATGGCCTTTCGGATGCATTGTATAATGTGTACTACAATGTCAAGACTTCCAAAGAATTATGGGATCTCTTGGACAAAAAGTACAAAACGGAGGATGCGGGAACAAAGAAATTTGTTGTCGCCCGTTTCTTGGACTATAAAATGGTCGATAACAAGACTGTTATGAACCAAGTCCAAGAGTTGCAGATTATACTTCATGACATCCACACTGAGGCATGGTTCTTAGCGTGACATTTCAAGTGGCAGCAATAATTGAAAATTTGCCTCCTTCGTGGGTAGAATTCAAAAATTACCTAAAACATAAACGAAAGGAAATGACGGTGGAGGAACTTGTGGTCCGTCTTCGAATCGAAGAGGACAACAAGGTCGCTCTAAAAGGCACCATTGCGCAAGCTGCGGCTAAAGCAAACATGGTGGAAGTAGGGGATTCCTCCAAAGGCAAAAGGGGTAAACTAATGAAAAAGGACAAGGGGAAAGCAAAAGTTAACAACCTTGGATCAAGAAAGGGAGCTGTGAAAAAGAAGTCTGCGCCTTTCCAAGGTACTTGTTACAATTGTAACGAGACGGGACATCGTGCTAACGAATGCAAGAAACCTAAGCGTGAGCGTGCGCATATCATTGATGAGGATGGTATGCCTCTAATTGCAATGATAACCGAGGAAGCAGCTATGATTGAAGAAGTCAACGTGGTGGGTGCCAACCCACCAGGATGGTTCGTTGACACGGGTGCAACCCGCCATGTTTGTGGAGATAAGGCTCTTTTCTCAACATTCAAGGAAGCAACGGGTGAAGAAAAGCTTAATATGGGAAATAAAGCTACCGCCGACATCAAGGGTGAAGGCACAGTGATCTTGTGATTTAAAAGCGATTCCCACACGTGGAGGAAATAAGTACTTTATCACGTTTATTGATGATTGTACTAAATATTGCTATGTATATTTACTTAAAAGTAAATATGAAGCAATAGAAAAGTTTATATTGTAAAAAAACGAAGTTGAGAATCAACTTAAAAAGAAGATAAAAGCGGTTAGAAGCGACCGAGGAAGTGAATATGTCGCACCTTTTGCGGATTTATGCGCAAAAGTGGCATTGTACATGAGTGTACACCTCCTTATTCTCCACAATCAAATGGCGTTGCGGAACGTAAGAACCGTACATTAAAAGAAATGATTAACGCCATGTTGATCAGTTCGGGTGTGAACCGAGAAATGTGGGGGACGCGATTCTCTGAGCGAATTATCTTTTGAACAAGATACCACTTAAAAATAGGGACGAAACTCCATATGAGTTATGGAGAAAAAGGAAGCCTTCGCACAAATACTTGAAAGGTGTGGGGTGCCTAGCAAAGGCGATTGTACCACCTCCTAAGACTCTTAGGATAGGATCCAAAACTGTTGATTGTGTATTAATAGGATATGCACATCAAAGTAGTGCACATCGTTTTCTTGTACATGAGTCCAAGAATCCCGATGTCCACGTAAACACTATCGTGGAGGCAAATCCTAACATCGTCTCATACTTTGAAAATGTGTTTCCTATGCTAGGAGAACCACATGAAACCTCACCAACAATGGTTGATGAAGTAGGTTCAAGTTCATCTACGTGGCTAGATGAAACACATGATCGACCAGAGGTCGACCAAGATGACCTTAGAGGAAGTAAACGGCCAAGTATTGCAAAATCATTTGGGCCAGACTTCATGAGCTATATGGTTGAGGGTGAGCCCAATACCTATCGCGAAGCGGTTAGAATGAAATTGATTCTATATTGCAAAATCATACTTTGGAGTTAGTAGATCTTCCACCTGGTTGTAAACCACTTGGATATCGTTGGATATTCAAAAGGAAGATGAATATTGATAAATACAAGGCGAGGCTAGTAATAAAAGGGTTTAGACAAAAACAAGGTCTAGATTACTTTGATACTTACTCTCCTGTGACACGAATAACCTCTATAAGATTGGTTCTTGCAATTGCGGCCTTAAGAAATTTGGAAGTTCACCAAAAAGATGTAAAAACCGCATTTCTAAACGGAGATTTAGAAGAAGATATTTACATGGAACAACCTGAGGGTTTTTCCGACCCAGGAAAAGAGGGCAAAGTATGTAAATTGGTCAAGTCTTTGTACAGCTTGAAGCAAGCTCCAAAACAATGGCACCAAAAGTTTGATCATGTCATGATTGACAATGGTTTCAAAATAAATGAGTGCGACAAATGTGTTTACTATAAAGACACACCAAGAGGTTATGTGATTTTATGTCTTTATGTGGATGATATGCTTAACATTGGGAGTAACGATCATATGATCAACTCAACTAAAGACATGTTGAAAGCAAGGTTTGACATGAAAGACATGGGCTTAGAGGATGTGATTCTTGGTATAAAAATCACTAGAACGCAAGATGGTCCTATCTTAAGTCAAACTCACTACGTGAACAAGATCCTTGGGAAATTCAATTCGGAAGATACGAGTATAGCTCGAACTCCGATTGATAATACTCAACGTCTAAGGAAAAATAGAGGCGAAGGAGTTGCTCAGTTAGAGTACTCAAGGATCATTGGTAGTCTCATGTATCTAATGACATGTACTAGACCCGACTTAGCATATGCAGTAAGCAGGCTAAGTAGATACACTAGTAATCCAAAATGATGATCATTGGAAAGCTATCACACGAGTGCTAAGATACATAAGATACACGAGAGATTACGGATTACATTATACCCATCATCCAACAGTGATCGAAGGATACACTGATGCGAACTGGATTTCGGATATAAAGGATCATAGATTGACAAGTGGATATGTATTTACACTTGCGGGAGCAGCTATAGCTTGGAAGTCGTCCAAGCAAACTGTTATAGCTAGATCCACGATGGAATCCGAATTCGTCGCTTTAGATAATAGCGGTGAAGAGGCGGAGTGGCTACGTCAATTTGTGGAAAATATTCCAAGATGGCCAAAGCCGTTAACGGCGATTTGCATACATTGTGACAATACATCAGCGCTTGTGAGAGCACAAAGCTCTATGTACAATGGCAGATCAAGGCACATTCGACGTAGGCACAACACAATACGTCAACTAATCTCAACAAGTATTATCTCGGTTGACTATGTGAAGTCAAAAGAGAATATTGCAGACCTGTTAACGAAAGGCTTAAGCAAAGATTTAGTTTATACGACGTCAAGAGGAATGGGACTAAAGCCCATGGATGAAGGGAATATGAGGAAAACCTAACCTAGTTGACTGGAGATCCCAAGATCTAGGTTCAATAGGCAAACTTAATCATAAACCCAAAGGGAGTCACTGTGGGGGGTGCCCCAAAAGATTCACAAAGGGAGTTATATACTTCCTAGTCCATTCCAATCAGTGACATGAAGTAAGGTTAAGCATGTTGAGGTTAAGGATTTGAGGAAATCAAATTAACCATGATGCTTTTAATGATTCGACGAATCACCTATGTTAGAGAGAAGTGGGGTCGCTTTGAATGGATTTGTGGGGAGGCGCAAATCCTAGAGCTCTCGCAGAACTAGGAAAGTGTTCCATGACCATGAACGGACACAACCATGAGGAGTTGACTAAACTAGGGAAAGTATTGTGTGAATGTATATTGTCCCCCTACATAAATGGGGGAATTGTTCAAAGACACCGTGTCTACAAGACCCTAGGAGGCTAAGTATGCTTCACAAAAGAGGGTTCAAAGGTTACGCCTACCTATCTTGCAATACTTAACTGTTGAATTTGTATCGTTGTAACTTGAAAGGGGAAAGATCAATTTCCATTCATGTGGGGGATTGTTGGAATTTTGTGAAAATAGCATTTTCATAAATATAGGAAATGCGTCTTTCCTAATTTTGGACGATAAATAAATATTATAAACTGAGATTTATATAGATATTTATTTCTGGGTTTGTGTTCTATGTTGGAAGAGCTTCGCAACGAACTAAACCACGTCCAAAACGGAGCTAAGATGAATGAGATATCGATGCTCAAAGTTTGGTGTTTGAAACATTAAATGCTGAAATAATGAGAAAGTAGCATCTTGTCCCACATAGGATGAGTGATGAAACTTAAAGTGGTATTTAAGCGGGAACACTCATTCCTTATTGTTTCATGGAAGCACACACTAAGTGTACTCGCGAAGGGTGCGGAGCACCCTAACTCGCACTCGCACACGCGCGCGCGCGCGGCGTGGGCGATGGGCGCAATGTGGCGCTTTGATGGCGCACTTTGCACTTCGCACGCTCGCGAAGGCTCAGCATTTTTTACCGCGCGCGCGTGGCTTAGCAAAGGCTGCAAGGACCAGGTGGCGCAGACCCTAGAAGGCAACGTGGCAAGGGGCGCGCAGGTACACAGGTAGTGGCGTATGGTGCAGGCAGTCCAGGTTGCGCCGCAGATGCCTGACGTGCGCGCGCGCAGCGCACCAAAGTGAACCAGTATGGCGACACTATGTGGCGTGACCAGATGGGTTCCCTGGTGACGTGGCGTGCGCGCGCAAGGGCTGGCGCACCCGTAGGCTCGCGCAAGGATGTGAGCCATACTGGCGCACGCGCAATAGGACTGTGGAGCAAGGATGCGCGCGCAAGGGCTGGCGCACCAGTAGGCTCGCGCAAGGATGTGAGCCATATTGGCGCATGCGCAATAGGACTGTGGAGCAAGGATGCTCGCGCAAGGGTTGCGCACCAGTAAGCTCGCGCAGGGATGTGAGCCACACTGGCGCGCGCACCAGCAGGCTGGCGTATGGAGGCGCGCGCGCGACCTGCTGCTTACAGAGTTAATGACAGATCAGTTACACTTCAGCAGTTGAAACAGACGAGTCAAGGGTCTTGACCAGGAATGTAACTGACGAATTAAAGTGCATTAAAGACGTTTAATGCAATTTAATTCGTTGAGTTAAATCTTTTTGACTGTTTCAACACAGATGCAGTATAAATACTGCATTACATCAACACCAGAAGAGAAACCGAATCACCAACGAACCCTCTACTTGAAATTCTTCTTCTTCCTCTTTCTTGCAGCAAGGTACACCTTCGGGTTGCGTCATCTCCGGCAGTGCAACTGCTTAGGCTGTTGTATCCTGGAAACAAATGAGTTCTCCTGGGAGACTCGAAATTTGTTTTAAGGGACCCGTGTCTAACACGATCCTCAGCCAAGAACTTCATCTTTTGTTGAAGTTTGTTCTTGTATTTTCTTTATTTCAGTTGTAATCCGTACTGTAATTTACTGCTTTCTTTATTTTTCTGTTTGTGTAATTCAGTTAAATAATTCTTTATTTATTTTATGCGAACGGTTCTCACAGAATATTGGTTTTGAACAAGCAACAAGAAAGTTTAAGAGCGCTAAAAATTTTGATTTCACATTTTAATAGGTAAATCATGTATAGTGTGAAAAAACATCCACGAACTTTTTAGTTTAGGTAATCAACACACCCATATCATTTCATTGTTATGATTTTGACATCAAGAATTATGGTCATCTGATTTTGTCATTGAAGATAATTTGAAGAGTTTAATTTGATTGATATCATGTGGGGAAGGGTTTGAAGAGTGATGGTGTGTCATCCGTCAGTTAACAAGGTTAACACCTACCTTAACTGTATTTTTATTACTATATAGAAGCATTAACTGAGCCTATATGTTTAAACATAGTCTTGTGGTAGGTGAAATTACTATAGTTGGTAAGTAACACAAATCAAAACCCTATATTGTCTTAATTATTTGCAAGCAACAACAATTGAACTGATTTACTGTTTTATCAAGTCTAACAAATTTGCATTCTCACCAACTATTTAGTTTTTTAGCATGTTTTCTCGGGCAATGGGAATAATAGAAGCTTAGCTTGATAGATGCCTTTGTCTAGCCCTCCGTCAGCTATCATGAACAATTTATCATTGCTTTTAGATCTTTTTTATTTGCATCGCTTTGTTTATTCGGACACATGAATAAGTTGACTTATCTGTGTGCATCACTTTGGTTTTGTCGTCGCGTATCGCGACACTTTATTTGAATACATTCAGTGTTTTTATTAAAACAAATTTGTGTGGTGATATATGATCTCCCCATCCTTACGTTTCCGCTATTGGTGGGGGTGTTATAGCTGGCAACATAAGATTCTGAAGAGAAAGACGTATTGGTAACCATCGAAAAAAAAAAGAAAAAAAAGCAAAGATCGGTGATGAAAAAAAAGAGAGAAGGTCGGATCTTAGGTTGATACGTACAACCCTTATCGTTGATGTATATTATTTCTGAATAATTTAAATGCGATCAATATTACATTACAAGATATGTAACATCTAACAATCGAGGAGATAATTATAGAAAATATTGTCTTTACAATAAAGAATATTAACACTTATATTTTTCATGATACTTATATTGAAAATACAACTTTAAATTCTTTCTGAAAACTCCAACAGAAATGGTTAATATTTAGACACATAATTATTATACACTCTCACTACACGCCCATGTTTTGACATTCAATTTCTTGAATTGTGAGAATCATATTTTTGTAGTTTGGTCATGTATCAAAGAGCTTTCGCTTGTGGCACGGTTCTCATCATTGTGATTATGCTCGTGACATGCACCTACAATACTGAATTTTATGAATTTGATCCTGAACTACCAATAATCATTATAAACTCATATATGCTAAGTCAATTTGGATGTAATACAATCTCCTCAATTTACAATTGTCTCTTAGTCAGTTTTTATACATTATGGATTTGCAAATTATTTCAGAAGTTTACCATTTCATTTAAGACTAAATAAGCATACACACATGATTCTTACCTCATAGTATGCTTATAATCACCAAAATCGAGTGTTTTTCGGCTTGGCAATTGCCACGCCCGATTATCATGATTTAACAAAGTTACAAGATGATCTCATTTTATTTCTTTATAAAAAAGCAGGGAATGGGAAATTCAGGCTTCCTTGGCTCTTTTGTTCTTCCCCTTGGTAACTAGGGATGGGCTCGACGTCGGTCCTGCAACTGCATATACCGATACTGAAAATACCGATCCTAAAAAATTGCCATAAATGGGTCCGGTAATAGTACCAAAAATGTTCGGTACGGTACATTATTTAATAGTAATAGTTGGTAAAATATTGATACCGTACTGAACAGATGCTGAACCGGAAGTACCAATCACGAAAACAACAAAAAGTGGGTATCGAATTGATGCTGAAAATTTTTTGGTACGATACCATTCGGTAGCGATACTGATATTTTTCGATACCGGTATCGAAATGCTCATCCCTATTGGTAACCCTATTTTACCACATGTTATGAATATTCATTAATTTATAAACATTGAATATCAAATTAGTCTTTTTTTGTTATAACTAATTCAACATCCAAATAGTTTTAACAGTTAAAAGATAAAATTTTAGATATTATTGGTATGATCTTAATCTTATTTCCGTGTATGTATATAAGCTTATGGTATGTTATTTGTTAAATATTGTTATGATATTATTTTTCACTTTTCACTTTCTTTTTATTATCTTGTAACTTCTTAACTCACATATAGAACAAATGACAATTATTATCTTGTAACATCTTAACTCACATATAGAACAAATGACAAATTATAAAAAAAATTATATTACTTAAAAAAAATAGACCTTTATTACCAAAGTTCATACCTTTCCTTGTCTACTCATTATGAAAGGTAAACGTGGTCTCAACTACAAACCGTGGACCTCATTGTCACATTTGTGGATGCTATATGCCTCTGACATACATATAAAAATATCTGTATCTTTTGGGTAACTAATTTAAATCTTATTATTAATACTTAATAATTAGTAATTGGTTTAATTAAATGAACAATGTATGAGTTGTCATACTTGGTCTCTATGGTGGATCTAGATAATCTGTATAGAGGTAATATTTAAAAAAAGGTAACGAAATTGAAAAAACATCAAATTTTTCTAAAATTCATACTACCGTCGGAGCGTCATCGACGTGTCAAGTGCCAACGGAGATTATTTCTTGTAACACTATAGGTCCGCCCCTGCTTGGCCTGTTTAACTAATATATATATAGTGCAAAGTTAAAATGAGAAGAAAAATTTTGTAAGAATAAAAAGAATAACTTTTAAACCAATATAAATTCTCCATTTACTTCATTTAATGTGTGTATTTAATATTATGGAAAATGACATATAGGTAAATCTATAATTGTCATTAATTAGCTAACTATTTAAAGTTGTAACTCATTTTTTTAATATACTTTTTCAAGATAAAGTAATTTATGGTGAAGGACAATTTTCGACATGTGTAGGATAAATTTTAGTATGTGTAGGATAAATTTTGAAATATGTAAGGTATTTTTACATGTGTGTAGGGTAAATTCCGATAAGTATAAGATATATATGTAGGATAAATTTTGAAATGTGTAGGATATAATATTTTTGTTTTATTAATGAGAGATAACATAACTAATGAGAGGAGTTATAAATTATTTAATGTTTCACCAATATGTCATTTCTTCTTTTTCTTCTCACATTAAATTTCTTCTCAAATGAAACTTTTCAAATATATATATATATATATATATATGAAAATGTTCATTTGAGAAGAATCTTCTTATAAGAAGAAAAATAAATTAATCTAGACCTTATATTTTTTTGATCAATGGTTGTGATCAAGATATGATTTTTGTCCACTTTTAATTAATGTTTTAATTAATAAGGGTATAATAGACAATTTGATATAGAATACTAATAAATATAATAAGAGTTACTCAAATCTCATTAATGTCATCATAATTTTCTTCTTCATCACCATTAATGTGTTTCGTCCTACACCAATTTTATTAGGAGACAAAATTATTTAAAAGTATTGTATCCTGCACATATTTTATTATGAGTCGTAAAATTATTTAAAATTGTTGGATCCTACACATTCTGTACCCTACACCTAAACATTATTTTTATGTTGTAGGAAACTTTGTTTTTGTGGTGTAGGAAATATTGATTATGTAGGATCATGTGCGATTGTTTTTATTGTGTAAGATGCACAAATATTTACTAGAATAAACTCATTAAATGATTATGGTTCATTAATTAACCTAAATATTAAAAACAAAGGATAGAGCTATTAAATGATTTGTTTAAATTACCTTTGTATCCTTTATTATTTTTACTTTTAATTTGTAATTTCTTCTTATTTGAACTCTTCAATATATATATATATATAAGAAAACTATAAGGTTAAGCAATAAACTCATTGATAACCCATTTAATCCATTATCACATGTATCTATGACATGTTTGCAACGTTATTACAACCTATTTACATTTAAGGCTTTTTAAAATGCTTGTAACTCGTAACTTACTTAATAAAAGCTTGTCTGTTAACGAGCTGAGCCAATCCTTACAGGCTCAGCTCATAGCTAGCTTGATAACTAATTTGTTGGATCAGTTGATTGGCCTGTTTATATTAAACCCTAAATAATAATAATAATAATAATAATAATAATAATAATAATAAAGAAACAATAAATACGTGTACATTAATTTTATTACTTTTTATATATTGACATAAGTAAAATAATTCAAAAACAATAAAGAAAAACGAACGAGTCGGTTCGAGCATTTGACAAGCTTGAAAACTCAACTTTTCAACTCGATAATAAGCCAGACTGGCTCGTTTAAGTTCAAGTTCATGCCTTAATCAAACCCAGCTTAGCTTTGTCAATTCACTTAAATACAACACAACAAACAACCCTTATAAAAATAAATGAGTTACACAGTTTTGAACGATCAAAAGGTGGGGTGATGTCTAGATACATCAATTTCAACCAACCGACAGACCTCAAACACCCAAATCCGTTAATCTGACAGAATTGTGGCTCTCACACTTGTCATTAGGTTCAAACCACGAGGTGGGAAACCGAAAGAATCCAAAGTCGACAATCTACAAAAAAGAAGAAACACACCACCAAAACAACAATCACTAAACCCAAACCTTCAACCCAATAGAAACATGTACATCACGCATAAAAACTTGTACTTTCACTACACACTACAGTTTTCACCATTGGAAAAAGAACCAAACAGAAGCCGTTTTCAAATTCTTTTCTCCCCTTCATTGACCACTATTTCTTCTTCGATAAATGTCAGCTCACCCATTTCAACTTTTGCAAAACCCATCATCATGCCACAACAAGTTTACTGTTTATTTTAACGATCAAACCCTAATTTCATCTTTCTTTAAACGAATAAATGTTGGGTCATTCTTCAATTACCCACAAAAATTAAGCTTCCAAATTCATAAAGTTTCTTACTTTCTTAACCGCAACCCCACTTTATCAACATGGTGTGGGTTGTTTTACAACGAATCATCACACCCACCAAAACTCCCTTTTCCCCCAATTTCTAGGGTTTTGAATTGACCCAATTTTGTTTGGTTTGATCAGATCGCAATTCGGGTGGTTTGTGGCGTGGGTTTTGTGTAAAGTTGAGTATATTGTGATCAATTTGATTTATGGCTTCGTTTCCGGCTGGTCCGAGTTCCGGATCGAGTTCGAGTTCAGGGTTTCAGTCCCCCTTTGGGGATACTACTTTTACCAAAGTGTTTGTTGGTGGGCTTGCTTGGGAGACTCAGAGTGAGACCATGCGTCAGTATTTTGAGCAGTTTGGAGAGATTCTTGAAGCTGTTGTGATCACTGATAAGAATACTGGCAGATCCAAGGGTTATGGGTTTGTGAGTGTCTGTTTGTTATCTTGTCCTTTTTATTTGGTCGTGGTTTTTAGTTTGTTAGGAATGTTTCGAGGAAAGTATGATTGTTGTTAGTTGGTTAAGTGATTTTATGATATGATAATGATAATGAAATTTGAATTTTGAAACTCATGTATTGTGATCTAAGTAGGTCTTAATTTAGATGTGTTTTGAGGATTTTGAGTGTTTATCTACTGTTTAAAGTGGAATATATGGTTTCTTGCTATAGCTTCCATTGTTAGTTTCTTTACTAGTTTTGATTACAGGCTTGTGGTGATGTCATCATTGTTTTTTGTTTACTCGTTTAAGCTTTGTAAAAAATCGTGTTTAGGGTTGTAATTTGGAGTGTTTGGGTGTAGAAAAGTGCTTATGTGTATCAACTTATTTAAGGGTGAAATAAGTTAGGTTCTAGTAAGTGGTTTGAGTTGAGATTGTTTGTTTTAGATGGATTAGTTTTTGTGGATTTCATATTACACGGTTACCCGTAGGCTCTTATGGGTAAGCTGATAATCGAAGTCTGGTTGTAAGAATAAGCATAAGGTGTTTAAATAAGTTAATAAGCAACCGCGGATATAACAAAACTGAACAAGGACACATAAAATCTAACAATGTGTATGTAATTTGTGTGTGGTTAATGGTACAAGTAATGCTCGATAATTAACTATGTTTTCATGGAGGTTTTAGGTGACTTTTCGTGATCCTGAATCAGCTGCGAAAGCGTGTGTGGATCCAGCTCCAGTTATTGATGGTAGACGGGCAAATTGTAATTTGGCTTCACTTGGACGCCCTCGTCCAGCATTTCCTTTCGGTAAGAAATTGCTACAAGGACATTGATTATTAATAAATGTAACATTGATTAGAGTTTTAAACAGCTTTATGCTTATAATTGATAAGCAGAAGCATATAATCAACCTATTGAAAACAACTTATTTCACGCAAGAGTAAACTTGTCATTTTGCTTCCACCAAAAATAATCAGTTTGAAATAAGCAATCTCAAATTGCTTATTACAAAATAGCTTTTTTCACGTGAAAATAAGCATGATAAGCGTTCACATTTTCTTGGGAGTATGTGGCAAATGAGTATTCATTGTTGGTTTCATGTGTTGAACGCAGTTCATGCGGTAAAAATCGGATATCTTTCAAGGACCGATATTTGAGACATAGGTTATCACAGTGGGGTATCAGTAATTTTAATATCATGTAGAATTTATATATATAGCAATTTAACACTATACTCTCCTACCTTTAACAAATTAACCTTTTGCAACTTGCAAAACACTAACAATTGTAGCAATTAGGAACTGATTAAGACTCAAAACACTAACAATTAACGATTAAGACTTAAAACACCAATAACAGCAATAAGAAGAAAGACGAATGGTAGAACTAAGAAAAAACGTACTAATATCTGGAAAATCGGTAATATATCGGTCAATATCGTTGACAGTATCGGTACCGATATTCTGACCAACAATTAACACCATTATTTTACTTGAGGACCGATAACCGATATATTGGTGATATATCACAGATATTAACTGCATATTGAACGATGGTCTGAATGACATAGGATGCTATAAGTATTTCTCTTAGTGTTTTTTTCTTTGTTATTTTTAAGTACCAGGACATGTGACATCGCGAATACCTTATGTTGGAGGTGGGCAAACTGCTAATATGCCTTCCGTTGGAGGTTACGGCTATCAACAACCATTTTCTTACAATTACCGACAAGGTTTATTGTATCCCTCATTCCCGTAAGTTCCATTTTATTTTCCATTTGTTTATATTCTTATTTGAAATGATAAAATTAAGGTAGAATCTAAAGAGATGAAGTGATGAACTTTCTTATTTGTTATTTCGGTGCAGAAATGGAATGTATGGTCCAGAATACGTCTATCCACAAGTCAGTATAACATATTTTTATTTTATCAACTAGTATTTTGACCCGCCGCACGTTGCGGCGGTTTCGACACTTAAAGTAACTCGACTTTATACCATCAATTATTTGACCTGACTCGTTTTCGAACAAAATTAACGTCGAAATGCAGACCAACTGAAAACACACATAATAAGCACGAAAACGAATTATATTTAACATGACTCTTTATTGAGAAAATTTTACGTTGAACGTAAACCAACTTGAATTTATACCCAAATGTACTTAAAAATTAGCACGTAAGAAAATAGTGCTTTTAAGTTAAAAAATGGTATCGCGTGTTGCAACGACGTCAAAACCTAAAATGACTCGAATTTAAACCGCCTAGTGAAAACATATTATATTTGCCCCGACACGTTTCCGAACATAATTTATATCAAAACATAGACCAACCGAAAATGAACATAAAAATAAGCATGAAAACGTATTATATTTGACCCACACACATAAAAATAAGCACGCAAATCTTGAAAGGATCAAATTGGCATTTTTACAAAGTTTTTTATAAAGCTGATGGGGTGTAAGTGTCAATGCTAAAATCTGAGGTACATAGAAACAAAAAAACAACATTGTAGATAAAAATAAGCAAATTGTTACATGACATTTTATGCAACGATAAAAAGACCATGCCATGGCAGTATATTGGAAAGTTACGGAAAAACTACTGGTTTAGTTTGTTACATCATGACACTAACCTACTTATGACGGTACATATGGAATTAGACAAAAAAACATTACGCTGATAAAAAACAAAAAAAAAAACGAAAAAAAAGAAAACATTATTTAAGTTGAGGTGCTAAATATGCCATTACTAAAGTTGATGGACTGTATGATAAATTTATTAATGATCATGGGTGTAAATGAAAACTATATAATGATTAAAAAAAAACTACTTAATGGCATTTTTGTAAATCTTTAAAAATTATAATTAAAAAAAGATGGTGTGGGTTGAAGAAATGCAATTTCATATACTAAGTAATAAAAAAGCTATAGTAAAAAATTCGTGTGTTGCATGTGTTGAATAAACTGGTGCATTACATTAATTGAATAAATATAATGTAATCTGTTAATACATATAATCATCAAGATTTACCAATAAACGAACTTTAATGTACTATTTTATTGATTATAATATTTTACTTTGTTTCTTTATTAGGTTAGACACATGTGTATTATGCGGGGTTGATGAATGAATTATGGAAAAAAAGATTAGAAATAGCTAAGAAAATAAATAAGAGATAAGCATGAAAATTATGATTTAATATTTCAATTCTAATATTTTTATACTATTTTATCAATGAAGATATATATTAATTATAGTAATAATAATAATAATAATAATAACAAAATTATCTTTAAATAAACTAAAAGTAAAATTATAGGATCGAAGGAGAGATTGCCATGTGGCATTAATTGGAGTCTTTTATTAATATTTAGATTATCAAATACTAGGTAAATGTGATATGTTTAGTGTTTTGAAAGAGTAAATATGATACTATGAAATTTAGAATGATGAATATGAAATTTAGTGAAACATAACTTATTTTTATTTTATTTATTATCGAATAGGTAAATATGATATGTTTAGTGTTTTGAAAGAGTAAATATGATATTATGAAATGTAGAAGGATGAATATGAAATTTTTAACAAATAAAGGTCTATCAAGAAACTAAACTTGAAAAAATAGCATAAAGAAAACGGGTCGAATGTCATCCAAAGTGTATTTTAATGCATAAAAGCACCCTGAATTATTTAGAAATAATATAATTTCTGTTATCACATATAACCCTAATTATCTATTAAAAATCTTAAAGTTTTGGTCAAATGGTGTTCTTGGTCAACCCAACCCATCCATTTTGCCAACTTTATTGCTATCCCTGAAAGTAAAAAGTGTGTGCAAATTACAAACAATCTAACGGGCTATTTACTTCATTTGTAGGGCGTTTACAACCCGTATTCAGGTCAGCAGTATCTCCAGATATATGGAGCAGTCAACACACCCATGTATCCATACAATCAAATGGGTCAAATCGCTCCAAGTGGTCAAGGATACCCGGCTTTACAGGGTTACACATTGCCAGGTCATCAGATCGTGCAATTTGGTGGATCGGGGGTTAATGCAACCACCACTTCGTCCATTAGGACAATTCAAGCAGCATATCCAACAGGCAGTTTGTTTTCTTTCAAGATATTTATTCTTTAACATTAATTATTACGACCCATGTAACGTTTCTTTTTATGGCGTTATCAGGCGTTGCAGCACCTGTTCAAGGACAGCAATTCGTAATTCCCGCCCCTTCACAACAGATTATGCCAGGTGGCGGTTCTGACCAGAGGGCAGGATGAACGTCTGATAACAATCTGAGTAAATTTATCGATGTATGAACTAATTTTTGGCTATTATATGGGCGGGTTAAGCTGGTCAAGACATTTATTTATTCTTTTTATTACTATATTCAAATATTCAAGTTATTACATATAATTTCAAAATTATATCATTACAAAAAGAGAAATGCCATTTTCGTCCCTGAGGTTTGGCCAGTTTTGCGACTTTCGTCCAATGATTTGTTTTATAGCATCTGATCCAAAAGGTTTGAAATCTTGCCATTTTCATCCGGCTCGTTAACTCCATCCATTTTTCTTCGTCGAGTCAAGGGTATTTCCTGTCTTTTTTGTTAACTTAAAGGGTATTCGGTCTTTTTCACCTTATGTAAAAAGATCGAATACCCCTAAAAAAGACTGAATTGCCCTTTAAGTTAACAAAAAAATATGGAAATACCCTTGACTTAACGGATGGAGTTAACGAGCCGGATGAAAATGGCAAGATTTCAAACCTTTTGGATCCAGATGCGGAAAAACAAACCTTTGGACGAAAGTCGCAAAGCTGGCCAAACCTCAAGGACGAAAATGGCATTTTACTGTTACAAAAATATTCTAATTCTTAAACGTAACAATTTTAAGAGGTTGAATGCTTTAAAAATATGTATTTGGTGACTTTTGTCATGTTCTCTCTTAGCTATTGTATCTGATTAACCCATTCGACCCGTTTGAGATAAAAAAAGAAGTAATCAAAGTTGACCCATATAAGCAAATGGGCTGAAATTGTCAATTTAAAAAAATTAATTATTCATTTGCGTGATGTTTTGTTTATGTGATATCTTTTTGCAGGACTTTTTAGATTGCAGCAGGACTAAGAACAGCCATACTGGTACTTGACTAGCGGGCTTCAACTTTAGCCTTGGAAGTTACTCGTTTTGCATTCTAGAGGTACACCCTTAACTACACTCCCATCAAAATTTTTTATTATTTTATTATTTTTTGTATATTTATACCTTAACCTCTTGCAATTATGGAAAAAGAAGAGGCCTCCTTTGTTCATGCTATAGCATTTTTATCGAGATACAACCTATGCAGTTAATGTTGCCGATGTATCACCGATATATCGGTTATCGGTACCAATATCATCAGCAATATTGATTGATATATCACCGATTTTCCGGATATTAATGTCTTAAGTTTTAATTGTTAATTGTTAGTGTTAAATGTTAGTGTTTTAAGTCTTAATCAGTTTCTACTTGCTACAGTTGTTAGTGTTTTGCAAGTTGCAAAAGGTTATTTTGTTAATGGTAGTAGAGTATACTGAATTGCTAGTGCTAGATTGCTATATGTATAAATACTACATGATATTAAAATTACAGATATTCCACCACGATAACCTATATCTCAAATATCGGTCCTTGACCGATATCCGATATTTTATCGCATTAACTGCATAGGATACAACTATGATATGTAAAGAACTGATGACATTTAGGACCATTAGAATGCTAAAATAATATCATAGGCAGGACCTCTATACTTTTTGTTATAAGATAATTTTCCCGATACCTAATGGAAACACGTGGGTTCGCTTTTTAAAAGGAAAATTGCAAGTTCCGCTCCGCCCAAGCTTTTAAAGTTATTTAAGGGGGTGTTTTGATGTGCTTCTTGAAAGTGATTGTTGCGACTTTTAGAATCAGAATAAAATATAAGATGATCGGTTATGCAAGCTAGTAATAGGCAGCCAATATTTCATTTATCGCAAATGATAAGTTTTACCCTTACACTCAAAACTGTATATTGATTAATAAATTCAAAAGAAATCAAAAGTGTTCTCAAATGCTTAAGACTGCCTTAGTAAACAAATTTGACTGTTGTTTTAAGTGCTAAAGATATATTTATAATCGTATTAACGCATTGATTATCTATCAAGATTGTAGAATATGTTGATGGGTCATGGGCCGGCCCGTTTGGAGCGGTATGAAAAGGCTACCTTTTTGACCCGTTACCCTACGGACCTACCTGCCTATTTTTGCCACCTCTTTAACAGATATACTAGAATCTGGTGCTTGGTTTAATAATCACTGATCCAGTCGGAGACAACAAGATCTTGTATAAAAGATAGATTCGAATCTTTTGTGATCTTTACAGCATTGTTACTGGTAGGGCTATTCTCACATGAGTGGCCTTTGTTGAATATGAGTACTGAGGGGGGGGGGGGGGGGGGGGGGGGAGGATAGTGGGGGTTGGGGTGTGGGGTGTGGGACTTAATTTGCATAGTTTTAAGTTATTGTGGTTCTTTGGCCTCTGCACATGTGTATGGGACCGCAACATCCACAAAAAAATATCAGCTTTTTTGTTTGTGTTTGTATGAAACTATGAATTACTGAAGTAGAGGTGGTGACAGACTGACAGACCGGGCCACACCATGCTGGGTTGACCCACAAATAATTTTTGTCCCTTTTTATTATATGTTTTTTAACTATGTAAGGTTTTTATTATGTTTTTCAAATTAAGCGGAGGGTTAACGTAAAATAGCCCCTTAACGTGCGACGATACGCAACTTCATTTTTAAAACACACACGTTATAATACATAATTACGCATGGGTTGGGTTAACCCTAATTACGCACATTATTTGCATAAGTACGTACGTTATATTGGTGGTCGCGTACCGTCGCACGTTAAGAGCCTTTTGTATTTAAACCTTTCACCTAAAATTAATATTGCTCCAATGATTATCTTGATTTTTTTTTTGGTAAAGGGCATTTGCCTGGCAAATAGATTTTTGAATATGAATGATTAGAAAATAGACTTTAGCAGATTTTTAAGATTGTTTAGCCTGTTCTCTTTGTATTTACCTGCTTGAGATAAATTACAACCAAAATCGACCCATTAATAGGTAAATAGGGATCATTTGTCGGGTTTGGTTTGCTTTGTTTAACATTTGGAAAGTCATACCAAATAACTCTACGCTCTAAAATTTATTGTTTTCTAAAACAAATTTGGTTGATGTTTTGTGTTATGCAGGTCATTTTTTTACGCATGATGTGAATTGACTTGTTGCCCCTCTCTCGCTCTACCAGTGCCCGAGGGTCAAAAGAAATCGCCACCCAAAGCTGGAATAGGTTTCTGGCATGCATTTGCATCAGCATTCACCATTCTTAAATTAATTAACGAACATGTTGTTTCGGTTTGCGTATATACATTGGTCAAAGTCAAAGGTGCTTTGTATTTGTCCGTGTTCATGTCTTATTTTTTCGCTTTTGGTTTGTATTAATCACAATATAGAGCCTGGTTTTCAAAGGGTGAAAGTCCAGGATCTTGTAATATTAGGGGAAAAAGAAACAGGAATTCTGTCGTGTTTGTGTTATCATTGCACTTTGAAGTTAAGATTATAACTACTGTTTGTAGTGTAAATGTATAAATATGGGTGTCTAAATGAGTATATCCAAACTTGAGCTCTATTTTAACATGAAAATATATAATTTATATAGTTTATGATTGTTTTTATTTTAAAATATATTTTATTATTTTTTTACAAACTGAGAATATGAACATAAATTTGTGATTGAATTTATGTGTAAAGAATGTAAAAGGATTAAAATTATATATTAACTTATCCAAACCATTTTAGGTATAGAGATATAACAATAAAATCTAAGAAAAAAAAGTTAAAAAATGTTTTTTAAATGTGTTATTTTGGAAATTACCTTTATAACAATTACATTAGATGAACGTTAGAGCATTCACAATCAGACGTCCCCAGATATATGTTTGTGGGCGTACGTGGCATTAACGTGGAGAAGGGCAACTAACATCGCGACTTTTAAAACAAAAGTTCATCCTCGTGAAGAGGGGATGTATCACCCCAAAACCCGGGCAAATTACTTTCTGTAGATTAATACATAAACATATAGTAGGAGACTTCATAATAATTTATAAAACTCATCTCAAAGAAAACTCTTGTAAACTTTATTTAAATCTTTAATTAAAATTTAAAATTCTGATGTCCTATATTTTTACCAACTAAATCCACATTAAGCATATGCTGAAACAAGTCAGCTTACGATGGTGAGCTCCTAGGTAAAACTTTTCAAAATTTGTATTGTAAACTTCCATTTATAACTTTCGCAAAATTTTATCACAAATACTTATAAAGCAAACCCATTGTTTCCACGTTTATCAAACGCATATTAACACACGATATTATCGCAAACAGACCTTACATCAACAAGTCAAGGTTGCTAAATACCTATATCCCCCGCTCTTTCTTATTAAGGATAACATCAAATAAAGAAATCTCAACGGTTATAATTGGTCCCAACGCTTTCTTATCAAGGATAACATCAAATAAAGAAACCTCAAATGATTTACAATTGGTCGCACAATATTGTTTTTACCCAAGACACCCATGTTAGTCTACTATCATGACAACTTGCTCTAGTTGAGTGATATTCATGAATTACGAGGTGTGAAGGATACTAACCCGACTTGGCAAGAAAGATGTATTTTTAACCATTCCACTAGTGGGCTTATTTTCACACCATAAGATCCCTCGTTTTTAGGCCCAACCTCACTCACTATCCAAAGTCGTCATACAAAAATGAACATAATTTGTTTTAGTTATTTGACTTTCGAATAAATACTGTCAATTCAATCATCTACATAATTGAATAAGACTCATGAATATGATTATTAGCTAATTCATCCAAGGGTGAAAAGTTAATTCACTAATAAAATAAAGTATTTTTAAGATACATTCTCGCGCATGATAAACTTCTTTTATGATTCCAAATAAAAACCATAAACAATGGTTTCAACTTAATTGGTCTACACTTAGAAGCATAAATTTCATACCGCGCCATAAAGGAAGTTCCCTTCATAAAATATCATTTATACTTTCACAATATTCGTGTTAATCTCTAACAGGTGATCAAAGAATGGAAGTTCATGTGTGTGTGTGTGTGTGTGGGGGGGGGGGGGGGGGGGGGGGGATTTCTATGTGTAATCCTTTGATGTTCGTTAAAGAGTTGTTTCGGTCATGGGATCATTTCCTCAACGTGAAAGGTACATGGTGTGTAGTAATGTTCAGTGCGGTAAGATCATCTCCGGAGAGGGCTATGAGTGTAGGATCAATTGGGTTGAATAAGCAAAGGAGGGGGGTTACGCTACATTCTTTTCATGCAAACGATTTCGTGATAAACACGTATTTGGGAAAAAAACGAACTTGTGATAAACACATCCTTAAGACAGAAGGTAATATATAAGAATCCTTAAATTAAAATATTTATAAGACAGAAGGTGATATAAAAGAATCAATGAAAAGCTTCAAAAATGAAATGCCATACACAACAAACTATACACGACTTCTTTCATAAACTAAGAAGGAAGAATATAAACAAATTGTCTGTATAAAAATGGCATTTGAAGTGTTTTAAAAGAAGATGATGGGGATTCTTATATATGTTCATAGTAAGTTGAGGATTCTCTTATTAGGGCTGTGACGGTCCCGACAACGGTGGTGAGAGGTTAGTTGTGTTCGACCCGACCTATGTTGCATGTGGTTTTCTCAATTGGATCTATCTAATAGGGGTAAATTATTGATATCCCACATCATCCTTTGATAAATGCTAGATCCTTTTTTAACCCCAAATCCTGTTGTCGCTGGTCAAATATGCATAATCTTTTTCCAATATTGAATCACGAAAAAATCGGTATCCACGTCATCTTTCTTCTGTATGGAATGTCGAATCCCCATCAATCTTTTTCATGTGTGATTTACGGCTAGTGCAAAAATATGGATGAATTATAATAAAAACGTCTTCATATTTATATCATAATCAAACACATGTTAAGGAGACTTTAGGGCACCAAACCTTAAATTCAACATTCAATCTCACATGGAAAGGGTGGCTTCTGTTTATACAAGAAGGGTGCCATAACATTCAAAGGGTGGCAGTTGGTTTTTGTATTAGTATATAATATAATGTTTAGAAAAAGTTTACAATCTTTGCATCTCTTTACAGAAGTCGACGAGTTGATTGAACTACTTCAATCGAAAATCAAGCATATGGATGAGAACATCTTTGTAAATGGAAACCCTATCAAGATTGCAAAGTGAAAAGGGAAGAAGATTCAAATCATAGTGCTACAAGATTACTCGTGCTAGGATGATTTTATAACTGATAAGAATAACAAGTGCAATTCGTTTTATAACTAGTAAATTCGTCAACGGGTTTCATTGCTAATATGCCTATACCCCCCTCCCCCCCTTTTTTTTTATGATAGAAAGCCTTGAATATGAAGCAGTCACCCAAATAGGTTGCATATTGCATACATACTCAAATGAAGTTGCCCTGTAAACACTGGATGATACTTGAATTGGAGCTGTGAATTGTTGCACTTGCGGCATCAAAAGTTTGTTAGAACCTGCTTAGTGTTTCATTCTGTTTCCTACTAACCTGCATACAATTCACTCTATACACATACTATCTATTCCTTATTACCAATTTGTTATCTTTGCATTGCCAGCTTTTGAGAAGTCTGATCGCGTTTCAAAGAGTGTTATCTTGTAAGAAAAGTTCACATGTGGATTTCGGTAGCTAGTGTATGACTTTTCAATCTAATGATATGACCCATGCTGCCATGCATATATATGGGTTGTCCAAAAATTGTGTAGCTTTCTGACAGCTAGTTGTTTTCTTTGTCGGGCCCTTACAATGAAAATACCAAACACGACTTTGTTTGCAGAAGTTGTTATATAATGAAAACTGTAGAACAATCTATAAAGTAAATCTAAAATCTCAAAATAGTTAACATCATGTATAACTGTTCTGAGATAAAGCCTCCTCTAATTCCTCGGTGTCGCATGCCAGGTTACTTTAAACGAATAGGGAACGAAAATACCAACCAACACCTTGTTTATATAAAATTCAAAATATCATAATAGTCTAGTTTATGGCATCATGAAGAACAGTAAGTTGAACAGATCAAAAATTTCTTAACAAATTGTTAGATAACTTATAAAGTGCATTCAATATTTATACTCGGTTTTTGTTCAAAAGTTATATAACTACCATATAACATAATTTTACTACTCAAATTTCACAGTAAATATTTAAAATAAAAATTAATAACTTTCGACAAAAAGCATTCAATGGTCAACCGATATTTACCAAACATGTCCCATTTAACCACATATTTGTCTATCCATAACTTATAGAATGATGAATATCAAATTTGTGGAGACCTGTTTTGACTTGTTTGTTGTTGCCCAACCCACGTATCATCAATAAAATGAGTATTCTGATTAGATTCCAGTGAACATAAGACAATAATGTTTTCCAATATACAAAACCCCTTTTTAAAGACTTAACAAATGTCTAAATTATTGTCGGGTGCAATACATCCTTTAAACAATAACAATTCTATCGTGCGTGTGTCCTTGTAGAAACACCTGCTTCTACCCTCTTTTTATAGTAACTTTCGTTGCGAGTGGACTCACCCCTTCTTTCTCTGTACAATGCAGAAACCAGGTTGACCTGTTCACCACAGGCCCTCCCCTACTGATGTTCCCTAAACCCAAATGTCAGATTTTGGGTGATTAATATTAGCTTAATGGATAATTGTCTACCAAATATATATATACCAACAGGAGAAGGATCCGTTAGGAACCACCCTTAATTACGAGAACTAATGTGAACACAACCAAAATGCCTAAAAAGATCTAAAAAACATACATTTTTTTTATTGAAAAATCGCTGGTTTTCGCCGTTAAAAATTAATTTTTTTTTTGATGACGAAAACTAGCGATTTTTCTATAAAAATATTAAAAACATTGTATGTTTTTTAGATTTTTTAGATTTTAGGTGGTGGTGTAGTGAGTTTATTTTGTTGTCTTCACATTCGTTCTCGCGGTTCTCACAATAAAGATGGTTCTCGCATGAACCTACCCTACATGAATATCATAATTTATTGAGTAAATTACAAAATCGTCCTCTATGTTAACACTATATTTCAAAGTATGTCCTTTGTCTTAAAAAAGTACATAAAAGGTACTCGATCTTTGCAAACCCTTTCACTTTATGTCCTTAACCCTAACTCAGTTAGTTTTTAACATAAATCGGGTAGATCGGTAAGTTTACTCTTTCATTTATAGTATATTTAATAAATAAAACAATATATGTATATAAACAAACCACCTCTATCTCAACTTTCTCTTTTTCTCCCCCTCTTTAACTTGTTGTACCCACCACCACCCTCCTTTTTCTTACCCCTTTTTCTATCTATATGTTCTCTACCACCACCCGATATGAAAACAAAAGCAAAATTGAATCAAATCACAAACAATACCTCAACTACAAGGTCATTGAGAACAAAAATTACAACCCCGAATCTCCGACCAATCATCACACCAAGCACTCTTCATGTATAAGGGGCTGTTTAGCAACTTCTAAATGGTTAAATGCAGAACTAGTAAGAGGTCTGAATTATTAAGAGCCAGTACAATGCTTAATCCTTCAGAGACAAATGTATGACCAATTCAGATTAGAGGTCTTAATCATTTACACTCAGTATAATGTTTAACCATTCAGAGGCAAATGTCTGGACCATTCAGACATCTGCTCGCGAAATAAACAGCCTGAACCATTAAGTACTGAACCAATAAGAGGTCTGAACCATTAAGAGCTAAACAAACATCCTCTAAAGTAATATAATTTGCTTGTAGTAACAAAAATAAAGCACATAACCTACAAATCGTACAAAAGTTTAGTATTGGTGAAAGGTTTTACTTAATTAGTCACTTAGTTAGAGACTTAAAAACTCTAATAAAACTAACTAAATGTCATCAAGAAGCTCTACTCAGGAGTTTCTCTTTTGTTCACCACATAAAGAATCTAACTAATATTTATAATTTCACTAAATTATAAATTGACTAAATATCCATTCACTAAATTTCAAAACATTTTGACATCAGGTATTAATTTTATGCAATAATATAACAACTACATTAATCGTCATTCATTATTACCGGTCATTTGTTAAACAACTATATACATGAGATGAAAACATAATAGGATACAACCCGATCACCATCACCTTGTATTCGTTTCCAACAAAATATTGGAAGTCTCTATCAATACATCACAGATTGTCATCATAAGAAAATCCAAGTACATATCATTGCATCATTAGAGTGACCCGGGATATTGGATCTTACAAAGAGGAGCCCTTTGCGTTCACGTTATGTAAGTGAGTAATGATAAAGATAAGTGTTAGGTGTATGAGGCATGTAACAAAATATAACCAAAGGGCCTTTGACCTAGCGATATTAAGGCGTGTAAAATGGCTTTCCTTTCCAAAGGGCCTGGAGTTTAAGTCCTGCCATAAACCATGATGTAGAGTTAGGGACATGGTTAGATTGCTGTTTATAAAAAAAAGCACAAAATATAAGTATAGAGGACAATATAATTTGCTCATGTTATTTTAGGAGAAATATATGTTAGCTTCCTTTAAATTAAGTTGAGTAAATGCATGACCACCTTAAATGAATAGATAGATAACAGCATTTGTTTTTTAGTTTAATTTGGTAGAGTTAGGATCCAGTATAAACCATTTTAATTGTAAATACCGTAAGAACAGATTTAAGTCATTTAAAATTTTAATCAATGGATGGTGATTACACATCAACCCTTTACCATTAGTTATTATAAGGGGCATTTTAGTCATTAAATTATTTTTAATTAAATTAAATAGGCTATTTCTTTTTGTTAAAATCCCTTGAAATTGTGTATATATTCAGATGGTGGGCCATTATCCAACCAATATGAAATCCACCACCCCATCGTGTGTCATCTTCATATTATACTCCGACTCTGAATCATCCAAGTTACTAATAGTAAATTTGTTTAGGTAGTGTAATTTGGATTTAAATCTTTAATTTAATGTATACAAGCAGCACATTCATTTAGCAATTTAATGTATGCAATCAACATATGCATATAGCAGCAATTTAATGTATACAAATAAGCCATCTAATCTGCAATTAAATTTGTACAATCAGCACATCCAGTTGATACAATTAGCACATCCAAATTAATTTTTATAGTTATTTAAGTTTTTATAATTAGCACATCCAATTAGCAATTTAGTGTATATAGTCAATCAGCACATTAGCAATTCAATTTATACAATTACCACATGCTAGCAATTTTTTTAATAAGAAAGTTAGCAATTTAAGTTGCAAAAAACAACACATACATACATATTCATGGAAAAAAGTCAAAAACCGAATAACAGAAAATTAACAGAACAATCGATGAACAATAACTAAATTACGGTTTTTCTTACAAGCATGTTGTATTGTTTGACTATGGTTATACTTGTGCAAATGTAACTTCACAAATCTTGTGGATATATTATAAATAAACATCTAGGGCTTGTGACATTAATAATTTAATAGTGTTTACTTACTAATTTGGGTTGAGTTGTGTTGTGTTGACCACCAATAAATCTGAGTTTAAATAAAGTCACGAAGGAGCATAAGGGTCTCATCACTCATGTGCCATATTCTCTCTACTCAAGGGGAAACCATGGTGGTAAAAGATATCACCAAGAGTAGTGATCACCAATAATACACTAACACCATATACTTGTCCCTTGTTAGTAGTTAAAAGATATAACCAATACATAACAGTTAATAATATTATTTTTTATGATTTTCTTGATGACTTCTAGAGATTTGTAGTGGATTAATTTTATTCACTCAAAAGTAAGAAAGTTTTATGTGTATTTTTACTGGAGTCAAAAGTGTATGAAAAAATTGGTTAAATAGTCAAGAGGACTAGGAGAGAGAGAAATACGTGAATTTATTTATTAACTTTGTTCTTTCGAAAACAAATTTGTTACATATTTTTACGTATTTTATTAGGGCTTACGCCCTAAAAAAATCCGCTGTAATCAATAGAGTTTTGTCTTTAAGTAAAGAGTATGGGGACGAATACTTAATATTATAAACATCATCTCCTACACAAGTGGTTTGGCTATGCCAGGGACGATTTGATCTTTTTTTGTTTCTATTTATGTTTCAAAAGCAGAAACAAAAGCCATAGATGTTGCTTTTACATGTGTATGTTAGTCAATCATCTGCATTGACACCCTTATGATTTTTCAAAGTGGAGGTCTTGAATTTGAGTTTGGATTAAAGTTTTACCTGAAACAAAATTAAATAAATAATTTAAGGTGAGCCTGAGGTTTCACCAACACCGTCTGTGTTCACAAACGTTGGTGACCTTTTATCATCAGGTTTACTCAGATGATCGAGCTTTTGTTAATCGTTAAAAAAAGAAAGATCATGTGTGTCACATTGACAACAAAAGCCATGTCATTAATTGGAAAAATAATGGGTAAAAAGGTTGTATTTATATTTATAATAGCATACAAACCTCAAATTTTTATATAGTATTATAAAAACGGTTTTAGAATAATAATGTTAAATAAACTCTGTTGGTTTCTTCTCCAATTTTTGCTAAAACGTTGATTTAAATTTAAAACTATCTTTTTAATATTAATACTCGAATCATTATCATTTTTCACGACGACGATTTTATATAAATAATTGTTAATTGGACGCAGAATAAGTATGTCGGTTGCTTATTAAACTTATACATAAATTACTAAAGGTGGCGACTTTAAATTCTTACTTACGAATGATTTTATTTAGGTTTTTTGAATCTTAAACAGGTCAAAACCATTATTCAAATAGTTTGATATAGGCACGTCGAATACTCAAATAGGTACGAACAATATGAAACTTTCCTAGATTTAATATTTATGCACGCACCTTCCAAAATTATTTTGTCCAGATCTTTAGTTTATGAGTATAAAATTGTTTTATAGCTATAACAAATGAATTACATTGTTTATTCTTTTAAATCGTAGGTCTCAGTTTTGTTATTACACTTTTTTTTTATTATATATTAAAGCTATATATATTATGAAATTATTTTTAATTTGTCTTCTTGTTTATGTGAGACATGTGTCTCATGCTGTTCATTGTTACTGGTGGATGTTATAAGTTATGACAATCTTGCAGTCATGCTTAATTAAAAAAAATGTTATATACGTAATAATGAAACAAACAAAAAAGGGATCATGTTAATATGCAGGTCATTATAATTAATTAATTTGTATGTTGGTGCATGTGTCGTTCTAAAAACATGTTGGTGTGTTTTGCAATAAGTTGGTTTAGAGTGCATTAACCGGTAGGAGCGTACTTGGTGTTCTTTCATTCAACATTTTCAAACATACCATCATAGGTGAACAAACCCTAACGAATTAAACCGATTCTTAGCGTATTTCGTGGTAATGCGCAGGTATATTTACTAGTTATACACCAATTTTGAACTATTGGAGTAATCATAATCTGGCCTTGATTTCCTCCGAGATGATTCTATGTATACGAGGGTTTTAGAAAGGTGACATGTATTTTCTTTCAATTGAGATGGTTAATTACCAAAATGTCATGTATATGCCATTCATGTGATTTGGATTTAATATGAATGTGGATGGAGTTAGTATAGTGGACTTAAATTGCAATAAAATAGAAATCTTGATATGCAAATTGCAAGACTTTTGAATTTTATAAAATATAGCAGTAAGCATTAGACCACGGGGCCAAAACCACAATTTACTCTTGTTAATATAGGGTTTTAAAACCATCGATTTTGGATTGAACGTTTTTAATTTGGTTCACAATGTTAATCCACCGTCCTAATCCTCATTATAGGGTCAAATAGGGGTGAGCAGAAAACCGAAGAAAAAACTGAACCGAAACAAAAACTGATGGTTCGGTTTTCGGATTTTAATAACTGAAAATTTCGGTTCGGTTTCCAGATAATCATATTCAATAACCGAACCGATAAGTTAAAATAATATGCCATATATTTTTATGTTTAAGTTTATGATGTTTAAGTGTTTAACCCATTCTACTAAAAATTATTAGTTTTTTTCTTGTTTGTTAAATATTTATAATAAAAACATTAACATGTTTATTTAAAATTAAAATGATTTATCATTGCTTTTAAGAAATAACAAAATTTAACATAAAATTTAAATGGTTTTCAAAGTATTATAAAAGAAAACGTCTTAACAAAAACTTTGGAGAAACATTAAAATAGATTAGAAAGTTAGGTATATGAAAGCCATATTAATTAAAAATACTAAATATATTAAATTAAATGCAAACATATTAGAAAGATTCTTTGAATTATACTTTTAATTTTTGAATCTTACGTAATTTATTTAAAAAACCGGAAAAATCGAACCAAAACGAACCGTTGCTAAAACCGAAATAACCGAAACCGAAAAAACCTAAATCGAGCGGTTTTTCAAAAACCAAAAACCGAACCGTGCACACCCCTAAGATCAAACATGTTAACAATGAGAACCTGTATGAAATACTTGTATTTGTGGGCAAAAATCATAAAACACGTTATTTCTTTTTTCTTACAAAAAGTCAATCAAACAATTTTTTAAACATAAAAAACACTATACGTCGTGTTTTTTCTTATATAAGTCACTTAACAACTAACTATGACATAATTTATAATAACTTGTTTATTGCTTATGCGACAAATATGTTGTATATACTATACTGACATGAATAATTATGTGTTAGAAATAGAAACATAAATAAAAAAATTACATGGACATTTTTTTTTTCTTTTATGATGTAGTTATTGCTATTTATTTATTTATATTTTGTGATTATGTGTTAATTTTTTGTTACAAGTTATTTTTTTTTTCTTTTGTGATATAGTTATTGCTATTTCTTTATTTATATTTTGTGATTATGTGTTTTTTTTTGTTAGACAGAAAAAAACTATCTCACTATGATATATATTAATTAATTGTGAAGTGCGATATAAACAACCTATTTAAGCCCTACCGCGAAGCATAGGTAATATTATATATACCAAAAACAAATGGTCGGTTGTAAATTGACAAAAACAACTCCCTGAAACTTTAGAAATTTTTTTTAAATTATATAAATTATCATTTTCATCTCTTTTGGTTCTAAACTTTAAAATTTAGTCCCATATATTTTCATTCTTTAGTTTGAAATTAAAAAAAAAAACTATTTTCTTACTTGATTATTTTTATGTATGTCGGTATAAACTCACGTTTCAGCATGAATTTTTTCAGGAACGAGTTGGGTCATATGTAATGCATTTTCATGCTTATTTTTAGTATGTTTTCGGTTGGTCTATGTTTTGACATTTTAATGCACATGTTGGTATAAATTCATGTTTCAACGTAAACGATATAAATTTATGTTTCAACGCAAACGATATAAATTCATGTTTCAATGTAAACGATATAAATTCACGTTTAGACTTAAATTTTTCGGTAACGAGTCTGGTCAAATATAATACGTTTTCATGCTTATTCTTTGTACGCTTTTTGTTTGTCTACGTTTTTTATGTAGACTGTGTTTCAAACGAGTCGGATCAACAATGCGTTTTCATTCGACGATGTAAATTCGAGTTATTGTACGTTTTGATGTCGCTAAGTCTTGATGCAAACATAACGGTGGTGTAGTGGTTAGGTGGAACCCTCACTAAACGAACCAACTCAGGTTCGATTCTATTTCTTTTGTATCCGCAATGCTTTTGATCGAATACGTCGAAACACGCGTTTTCTTATGGTTAATGTATCATATAACATGCTGCCTGCTATAAACAACTAAGACGTCACCAGCGCCGCAATGCGTGGCTTATGGAGAGAATGTATGCAGTTATTAATTTAAAAGTAAAGTGTAATCCCCCTTGTTTGGCCCAGATTGCAACATGACACGCTACCTTCCATATTTTGCCAAATGAACCCCTGAGGCGGAAAAGATGATCGGGGCATGACTTTTTGATCCAAAGCTTATGACTTGCTATTATGAGTATTAATAAGTCATTAATCTATTTATTGTTAAGTAAGGCCCATCCTATGTCCAATCTTCTCTCCTTTCTGGTTCACCTGTATCATGTGTAAAAGTAGTTTTTCGGTCAACAAAAGTTGGCGAGTGAATCTCTTTGCTATTAGGAAAATAATATGTTTAATTTATTTATTAAGAAAAGCGTGCATCAACCAATGTAAGTAAATATGTTGTATGTCATAAGTCAAACCTCATAAAAACAACCTCAAACAAAAATAACCAATCAAATGTAATGATTCCAATGAATGTATGCATGTTGCACGTATTATGGTTTGCTGCAAGGTCTAAGCTCAATCAAACGGAGCTGGCCTCGTATGTTGGCAATGTCACGTTCCGCTCATAGGTAATGGGGAACAGACGAGCCTATGATGATGTGATGTCCAAGGTGAATGAGATGCACTAAGTGATAAACAACAATCAACACATAATACATATACTTCACATAAGGCAGTTTGCACGAATTTAAATCTTGTAAATGTAATAACGAAATATGGCACATGATACACCCCAAAAACGTGTAATAAAAAAGGGAAGTTGTAAGATTCACTCACTATTTTGCGTATAGGGATTCTTTGAAGATAACGCACGAGGAGAGATAGGGGAAACCGAACGTACGAAGGCGATTATCCTAGATATGGAATACCACATGTGAAAATGATTAAATTATTTAAGTATGTAAGTTGATGTAATCCTATCATTTTTCGTTTACAGAATTTAATTACAACCTTAACTGATTATAACTTAGTTTTCTTTCTCTATGCATTTTCTTTGTTAAGAAAAAGTTATAACTATTTATTTAGTTTTTTATTTAAGGTTTTATAAAGAAAATCAAAGTTTAAAAATAACAAAATAAGTAATAAAAAAATATTTAGGGTCGGCCGGATTCGAACCGGCGACCTCTTGTTTACATTGCACACGTCCTTCCACTAGACTGTGTGTCTAACCAGTTCATATATTGACGGTTAATTAATTTTATCCAGTGTTTTGAGTCCTTCATTTACTGGTTTATAAATAAAAAGGATTAAGGTGCAGCGAAGAACCAGGGCGGGGACTCGAACTCGCGCGCTGCCGATGTTGTTTGAGGTTCTCCACCACTGGACCATCTCAGTGGATCTGAATTATAGTGTTTTAAAAATGTATTTGTTTTATCACCCGCGACTGTCATCATCTTCTTCTTCATCGTTAAACAACCGAAACCCAGCTAACCAAGTTCATAAAATTCGTTGTTTCTTACGAGTGCTTCGTGTGTAAAAAAACAAAACGCAAATGCTGTAAAATAAACCGAAAAATATACTGAATGCGCGGCTTGGTTTTCTTGGTATGTTCGGCGAACTCGTCTACTCCGGTGAGGTCCTCCGATTCCGGCGAAACATGCAGAGGGTTGTTAGTTCGTTTTTCTTTGAGTAAAAGGGTCGAGGGTTGGTGTGAGAGTATGTATGTATATAAAAGGTCTTATAAGAAAGTTTACCGTGTTCGCATGATTGATTCAATTTTTAACTTTCCGAAATTACATTTGTCTTGAGGATGCAGCAGTAATGTGTATATACGGGATGAGGTCCAGATTCATGATGGGTTTTATAAAAGGAAACGTGGTAATGGGATTTGATCTCGACAAATCAGGGGGTTGTCATGTTTGGCCGCTGGAAGTTTGGGAGGCAAAGCTTGGTTCAAAAACTCCTCCATTTTCGGCCTAAGTAATATCCGGGTAGAGTTGTTTCATCAAAAAGGAAGTGTTAGAGTGGTTTGTGTGTTTGTTTAGTCATTGGTGAGACCCGGGTTTGAGTCCTGCAGTACTCTGTTTCTTCTTTTCATTTTTATTTAGAGTTTCAAAAGAATACATTTAGCACCCTTCACTTTATTAACTTTTTTGTTGAACGGGTAGACCCGGGTTCGAGTCCCGCAAGTTTAGATTATCTTGTTATAAGGCGACTTTTATACGAAAGTATATATTTTGTGTGTGTATATATATACACACGTACATGATAGATGGTTATTTATGAATTTGGTTTATGTATATTCTTTTATATATATATATATGTATATATATGTATATATATGTATATATATGTATATATATGTATATATATGTATGTATGTATATGTATACACACAAAAGTGTATTATACGACAATTCCGCTCGAAATGGTTATTATAGAAGAAGAAAAATAAAACTTGAGAAAAAAATTTCAAAACGTGTCAGATTTTTGGGAGCCCATTTTGCGATTGTTGCAGATTCGGGATCAGATGTTGGTGAAGGTTTGGAATGAGCAGAAGGTGATGCAGGTTTAGAAGGAGCAATAGGTGATGCAAGTTTGGAAGGATCAGACAAGGATGATATTGACTATATGGTTGTAGATGACAATCTTAGGATGGATAGTTTAGAAGTGGACATGAGAAACTTTAAGGTAATTGGTGATCATAATATAGTAGAGGATGATCTCCATGATGATTTTTTGATGAATTAGAAGATGACTTAAATGTTGATATGGATAACTTTGACACTACTAGTCATAATGAAGGTGATGAGGTTTGTGTGCTAACCAAGCAGCTAGGAGAATTAGGAAGTAAAGAAGGAAAAATGTTGACCAACATAATCCACTTTATATTAGACAACTTATTGAAGATAAGAACCATATTAATCAGATAGTTAAAGCATATGCTCTTAAGTTTAGAAGAGATATTTACAATGGAGAATGAATCGGTAATATGCAAAGGGGAAAATCCACAATTGATAGTAGTTGAAGGTGTAGAAAGGGAAATTGGCCAAAACTATAGGGGTCAATCTACAAAACCTAAAATTTGGAAAGGAACACAAAACCTATTTAGCCATTTGTTGTTTAGATCTCTAGGTTAACAACTCTAGATGCATGATGTGTGAAAACGATTCAGCCTAAACACAAGTGTCACACCCCGACTTTCCACAGCCAATCCAAATACCGGTGGGCCCGGGTGTAACACCATGTAAAATCGTGTCCAATAGTATAGTGACATGTGTTGTATTTTAAATATAGTCTATTAAAGATCAATAAGGACTAAAGGCGTCAACATGCTCAATCTGAGCCTCTGAGTGACGGTCCGATGTCAACATGCTTAAATCATTAGCCTCTGAGTGACTAATATGTCAACATGCCCAGCCTCTGAGTGACATCGGAGTCAACATGCTTATAATAAGCCTCTGAGTGATCCTTTACGAAGTCCTAACTCTCATACGTGCTATTTGTTGGACGAGAGGGTTCCATTTTGTATATATGTGAAAGTTGGATAATGGAGGGATTAAAAGTGTCAACATGTTATTTTATACCTCTGGGTGACCTTTTAACGAACCGAGAGCTCGACAATGTCCGGGCATAACCCCAGGTATGCCAAGTATTGGCTACGGAGGGCTAAAAGTGCCAAAAAGGTGCTTAAAAAGGTTTTTAGAAGCTTTATAAAGTTAAGAGGTTAAAAGTGTCAATTTTTGAAACTTGCCAAGGGAGGTCGCGGGCCGCGAGAGACCTGGCCTGGGTCTCTCGGGGGGCGTGAGAGAGGCTCTGCTGCAGAAAGTTTTCTTGGCTTCCAAACAAAAATTCCAAAAACCATTAAATCGAAACCATGGCTTCCCAAACTGTTATGCCACGTTTTGGGACACTTGTAAGCTTCCTCTTACACCCCTAAACACCTGGCTTCACCTCCTTTGAGTTCTCCAACTATAAATAGGTGCTTAAGTTCACCATTCCAACTTGCACCTTTCTCATTCATTCACTCTTCTCCCTCCTCTGGAAGTTCCTAGCTAAAAGGAGCATCCAACATAGTTCTTTTGCACCCTTGGAATCACTGGTAAGTGTTCCTTCCTTGTGCATTTTCGTTTATAGGCTTTTATAGCCAAAAGTCAAGCATTTTACGAAAAACGCTTTGACTTTCGGTTAAGACCATTATGGTCCAACCATTGTTCAAAATGAACATGGCTAAGTGATCGTAATAAGGTAGGTGTTAATCTCTAAAAATGGCACCTCCTGAAGATCACGTTTGCTAGACCAATTGACAGGTCAAAGTTATGATATTAAAAAGTCAAATAGGCCATTTTTCGCAAAAATCATAAATTGATCTTATATATGTTATGAAACCTGTTTTGACACTTAAACAAGTTGGTAATAATTATTAGAACATGTAAGAACATGTTTGGCTCGTCAATTTCAGTCCTAGGGTCGGTTCGCAACCGAAAGTCGCGAAGTTTGACTTCTGCTTTGACTTTCGATTCTGACCCGATTTAGATTAGTTACCTACTGATCTAAAGTTGCATTATGATCATAATATAATATAGCATAACCCTCTAAGGTTATATTACATGATCATAATCAGAATCTAAGTTTATGCGCAAGTTCCATAATTATGCCATCTTTGACCAAAATGCCCTTTTTGTATAAAACAAGGTTTTAAATAGTAATGAACTTGAAAATGAGTTCTCTACTGATATAATGTTATAAGTAGGATTATTGGGATGTTAAACCAAGTTATAAACTGAGTTTTCAAACAGGTCCTTAAACTATGTCGATAAATGACGATTTTAGCCCTTATGGCTTACAAAATAGTTTTAATCAAATCTTTTCAAGGTAAATCATTTACTTACTGATATGTTATATTTAATAACATATTTAAAACATTTTAATCTGACCTTAATGTCAATTTTCATAAAACATCGCATAAAGACGTCATTTTACAACATAAACGCTGTTTCGACGCATAAGTATGGTTTTAAACGATATTATTGACCAAGACGTGTTACCTACTGATTTTAAAACTTATTTTAAACATATTTACAGTAGGTACATGTTATAAACTCAGAATCCCAAATAATTTATAAACCATGTGTAAAATGACCAAAACGCCCATTCGGTGCATAGTTTGGTCATAAAAGATAAATTACACAAATAATTGGTATGCTACTGATATTATATCACAAATAAAGTACTTTTCCAGAATACTTATAACTATAACATTAAATTATATTCAAGTTCCTTTTATACGGTATAAAATTACCAAAATGCCCTTATAAGGAATAGTTTCGTTTTAAAACCTTAACGGGCATATAAGTTGATATCCTTCTGATATTTTAACTTATTTAAAACACAACGGAATACAGAACTTGTCCGGGTCTTATCCGGTTACCCATTATCGCGTATAAGCATACGGTTGATTATACGTAACTAGTTTACGGAATTTAACCAAAACGGGTTTAACCTTATCATTTTAATCTCAAAATCCAGAATGTTAATAGTTTACCCATATTATAAAAGTCAAGGTACTTGTTGGGATTAAAATACATTCTATCCAATCATCGTTTAATCTAGCGTCATACGTTTTGATCAAGCACGCTAGTCGGTCTAAGTCTATGACTTAAATAAGACCGTTAGTATTTAATTGGTTAGTTTATGCCATAATCCAGACTAGAGACTTGCCGCTAAATGCTATCTGCACTTAGTACTTTTGTGTACGGCTGAGTTATTAAAATTAAAGAAGACTAGCTCAGGTAAATACTCTCGACTTATTTCCCCTATACGGGCTTGGGTTACGGTAAATTATTACCGCTTGGTCAGAAATGGGATCAATCAAATGCCGGGTGCGGCTAATAAATCCGCATATTCTGTTTTAGTCAGTTTTGTTTGATAACTTAAACATCGGGGGTTAACTACCATGTCTTGATATCCTCGACTCATTACAATAGAAATGGCCACGACCTTAGCGCGGGTGTAGGCATACACCCGATAGACGCTCAATTATGCATTCCCACAAGGTTGGGAGGAATTGACTCCTTCGTGAGTCCAAAGTGGTGTCTACGTTAATCATGTCTCGGTCTCTGTACCTGGCCCTGTATGTATGGACAAACATGTAAATCTGTTAACAAGGTTGGACGGTCCACTTTCCCAAGTTATAAAAAGATTTTATGCTGATACGCACTTAAAACATTTTTGAAATGTTTTCAAAATGAGTCAGTTGGGTTTATTTACCAGTGTAAATTGACGTATTTTCGAAAGACTAAACTGCAGGTACAATACGAAAATAGGCTGGAAGTGCTCGGTAGTGATAGAGGATCTTGCAAATCCTAAATCTGCCCAAAGTTTGTTTTATATTCTTTCCATGTACAATTTATGATCCGCCTGTGGATCTTCTATTACGAGCCTGTATATTATTTTGTATTTTCGAACATTCAGTTTGTAATAGTAATTTTTACTCCAAGACTTCCGTTATGCCGTGTTTAATTGACTATGATGATTATCAACTGATGTCACGATACTCCCCACCCGGGCCCACCGGTGTATGGATTTGGATTGGAAATCCGGGGTGTGACATCGGGTGGGAATATCGTGACGTAAGTTGATATCATCATAGTCAATTAAACACGGCACAACGAAAGTCTTGGAGTAAAATTACTATTACAAACCAAATGTTCAAAATACAAAATAATATACAGATGACTCGTAATAGAAGATCCACAGGCGGATCGCAAATTGTACAAAAAGAATGTAAAACAGACTTTGGGCAGGTCTAGGATTTGCAAGATCCTCTTATCACTACCGAGCACTTCCAACCTATTTTCGTATTGTACTTGCAAGCTTAGTCTTTTGAAAATACGTCAGCTTTCGCTGGTAAATACACCCAACTGACTCATTTTTAAAACATTTTAAAAATGTTTTAAGTGCATGTTGGCACAAAATCTTTTATAACTTGGGAAAGTTACTTTGTAACCTTGTTAAGAGATTCACTTGTTTGTCCATACATACAGGGCCCAGTACGGAGACTTAATATGCCCTTTCTTGGCCTCTCCGGGCTTTGCATCATTATTTCTAAGGTTCTTAGGGCAGTTAAACTTAATATGCCCCTTCTCATTACAGTCATAATAGACGGCATTCTTAAGATCTTTAAACTCTAGGGTTTTATGCCCCTTTTTTCTTACAGATACCACAAAGTTTAACCTGTGGATCGATACTACACTGTCCCCAGTGTCTAAGGTTGCAATTCTTACATATCGGCGTTATACCCGACTTATCTTGGTTCCTTTTGAACCCAAATTTCCCTTTATTCATCTTATTGAATCTTTGGGAGCTACTTTCCTCCCGTTTTCTTTTCCCGTCAGTCTCAGACTTGACTGACTTTTGCTTCACTAAGTCTAAGGGGAGGGAGAGAGATAGGTCAACTGCAGACCTATAGGTACTAGGCTGAGCAGCCTTTACCATGCCCTTTATCTCGGGCGCTAACCCATTAATGAAACATGCAATGCATTTGGTTCAGGGGTAATTAGGTAGGAAACTAATCTGGACAGGGAATCGAAATCAGAAACATACTTCCGACAGTCTAGGTTTTTCATGGTAAGAGTCAGACTATCTTCTCCACCTCATGAGGTGGGCAGTAAGTTTCCTTGACTAAGTCAACAAACTTAGATCATCCTAAGCTGTACAGGTGTACTTTACCTGTAGATTGGATCATAGCTTTCCACCAAATCAGGGCATCGCCCTAAAGGACTGTGATACATACTTAACCACATCCTTATCAGCACATACACTGACATCCACTATCGTTTCTATTTCATCTAGCCATTTCAAGGCTTCTACAGCTCCTTTTCCCCATTAAAATCCTGTGGTTTACGGGAAATGAAATATTTGTAGGTACATCCTTCTTTTGAAGAACAGGACCTATCAACAAATTCTAATTTCTTTGGTTCACTCTTCGCATTTGAAGAGTGAACTGAGCTCTCCTTATGAGCTGAGGATGTTGGGATTGATAATGGTCTGGAGCGAGTAGCACTCGAATCCTAAGTTTTTCTATGGCCTTTCCCACAGCTGTATCTATGCGAGCTTGGAAATCATCATTGTTAATGGATATATTTTCAGCGCTGTTAGAGTTAATATTCCGGTGACTACTTTGTGCCTCATCTGAGTTAGCCATTCTTGAGCTTTGGTTCTAAACACCAAATTAAACTTCTCTTAGCCATGGTATTAACAACCTTATTGGCTTTAAACATTGGATATAACAATCCATCACCTAAACTAGTGTGAATAACATCACAACTCTTAGGCTTATCATATCTATATTTGGCCTAGGTCTTAACAGGACCATCAAAGGTAAATTACAATCTGGACATAGTCCATATATTATTAGACAGTGGACCGTAATGTCACAACTGTCATTGTCATAATTGACAATTATATTTAGCTCATAGGCTTGTCACGAAGGACATTTAAAACATGGCTCATTGGCCTGTCCTAATGGACATCATACGACACGTTGGCCTACATTACTAACAGATGTAATTTATGGCACCTTGGCTTGTCACTTTGGACATAACATATGGCACGTTGGCCTGTCACTTTGGACATAATACGGCTCGTTGGCCTATCATATGGCACGTTGGCCCACATCACTTTGGATGTAAATTATGGCGCGTTGGCCTATCCCCAATGGACATAATACGACACGTTGGCTTATCATATAGATGGCTAGTGTGGTTCCTCATGTCACACTACCAGGAGTATGAATATTCCTTAATGTTAACATAAGAGTACCTTAATGGTTGAGTAATAGTCCCGATCACTTTGGACCTTAACGACTTTGGAGGCTTGAACCTTGTTCACCACCTCTGGATAGAAGGATAACTTCCCTTAACTATCCTAATAGAAGGCCCTTTGTCCTTAACTATCATTTCTTGGCCAATATGTGGTCTGTGCCACTTGGCATAACCAAACCATTAAGATATTTTTGGAATTATATAGCAGAGCATAAATTTCGAGTAAAATCGAGACACTCACTTGAAGAGGATGAATACATATATATATATATATATAATTCCAAAATACTTCATTAAATTCCAATAGAAATTACAATACTAAAAATAACTGAAACAAACTGTCCATGCAAGGACGTAAAAGAAATAACAACGTCCACGCATGGACTAAAGAAATAACAATGTCCTCGCAGGGACTCATATATATTATTAGAAGAGACTTCACTCGTCCTTCTTTCCCTTAACCAACTTGGAGATTTTCTTGAAGAACTTGTTCGTCTTCTTCTCCGTTTTCTCCTCTTGTTGTTGCATTTCTTTTATTCGTTCTAAGGCCTCATTGATGGCCTCAAGTGGCGGCGGAGGTTGTGGTTGTGGTTGTGGCATAATAGGATACTGGTACCCATAACTTGCATACCCAGTAGGTGGATAAACAGGTGGGAAAGGAGACGGGTAAAGTGCGTTATGCATGACTGCTTGCATATAAGGGTCATGCGAAAGTGCCTGGTAATTTACCGGCGTAGACGGATTAAAAGGGTCATATCCAGATGTATCCGGATATGTTGGGATGGGGTTATTATAACCCGATGGTGGTGGTTGAACTGTGGGTGATGGCGTCCGTTCCACCACAGGTGAAGCATTGGAGGGTCCACCCATTTGTGGGTCCTCATGAATTGTAGCATAAGTTTTGGGTAAAGGTGGCAGCGATCCCGACCATTGACCCGCACGTACCGACATACGCGCTCCACGTTTCCTCCTCATTGGCTCAGGTGGTGGTTGTGGTTGTTCCACCGGTTCCATGTGAACATCTTCTTGTACAGGAGGTGGTTAGGAGTGATGGGAAGGAGTATTAGCAAAGGTAAATTGGTTCCAATATTGGTCCCATTCATTAGGACCTTGATATGGCGATCATGCGTAGGAGTTGGAATCGCTCGAGATTTCGATGGGATGTGTGTGTGAACCTGACGGCGGCATTTCCGGGTCGGAGTCCTCGTCCATGGGATTGGGTTGGTCTAACTGGCTTTAGTCGGCTGGGGGTGTATTAAATTATTGGTTAGGGTTAAACTCATCATGATAAGAATGATGAGAATGATGAGAGTGGTGTGATTGGTGCGAATGATACGAATGGTACGGACTTTGGGTATGGGTAAGTGAGTGTTGTGCTAGTGGCCATGAATCCACCGAATCCTCATAGGGGTTCGGGTGATGGGGATGCGAAGGGATATGTCCTGAAGGTCCTCCTCTCATTGGTCCTTTGCCTCTTCCTCGTACTCTTGGCGGCATTTTCCTGTTAAAAACCAATTAAAAAACAATACTAATAACTTAATAATGAGATGAGTAATCCTAGGTCAAAGCCTAGACTCGGAAGTCTAAGGAATGTGCTTGTGTAATTTTGAGATTAAACACAAGAAGGTTAGTGTTTAATTCTCTCAAACGTCGGCTCTGATACCAACCTGTCACACCCCGGCTTTCCACAACCAATCCAAACACCGGTGGGCCCATGTGGGAAATATCGTGACGTAAGTTGATATCATCATAGTCAATTAAACACGGCATAACGGAAGTCTTGGAGTAAAATTACTATTACAAACCAAATGTTCAAAATACAAAATAATATACAGACGGAGACCGAGACATGACTAACGTACTTACCACTTTGACTCATGAAGGAGTAATTCCCCCAACTTTTTGGGTAATGCGTTTTTGGCGTTTATCGGGTGTATGCCTACACCCGCGCTAAGGCCGTGGCCATTATCTAGTGTAATGAGCCGAGGATATTCTGGACACGGTATTTAACCCCTGATGTTTAAGTTATCAAACAAAACTGATCAAACGGAATATGGGGATTACTAGCAACAATCTGGCATTCGATTGATCCCATTTTCGATCAAGCGGTAATAGTTTACCATAACCAAGCCCGTATAGGGAAATAAGTCGAGAGTATTTACCTGAGCTAGTCTTCGTTTAAACGCAAGATTTAATAACTCAGTCGTATACAACAGTACTAAGTGCAGATAGCATTTACCGGCAAGTCTCTAGTCTTGATTATGGCACAAGCTAACCAATTAAATATTAACGGTCTTATTTAAGTCACAGACTTAGACCGAGTAGCGTACAGGATCAATACGTATAATGCTAGATTAAACGATGATCGGATAGAATGTAGTTTAATCCCAACAAGTACTTTGACTTGTGTAATATGGATAAACTATAAACATTCTGGATTTTGAGACTTAAATGACAAGGTTAGACCCGTTTCGGTTAATTTTCGTAAACTAGTTATATATACTTAACCGTACACATATCAGCGATATCGGGTAACCGGATAAGTCATGGACAAGTTCTATATGCCATTATTCTTTAAATAAGTTGTAATATCAGTAAGATATCAACTTATATGCCCGTTAAGGTTTTAAAATGAAACTATGCCTCATAAGGGCATTTCGGTATTTATATATTGTATAAAAAGAACTTGAACATATCATAAGTATTCTGGAAAAATAATTAATTTATGATATAATATCAGTAGGAACATGATAATATGTGTAATTTATCATTTATGACCAAACTATGCACCGAAAGCTCATTTTGCTCATTTTACACATTTAGTTTTAGAAATTATTTGGGATTCTGAGTTCATATCATATACCTACTATAAAAATATTTAAAAATAGGTTTTAAAATTAGTAGGTACCCAAGTCTTGGTTGATTAATATGGTTTAAAACCATACTATGCGCCGAAATGGCGCTTATGTCGTAAAATGACGATTTGTGCGATATTTAATGAAAACTGATGTTAAGGTCAGGTTAATATGTCTTAGATATGTTATTTAATATAACAGATTAGTAGGTAAAATATTTACTTTGAAAAGGTATAAATAAAACCATTTTATAAACCACAAGGGCTTTATCGTTATTTATCGACATAATACAAAGACTTGTTCATAAACTCAGTTTATAATCTGATTTGTCATCCCAAATAATCCTAATTATAATATTACATCAGTAGAAAATTTATTTTCAAGTTCGTTATCATTTAAACATCTTTTTATGCAAAAAGGGTATTTTAGTCAAAATGACATAATTACGGAACTTGTGCATAAACTCAGATTCTGATTATGATCATGTAATATAACCTCAGAGAGTTATGCTACCTTATATTACGATCATAATGCAACCTTAGATCAGTAGCTAACTAATCTAAATCGGGTCAGAATCGAAAGTCAAAGCAGAAGTCAAACTTCACGACTTTCGGTTGCGAACCGACCCTAGAACTGAAATTGACGAGCCGAACATGTTCTAAATGTTATTACCAACTTGTTTAAGTTTCAAAACATGTTTCATAACATTTATAAGCTCAAATTATAACATTTCCGAAAAATGGCATGCTTAACTTTTTAATATAATAACTTTGAACCGTCAATTGGTCTAGCAGACGTGATCTTCAGGAGGTGCACTTTATAGGGACTAACACCTACCTTATTACGATCACTTAGCCATGTTCGTTATGAACAATGGCTGGACCATAATGGTCTTAACCAAAAGTCAAGGCATTTTCCGTAAAATGCTTGACTTTTGGCTATAAAAGTCTATAAACGAAAATGTAAGGGAAAGGAACACTTACAAGTGATTTCAAGGATGCAATAGAACTAAGTTGGATGCTCCTTTCAGTCAGTTACTTCCAGAGGAGGGAGATAGAGTTGTGAAATGAGAAAGGTGCAAGTTCAAAGGATGAACCTTTGCACCTATTTATAGTTGGAGAGCTTGAAGGAGGTGATGCCAGGTGTTAAGGGGTGTTGTAGAGGGAGCTTACAAGTGTCCTAAAACGTGACATAGCTGTTTTGAAGTCCCTTGTTTCGAATCAAATGGTTTTTGTTCTTATGTGTGGATGCCAAGCAAATTTTCTGCAGACACAGGCCTCTCGAGCCCCGCGAGCGCCCTGTGGTCAGTTTTAAAGTTTGACACTTTTAGCCCCTCAACTTATAAAACCTCCTAAAACACCTTTATAGCATATTTAGCCCCCCGTAACCAATATTTGGCATACCCGGGAGTATGCCCAAATATTGTCGAGCTCTCGGTTTGTTAAAAGGTCACTCAGAGGTATAAATTAACATGTTGACACTTTTAACCCCTCCATCACCCAACTTTTACATATTAACAGATTTATTCCCTCTCGTCCAACAAATGGGACATATGAGAGTTAGGACTTCATAAAGGATCACTCAGAGGCCCACTATAAGCATGTTGACTCCGATGTCACTCAGAGGCTGGGTATGTTTGACATATCAGTCACTCAGAGGCCAAGTTTAAGAATGTTGACATATCAGTCACTCAGAGGCTAAGTTTAAGAATGTTGACATATCAGTCACTCAGAGCTAAGTTTAAGCATGTTGACATATCAGTCACTCAGAGGCTAAGTTTAGGCATGTTGACATATCAGTCACTCAGAGGTTAATGTTTAGGCATGTTGACATTAGAAAGTCACTCAGAGGCTCAGTTTGAGCATGTTGACACCTTTAGTCCTTATCAGTCTTTAATAGACCAAAATAAAAATACAACACGTGTCACTATACTATTGGACACGATTTTACGAGGTGTTACAACAAGTGTGTAAAACTAGAGAAGTTGGTCTCTATACCATGAGTTTCATCGCCAAGGATATGAAAGCAACCCTGATATACCCCTGTCGGCTCTTCAAGATCTTATCTAGAAAAAACATCAGGTTTAAGTTTCAATTATGAAAGTGTTTAGAGTAGAATGTATTGCCTCAAAAAAATATCGATGACTATAGAGATCAGTATGGGTTGTTAAAAACCTGTTGTGATGAAATATTAAAGGCTGATCCATATAGCACAATTAAGATAGATGGGAGCCTCATGCTAACGTAGTAGTGGTGTTAGGTAATTCAAAAGGATTTACGTATGTTATGCTGGCATGAAGAGAGGTTTTAAGCTTTGTAACAGAGAACTACTAGGATTGGATGGTTGTTTCATGAAAGGGCCTTATCCAGGACAGATCTTGAGTGTTATGGGTGTGGATGGAAATAATGGTATCTATCCACTTTATTTTGCTTTTGTTGAAAGTGAATAATATAAGAGTTGGGCATGGTTTTTGAGGAACCTCCAGGATGATCTTGATTGCACTATGGAGTCTAATTTCACATTTATCAGTGGCCGACAAAAGGTAAGTCCTCCAATTCGTCATCTTTGTGAATTGAAAGTAATCTAACTTGTCTGGTCCTATTCATGCAAGGTCTTATTCTAGCATTGAAAAGGATTTCCTCATGTAGAGCATAAGTATTGTCTTAGGCATATATACAAGAACATAAAGAAGCAATGGTCAAGAGATGTTTTTAAAAACATGTTAGGGGTGCAACTATGATAACAAGCATGCATTACTTCCAAAATTCCATGGAGTACCTCAAGGATGCCAACCAAAAATTACACCATTGGCTACTTCAAATCTCACCTGACTCATGATCAAGAGCTCACTTTACACCTAGGGCTCTATGTGACATATTGTTAAACAATATGTGTGTGGTGTTAACAAGCAGATAATTGGAGCTAGAGACAAGCCTACAATCACATGTCTGGATTTCATTAGGGAATACATGACAAAAAGAATTGTTAACATGAAAAAACTTCAATTAAGGACAAACAGTCCATTAACACCATATATTGAACAAGTCCTCAATGATGCTAAAGAAAAAGCTTCATGACGTGTGCGTATATATACATAATTTTACAATGAACTTTACACACGAACTCGGTTTTAATATTTATAATAATGATTTATACCATAACATTAAAACACACACAAAAGGACAAGTGTACCCTATCATATACGTAGTAAAGTATAGGTAAGAACTAGATGTCGATCCATGGACGTGAGCGGATGCATGAGTACTAAACCGTTGTCACTGGTTTACCGGTATAAAGATAGGTGAATGAAGTTTTTAACTAAACTAATCTAAAACTATATTTAAAACATAAAAGACTCCAAATACAAAAAAAATATATTATATTGTTTTACAAACAACCTAAGCATGTTAACTAAGTCAGAATTATCACAAAGGCACTTGATTAATCTTCCAATTATATATACAATTAGTATCCCTTTCGAGAATCCTAACATGATAATCCTTCGGAAAGCTAACGTGATAGACACACTTTAGCTACCTAAAATCGTTCCTTAGCGTGCTATTGATATATTTTCATGTAAATCTTCTAAAGATAAGTTAGTCATCCGTTAAGAGTTTTCTAACCTCACTTAATAAGGAAAGTAATACCGATAATACAATACAACCACCGAGACAAGCATAAAGTTGATCATATCACAAACTATTCCATTTTACAAACCTTGAACATAAATCTACCAAGATAGTAATTTCAACCAAAACCACTAAACAAAGATCATAAACCGTGTCAAGAACTTATAACAACACCATCTAACCCATTAGGGTCCTTACGTGCAAGAAAGCACTCTTGATTAACATTTGATTTACCTTTTATTAAACCAATACCCATTTCTAGTTTCATGGTATAAACATATTAACAAGTTAATAGCTTACTAACAAGTTCTTAATCAAGGGTTTTTCAACATATCTCAACTAAATATTCACTAATCATCCGAGATAACCAAATATGATCAAGAATCCAACATCAATGAAACATGTATGCCATATGATCATCAAGACTTAAACATGAAAAGTACCAAAGTTTCATACAAAGAAGATTAACATACTAATGTTTGTTCATAGAACAAGTAAACTAATGTTTTGCCCTAAGGCTACAATAATATAGAATACATCAAATCAATTATCACACCCCGGATTTCCAACCCGAAATCCATACACCGGTGGGCCCGGGTGGGGAGTATCATGACATCAGTTGATAATCATCATAGTCAATTAAACACGGCACAGCGGAAGTCTTGGAGTAAAATTACTATTACAAACTGAATGTTCGAAAATACAAAATAATATACAAGCTTGTAATAGAAGATCCATAGGCGGATCATAAAAATGCACATGGAAAGAATACAAAACAAACTTTAAGCAGATCTAAGGATTTGCAAGATCCTCTTATTCACTACCGAGCGGCTTCCGGCCTATTTCGTATTGTACCTGCAGTCTAGCCTTTGGACGATATGCCAGCTTACGCTGGTAAATACACCCAACTGACTCATTTTGAAAACTTAAAATGGTATTTAAATGCAAAATGGCACAAAATCTTTTATTAACTTGGGAAAGTTGACCTTGCAACCTTGTATCAGATTCACATATTTGTCAATACATACAGGGCCCGGTACAAAAAATGAGACATAAATACACACCACTCAGGAACTCACGAAGGAGTCATCCCCAACGTCTTGGGAATATTGCATATGAGCATCAAAAGGTGTATTCCTACACCCCATGCTAAATTCGTGGCTAATAACTAATGTATTGAGCCGAGGATATCCAGGACACGGTAATTTAACCCCCGATGTTTAAGTTATCAAACAAAACTGATTAAAACGAAATATGCGGGTTTACTAGCCACAAGCGGGCATTCGATTGACCCCATTTTGGACCAAGCGGTAATAATTTACCGTATCCCAAGCTCGTATAGGGAAAATAAGTCGAGAGTATTTACCTGAGCTAGTCTTCTTCTTTTATTTTTAAATAACTCAGCCGTATACAAAAGTACCAAGTGCAGATAGCATTTACCGGCAAGGCTCTAGTCTGGATTATGGCATAAGCTAGCCAATTAAATACTAACGGCCTTATAAACCGAATAGTGTACATGATCATTACGTATAACGCATGATTAATCGATGATCGGATAGAATGTAGTTTAATCCCGACAAGTACTTGACTTGTATAATATGGGTAAACTATAAACATTCTGGATTTTGAAACTTAAATGACAAGGTTAAACCCGTTTCGGTTAATTTCCGTAAACTAGTTACGTATAATCAACCGTACGCTTATAAGTGATAATGGGTAACCGGATAAGTCATGGACAAGTTCTATATGCCATTATGTTTTAAATAAGTTAAGATATCAGTAGGATATCAACTTATATGCCCGTTAAGGTTTTAAAATGGAATTATACCTCATAAGGGCATTTCGGTAATTATATACCGTATAAAAGGAACTTGAATATATTTTAAGTTTACCGTCATAAGTATTCTGGAAAAATATTTTATTTATGATATAATATCAGTAGGATACCAACTACATATCAGTCACTCAGAGGCTAATGATTTAAGCATGTTGACATATCAGTCACTCAAAGGCTGTCTATTTATGCATGTTGACATTGGACCGTCACTCAGAGGCTCGGTTTGAGCATGTTGACGCCTTTAGTCCTTATTGGTCTTTAATAGACTTTATTTAAAATACAACACGTGTCACTATACTATTGGACACAATTTTGCAGGGTGTTACATCCTCACCCCCTTAAAAGAAATCTCGACCTCTAGATTCTATTAAAAAAGATGGGGGTACTTTTGTCACATAGTGGACTCAACCTCCCATGTATACTCGGGACCTCTAAAAGCGTCCCACTTAACCTTTATTATAGGTATCATTTTTCTTCGGAGCTTCTTAACCTGTCGATCTTCGATCGAAATTGGTTTCTCAACGAACCTTAGGTTTTCATGTATCTGCACATCTTTGTGTGACATTGCTAGCGACTCATCGGCTAGACATTTCTTAAGGTTAGATATGTGGAATACATCATGGATTCCACTAAGCTCCTCTGGCAACCTGAACTTATAAGCTACAGTACCAACACGTTCGATTATCTCGAAGGGTCCTATATATCTAGGGCTTAACTTGCCCTTCTTTCCAAAACGCATCACACCTTTCCAGGGTGATACCTTCAACATGACTTTGTCCCCTACTTGGAACTGAAGAGGTTTACGCCTCTTGTCAGCATAGCTCTTCTGCCTGTCCCTGGCAGCTTTGAGACGATCACGGATTTGCATAATCTTTTCCGTGGTCTCCAGGACAATTTCTGTTCCTGTTAGTTGGGCCTCCCCAACTTCTGCCTAGCATACGGGCGTTCTGCATTTTCTCCCATACAAGGCCTCAAAAGGAGCAGCCTTGATGCTAGTATGATAACGGTTATTGTAGGTGAATTCTATTAGGGGTAAGTGGTCATCCCAACTTCCACCTAAATCAATCACACATGCCCTGAGCATGTCTTCCAGTGTCTGGATAGTACGCTCACTTTGACCATCAGTCTGCGGATGGTAAGCCGTACTAAAATTTAGTCGTGTGCCTAACGCTTGTTGGAAACTTTTCCAAAAGTGAGATGTGTATCTAGTATCTCTATCAGATACAATAGATACCGGCACACCGTGTAGGGACACAATCTTGTCCACATACAACTTAGAAATTTATCTGAATTATATGTTTCCTTTATTGGCAAGAAGTGTGCTGACTTGGTCAGCCTATCCACTATGACTCAAATAGTGTCATTTCCACTTTTGGTCTTGGGTAACTTGGTAATCAAATCCATAGTTACCATTTCCCATTTCCAGGTGGGAATCTCTAATTGTTGTAGTAGTCCTGACGGTTTCTGATGTTCGGCCTTAACTTGCAAACACGTCAGACACTTAGCTACATAAGTGGCTATAAATTTCTTCAACCCATCCACTAATAATTTTTCTTTAGGTCTTGACACATTTTGTCACCACCCGGGTGAACAGAGTATCTGGAATTATGCGCTTCCTGGAGGATTAGATCTCTGAGTCCTCCAAAGATCGGAACCTAAATTCTGTCATTAAATCTTAGGATTCTATCCTTTCCAGGTGCTAATTGATCAACAATTCCTCCTAATCCCTCATTAGGAATATTAGCCTCTAACAAGGCTTGTTTTTGCGCATCTAATAGCTTTTCACCTAAGCTATTTCTGAGCTCAATGCTCTTGGCGTTAATCCTAATAGGTTTAACTCTTTCTTTGCGACTTAAGGCGTCGGCAACTACATTTGCCTTGCCGGGATGGTAGCGAATCTCGCAATCATAATCATTAAGCGTTTCCATCCATCGGCGTTGTCGCATGTTTAATTCCTTCCGATTGAACAGATGCTGGAGACTTTTATGGTCTGTATATATAATACACTTTGTGCCATACAAGTAATGTCTCCACAGTTTTAGTGCAAATACAATGGCACCTAGTTCCAAGTCATGGGTGGTGTAATTCTTTTCATGCACCTTTAATTGTCGTGATGCATAGGCAATTACCTTACCATTTTGCATTAACACACAACCCATATCGGTGTGTGATGCATCACAATAGACAATAAAATTCTCAATACCCTCAGGTAGAGATAACACAGGAGCGTTGCTCAACTTGTGTTTAAGAATCTCAAAAGATTCTTATTGTTTTGGGCCCCAATTATACTTAATATTCTTACGGGTTAAGGAAGTTAAAGGAGTGGCTATCCTTGAAAAGTTCTCAATGAACCTCCTATAGTATCCCGCCAATCCTAGGAAACTACGAATTTCCGATGGGGTCTTGGGCACTTCCCAATTCATTATGGCCTTAATTTTGGCTGGATCCACTTGGATACCACGCTCACTTACCATAGGTCCAAGGAATTGGACTTCCCTAAGCCAAAATTCACACTTAGAGAACTTTGCATAAAGTGTCTCTTGTCTTAGCAGTTCTAAGATGCATCGAAGATGTTTCTCGTGATCAGATTGATTACGAGAATAAATAAGTATGTCGTCTATAAAGACAATGACAAAGATATGGCTTGCAGACTCTATTCATGAGATCCATGAATGTTGCTAGTGCATTTGTGAGCCCAAAGGCATCACCAAGAATTCAAAGTGACCATAGCGGGTCCTGAAGGTAGTTTTAGGAACATCTTCACTTCTTACATTCAGTTGATGATAACCTAATCTCAAATCTATCTTAGAAAAGTAACTAGCGCCATGAAGTTGGTCGAATAAATAGTCGATCCTGGGCAGAGGATATCTATTCTTGATTGTTAACTTGTTCAGCTCACGATAGTCGATGCACATTAGCATCGAACCGTCTTTCTTCTTTACAAACAGAATGGGAGTTCCCCAAGGTGAGGAACTAGGCTGAACAAAGCCTTTCTCCAAGAGTTCGTCCAATTGAACTCTTAATTCATTCATTTCGGTTAGAGCTAGCCTATATGGAGCTCTTGCTATAGGTGCTGATCCTGGTATGAGATCAATTCTGAACTCCACTTGCCTATCTGGAGATAGGCCTGGTAATTCTTCATGGAAAACATCGGGATACTCCGAGATAACTGGTTGATCTTCAAGGTTCGGCTTTGGTTCATTTATGGTAACTTGTGCCATGTAGATGACACATCATCTTCTCAAACACTTGGATGCCTTAAATAACGAGACCTTGTCAGGCAGCCCATAGTGTGAGTCTCCAGGGATGGTGATCATTTCACGAGATGGGGTTTTAATTTCGATGAGCTTTTTATCGCAGGCAATACGGGCTTGGTTATAAGACAACCAATCCATACCTAAGACAACATCGAACCCCGCCAATTTCATTGGCAAAAGAGAGATAGGGATGGAATGATTCTTAATGGATATAGAGCATCTTTCAAGAATGGAAGAGGCAGTTTCTAAGGTTCCATCGGCAAGTTCTATCTCATAAGTTTTATCTAGAGTTCTTATGGGTACATTTAATAGTTTACTAAACTTATGATCAACAAAAGATCTATCTGCTCCCGAATAAAAAAGAACTCTAGCATAAATATCGTTAATGAGGAATGTACCTGTTATGACATTGTCGTCATTAACAGCCTCTCTTGCAGTTATTTGAAAGGCACGAGCATTCCCCTTCTTGGTCTCTCCAGACTTTGCGTTATTATTCTTAAGAAGCTTAGGACAATTAGTCTTTATATGCCCTTTTTCGTTGCAGATGTAGCATACAGCATCTTTAAGATCTTTACAATCTAGGGTCTTATGCTCTCTCCTTTTACAAATACCACAAGGTCTAGCTTGTGAATCAGAATTACACTGTCTCCAGTGTCTGCGGTTGCAAGTCTTACAAAATGGCATCACATCCGACTTGCTTTGGTTCGCTTTGAACCCGAATCTCCCTTTATTTTTCTTATTAAATCTATGGGAGTTGTCATCTTCCTCTTCCTTTTTCCGTCAGTTTCAGACTTAACTGACTTTTGTCTTACTAGATCAAGGGTGAGAGAGAGAGAGATAGGTCAACAATAGACCTATAGGTATTAGGCTGATCAGCCTTTACCATGCCCTTATCTCGGGTGCTAATCCGTTAATAAAACGCGCAATGCGTTTGGGTTCTGGGGTGATCAGATAGGAAACTAACCTAGATAAGGACTTGAAATCGGGGACATATTTCCGACAGTCTAGGTTTTTCATTGAAAGAGACAAGAAGTATGTCTCTAATTTCTCCACCTCATGAGGTGGGCAATAAGTTTCCTTAATAAGGTTCACAAACTTGGACCATCCCAGATTATACAGGTATACTTTACCTGCACACTGAATCATGGCTTTCCACCATATTAGGGCATCGCCCTTAAAGGATTGGGATACATACTTGACCACATCCTTATCAGCACAGTCGCTGATGTCTACTATGGTCTCCATCTCGTCTAGCCACTTTAGGGCTTCTACGACTCCTTTTTCCCCATTAAAGTCTCGGGGTTTACAGGAGACAAAGTACTTGTAGGTGCATCCGTCCTTAGAAGAACATGACCTATCAGCATAGTCTATCCTCTTAGGTTCACTCTTCGCATTTGATGAGTGAACAGAGCTCTCTTTATGAGCTGAGGATGGTGGAATTGATAATGGCTTAGAGCGAGTAGCACTCGACTCTCTTAGTTTTTCTGTGGCCTTACCCATGGCCCTTTCCACAGCCGCATCAATGCGAGCTTGGAAATCATTATCATTTATCGCTACATTTTCGGCGTCCCTAGAGTTGACGTTCCGATGGCTACTTTGTGCCTTATTAGATTTAGCCATTCTCCAAAGCTTTGGTTCTATATACCAAATAAAATTTCTCTTAGCCATGGTATAATAACCATATCGGCTTTTAAACATTGGACATAAGAAAAATCCATTGCCTATAGTATGAATAGCATCACAACTCTTAGGCTTACTAGAACTATATTTGGCCTAGGTCTCAACAGGACCATCATAGGCAAATTACAATCTAGACATAGTCCATTTATTACTAGACAGGGGATCACAATGTCACAACTATCATTGTCATATTTGACAATTTTATAGCATATAGGCTTGTCACAAAGGACATCAAATATGGCACATAGGCTTGTCACAATTGGACATAAGATATGGCACACATGCCTGTCACTAATGGACATAAGATATGACACATAGGCACTACATCACTAATGGGTGTTTAGTCACCGCACTGGTGATATTAGCCGGGATCAGGATAGATCACATAGGCTATATAAAATAAATTATAACCCGAAAGGGTAATACAATACTAATGGATGTTTAGTCACCGCACTGGTGATATTAGTCGGGATCAGGATAGATCACATAGGCTATATAAAATAAATCATAGCCATAAGGGCAATACATCACTACTGGATGTTTAGTCACCGCACTGGTGATATTAGCCGGGATCAAATAGATCACATATATATAATACATTTCTAATGGATGTTTTATTTATCACCGCACTAGTGATATTTAGCTGGGATCAAACAGATCACAAGGGCTATAAAAATACATCGCTAATGGATGTTTTATTCATCACTGCACTTGGTGATATTTAGCCGGGATCAGACAAATCACAAGGGCTATATAAGATACATCTCTAATGGATGTTTTATTTATCACCACACTGGTGATATTTAGCCGAGATCAAACAGATCACAAGGGCTATATAAAATACATCTCTAATGGATGTTTTATTTATCACCACACTGGTGATATTTAGCCAGGATCAAACAGATCACAAGGGCCATATAAAATACATCTCTAATGGATTTTTTATTTATCACCGCACTGGTGATATTTAGCCGGGATCAAACAGATCACAAGGGCTATATAAAGTTAGGACATAGTCCATTACCTTGAAGGTTAGCGTGATTCCTCAAGTCACACTACCATGAGTATGAACATTACTTGAATGTTAACATAAAAGGACCTTAATGGTTGATTATTAGTCCTGGTCACATTGACCTTAATGACTTGGAGGCTTGAACTTAATCCACCACCTCTAGATAGAAGGATAACTTCCCTTAACTATCATGATAGAAGACCCTTTTAGTTCTTAACTATCATTTATATAAATTTTTGCCAAATGTGTGGTCTGTGCCACTAGGCTAAATCAAAACCATTAAGATCGTTTTGGAATTATATAGCTGATAAAAAATTCGAGTAAAATCGGGACGATCGCTTGAACAGGATGAATACATATATATAATTCCAAAATACTTCATTAAATTTCAAATTAGAAATTACAATACTAGAAAATGAAGTAAACTGTCCATGCAAGGACTTTAAAGAAATAAAAATGTCCTTGCAGGGACTAAAAGAAATAACAATGTCCTCGCACGGACTATATATAATTAGAAGAGACTTCACTCGTCCTTCTTTCCATTGACCAATTTGGAGAGTTTCTTTAAGAACTTGTTTGTCTTCTTCTCCGTTTTCTCCGCCTGCTGCTGCATTTCTTTCATTCGTTCCAAGGCCTCATTAATGGCCTCAAGTGGTGGCAGAGGTTGTGGTTGTGGCTGTGATATAACCGGATACTGGTGTCACACCCCGACCCGCAGCGGAAAAGGTGATCAGGGCATGATTGGGTTATCATCAAAGCTCATGACATTTATTTCAACGTTTCATATTCATTAATACAATTTAATGGAAATTTACAATCATAATTACATCAATGACCTAAACATCAATCTAAGCTTCTTTGTTTTCTTCTAAGGCATTTCCTATGTTTTCCTTGCTTCATCCTGTTCACCTGTATCATGTGTAAAAGGGTTTTTGGATCAACAAAAAGTTGGCGAGTGAATCCTATGGAAAACATTTGAACAAGTTTATTTAATTGATTATGAAATAAGTGCACAACCACACATGAGTAAAAATAGATGTAAACTTATTCAACAATCATTAGATAGTAAATAAAGCACACATGAACAGTAATGGAACGTTTAGAGGCACGCGTTGCTCAACTCGTCTCTCACGAGGAACTGATGGGCCTAATGAGTGAATTGCATAAATATGATAATATGGAAGACATAACTACAAACAATATAAACTCAATGATACACACATGAACAATAATGGATTGGTTTTGAGGCACGCGTTGTTCAACTCGTCTCCCACGAGGAACTGATGGGCTTAATGAATGAATTTCATATAATTTGACAAAATGAAATAAGTAATCACAACAATATAAACAATCTAAGTTTAGATCACGATATGGTATGGCACAAGTTTAAATAAACGAGTTAATATTTTGTGACACATGACACACCCCAAAACGTGTAATTAAAAGGGGGAGTTGTAAGATTCACTCACAGTGGGTGCGTTCGGTTGATGATGTTGAATGCACGCGAAGTGGTTTTAACCACGAGTGAAATTAACCTAGATAAATAGCATTATGGTTCGGTAAGTAAACGGGTTTTATTAATCCATTTTAGTAGGATTGTTGGGTGTATTTGTGTGAGTTTAAGGCTATTTTCTAACCTTAAAAATGTTATTTTTAAGTATTTTAATTGATTTTTAATTAAAATAAATAAATAAAAATAATAAAAAAAATTTGACTTTTTTGACCGTTGACCGTTGACTTTGACCGGTTCGAATCGTTTATGTGTGCGCTGAGTGAGGCTCGAACCCGAGACCTCCCGTACGCGTGCACGCAGCTCTACCAACTGAGCTACGTGTCTAACCCGAAATATTTCTGTTTTTAATTACATATATTTATATTAATTAGACTAAACAGAAAATCCTTTATTTTCTAAAAACGATTTTAATCCAAGACTCGGTGCGCTCCACAGGTCTCGAACCCGGGACCTGTGGTTTATGCTAACACACAGTCCACCGCTGGACTGTGTGTCCAACTTGTTAACTTAACTGATTTTTATTATACTTAAACACAAACTAAACATTTCCTTTTCTGTTTTAAATAAAAAGTTTAATAATTATCCGGGACGGTGCGGTAGCCCGGACTCGAACTCGTGACCTGTGATTTAAACATACACACAGTCCACCGCTGGACTGTGTGTCTATCTTGGTTATTATTCCGGTTATTATTATACTTAACATATATATGAAATGAATCCGGTTCAGTTAACAAAAAAATACATTTTTATTAAGGCAGCGTGTGTGGAACAAGATTCGAACTCGAGATGTTTGTGTGTTTAATGTGCACACAGTCCACCGCTGGACTGTGTGTCTAACCCGAGTAATAACTTGATTTTAATTATACTTATATGTTACTGCAACATCGTCTTCTTCGTTGGATTTTAACCAGAATCGGAAATCCGACTGGTTCGATGATTAATCATGTTCGTTAGTGTCTGATGGTTAATTACATGCGAGATTAAATAAAAAGAATGAAGAAATTAGGCGTGAGGTATACCGACTGGATTCCTCTATTTTTCCGGCAAAACTCCGGCGACAGCAACCACTTCCGGCGACGTGTGTCTTGCAGCAGCGAGTCTTCAGAACGCTTGAAAAGGATGTGGGTGACTTCGGTATAAGCTCAGGGGGTTTAGTAAGGCTTAGAAGTGAAGAACCCGGTTTTCCGGCGATTTGCAGGAAATTTCCGGCGAGTGAGTTTTCGCCGAGAAAGGGTGCGGTTTTGAGCGAAATTGTTTGCAGAGGTTCGAGGGGGTATTTATAAGGCAGGTTATCGATGAACTTGGTCCGATTTTCGACTTGATTCATCGGTTATAATTTCTCCGGCGGTTATAGTTGGTGTCGCGGACTCAGACGTCGGTTATAACCAATGTAGCGTTTAATTTTTACGTTATAACTGAAGATGTCGTAAATTCTTGGCGAGATCGCCGGGATTTCCGACGACTGTATTTGGGCGCCGGTTTTGAATTCGGAAAGTCATGATATGAATTAAATGATTCTAACATTTAACAAGTAACATCAGTGGCGCAGTGGTTTAAGTGCAGAGTGTTAAGTCTGTGTTGACCGGTTACTGACCCGGGTTCGAAACCCGGCAGAACCAAATTGTTTTTATTTTCTTATTTTTGACAGTTTTTCAAAAACTAATTATATAATAATTAATTACGTATCGTTTAAAATTATTTTGGGCATTAAATTCGCAACGAAAATTTTAACTGATTGTTCGGTTAATAAACGGAGCGGGTTTGGTAAAATCCGTTTTTTGACGGATGTTACAGTATCCCCTGCTTTTTAGAAATTTCGTCCTGAAATTTAAATAGTGATATATTTGACAAAAAGAATGATGGTGTTTAGTTTGACAGTTACATGCTTAGAAGAAGTAAGGGTTTAAGGTTTTTTTTTTTTTTGTTTGAGGCGGTAACGTCCCTTGTAAGGGTTAAGTACCCTATTACAGGAATCGCTTTTTGTTGCCTACTGTAAAAGTATTGATAAGCAGAATTTATTCGCTAACTATGATATCATGCATAAAAGTTTGGATATGTTTGGAAGGGTATGGTTATATCCTAAGGCAAAACTTCTAATACTACAACCTACATGGAACATAAATAAACACAACAGCTAATATTTGAACATAAATAAACACAACAGCTAATATCATTAAGTTATGATTGGTTCTATGACTATAGAACATAAATAAACACAACAACTAACATTTGAATCCACATTCTGATAACATATATGTTTGAATGGTGGCAGTTCCTCTCTCGTTTGTTATGATGGAGAGGTTGGTTTATGTAGAAATGGAACACAATCCAATCTCTTTAAATAGCAAGATGATATAAATGTAACACAAATTTCAACCAAGGCAATACTAAATCCTACATGGAACTTCTCATAACCGCCTGATAATGCCTTTGATCCTTTGGCAAGAATACTTATATATAGGAAGTACCAGCGGCGTATCCACCATATTCTTGTCAAATTTTCGTTGGTTTTATCCAAAAATTATGATTGGTTACCAAGAAACTACTAAATCCTACATAGAACTTCTCATAACCGTCTGACAATGCCTCTGATCCTTTGACAAGAATACTTATATATAGGAAGTACCAGCGGCGTATCCACCATATTCTTGTCAAATTTTCATTAATTTTATCAGTGAATTATGATTAGTCCTATATGACTCTACAACCAATACAACAAACACAAAATACTGAAATGAAAAATGTCTGTGCGATCAAGACTCAATCAAACGGAGCCGATCGTATTGTATGTACTGAAAATGAAATTGTCTGTGCGATCAAGGCTCAATCAAGCGGAGCCGATCGTATTGCATGTACTGAAAATAATAAACTTAATCTAAACAACAATCACACAAACAGCCTATACATGGAACCTCTCATAACCGCCTGATACTGCCTCCGATCATTTGACAAGAATACTTATATATAGGAAGTACCAGCGGCGTATCCACCATATTCTTGTCAAATTTTCATTGACTTTATCCGCAAGTTATGATTAGTTCTATGTGACTCTACTACAAACACAACAACCACAAAATACTGATAATGAAAATGTCTGTGCGATCAAGGCTCAATCAAACGGAGCCGATCGTATTGCATGTACTGAAAATGAAAAATGTATGTACGATCAAGGCTCAATCAAACGGAGCCGATCGTATTGCATGTACTGAAAATGTAAAATGAACTGTACGATCAAGGCTCAATCAAACGGAGCCGATCGTATGCGGGCACGCCAGGTTCAACCGCATAATAAAATGGGGAACATGCTCAACGCTCATAAATGGGGAGCGGCGGCCTCGGCAATTGCATATACTGAAATAATAAACAATAATTACTCTAACAGTCTACACATGGAACCTCTCATAATCGCCAGATAATGCTTCTGATCCTTTGACAAGAATACTTATATATAGGAAGTACCAGCGGCGTATCCACCGTATTCTCGTCAAAGTTTCATTGGCTTTATCCTTAAGTTATGATTGGTTCGATGTGATAAAGAAAAACATAAAATTAAACGATAGGAGTTGAATCTGGATTTTCGGTGAAGAGGACTAGTTGGGTATCTTCGTTTGGGCCGTTATTATCTTCGACAAGATTGGCGTTGATGTTGAAGACTCTTCCTCTTGCTGGTGGCCTAGCGGTTGGGTTTTCTTGGTTTACTTGGTTAACTGGGTTTGATTGGGCTTGAGCGTTGATGACGTTAACCAATTGAGGGCATGTGTTTCTAAAGTGGGTAGGGTCGCCACAATTGAAACAAGCTCGAACATGTGGGAACATGGGGTATTGGGGTTGTTGATAGGTTTGGGCCATGTTTTGAGTAGGGGAAAAGGTTTGGTTTTGAAAGGTGCGGCAACCTTGCTCAAATGACCATAGCGTCCACAAGTTGCACATAGTTGACAAGGTAAGGTAAGGGGATGGTGATAAAAACAGTTGTTGCATCGAGGGTGAGGTCCAAGATATGGTTTCTTATTTGGGTAGGTTGAGTTGGGTGCCACTTGGATGATTGGGATAGCTTGGATGGGTATGGCGTGTGAAATTGGTTGATTCCGTTGGATAGCAGCGAAAAGTTGCCCGTCTCTTTTTCTCTTAGAATTGGGTTGAGAAGGGGATTCGGTTTGGGTGTAGTCGGAGGTTTCAGTCGATTCTTTATCCTTCTTCTTCTCCTCCTTGAAGTCTTTGTTCCGGATTCGGTTCTCGGTGAGCGCTGTTGCTAGCTCCATTGTTGCTTCCAAAGTTGCAGGCGAGGTACTTATTACAGAGTCTTGAATCTTTGACGGAAGACCACGAATGTAGTGCTCGATCAAACGGTAGAGGGGAGTGAACATGTTGGGAACCATTTGATGTAACTCGAGGAATCTTTTGTTGTATGTGGTGTGGTCTCCTTCCTTTTGCTTTAACGAATAAAATTCATCTTCTAATTTCTTGATTTCGCTCCTTGGGTAAAATCGTCTGGTCATGATTTCCTTCAATTCGTTCCAAGTTAAAGTCATAGCATCTTCAACACCTCGTTTGGACTTCTCTGTATTCCACCAAGTAAGTGCTATCCCATATAATCGACCGGTAGCATATCGCACTTTGCGATCATCGGGACAATCACAATTTAGAAAGGTGTTCTCCATCTCTTCAAACCAATGGAGGAGAGCGGTGACACCTTCAGTCCCTTTGTAGTTTCTCCGGGTTTTAGTGTACGCAACCAGGCAAACCCGTGCGACCCATGAACCCAAAAACATCCAACTCATACTCTTGACATGTATCGCATGATTTGAAATGCTTGTAGGTGCATTTAGTGGTATTTGAGGGAGAGTTGATAATGTTTTGGTTTTCTTGATTAACAGGATTAGCAGTAAGTGCTTGTTGTACTTGGATTACAATGTTGGGTATTACGGCAGCCATTTGTTGAGCTATTAGGTCAGCCATGCGCTCGCGGGCTTTTCCTGCTCTCATCTTCCTACGGGCGAGGTTAGAAGACATCTACAAGGAATACAGACCGTTGACCTTGACCGTTGACCGTTGACTTTGACCGGTTCGAATCGTTTATGTGTGCGCTGAGTGAGGCTCTAACCCGAGACCTCCCGTACGCGTGCACGCAGCTCTACCAACTGAGCTACGTGTCTAACCCGAAATATTTCTGTTTTTAATTACATATATATATTAATTAGATTAAACAGAAAATCCTTTATTTTCTAAAAACGATTTTAATCCAAGACTCGGTGCGCTCCACAGGTCTCGAACCCGGGACCTGTGGTTTATGCTAACACACAGTCCACCGCTGGACTGTGTGTCCAACTTGTTAACTTAACTGATTTTTATTATACTTAAACACAAACTAAACATTTCCTTTTCTGTTTTAAATAAAAAGTTTAATAATTATCCGGGACGGTGCGGTAGCCCGGACTCGAACTCGTGACCTGTGATTTAAACATACACACAGTCCACCGCTGGACTGTGTGTCTATCTTGGTTATTATTCCGGTTATTATTATACTTAACATATATATGAAATGAATCCGGTTCAGTTAACAAAAAAATACATTTTTATTAAGGCAGCGTGTGTGGAACAAGATTCGAACTCGAGACGTTTGTGTGTTTAATGTGCACACAGTCCACCGCTGGACTGTGTGTCTAACCCGAGTAATAACTTAATTTTAATTATACTTATATGTTACTGCAACATCGTCTTCTTCGTTGGATTTTAACCAGAATCGGAAATCCGACTGGTTCGATGATTAATCATGTTCGTTAGTGTCTGATGGTTAATTACATGCAAGATTAAATAAAAAGAATGAAGAAATTAGGCGTGAGGTATACCGACTGGATTCCTCTGTTTTTTCGGCAGAACTCCGGCGACAGCAACCACTTCCGGCGACGTGTGTCTTGCAGCAGCGAGTCTTCAGAACGCTTGAAAAGGATGTGGGTGACTTCGGTATAAGCTCAGGGGGTTTAGTAAGGCTTAGAAGTGAAGAACCCGGTTTTCCGGCGATTTGCAGGAAATTTCCGGCGAGTGAGTTTTCGCCGAGAAAGGGTGCGGTTTTGAGCGAAAATGTTTGAAGAGGTTCGAGGGGGTATTTATAAGGCAAGTTATCGATGAACTTGGTCCGATTTCCGACTTGATTCATCGGTTATAATATCTCCGGCGGTTATAGTTGGTGTCGCGGACTCAGACGTCGGTTATAACCGATGTAGCGTTTAATTTTTACGTTATAACTGAAGATGTCGTAAATTCTTGGCGAGATCGCCGGGATTTCCGACGACTGCATTTGGGCGCCGGTTTTGAATTCGGAAAGTCATGATATGAATTAAATGATTCTAACATTTAACAAGTAACATCCGTGGCGCAGTGGTTTAAGTGCGGAGTGTTAAGTCTGTGTTGACCGGTTACTGACCCGGGTTCGAAACCCGGCAGAACCAAATTGTTTTTATTTTCTTATTTTTGACAGTTTTTCAAAAACTAATTATATATTCCCATATAATAATTAATTACGTATCGTTTAAAATTATTTTGGGCATTAAATTCGCAACGAAAATTTTAACTGATTGTTCGGTTAATAAACGGAGCGGGTTTGGTAAAATCCGTTTTTTGACGGATGTTACAACTGGTACCCATATGTTGGATATCCAGTCGGTGGATAAGTAGGTGGGAAATGAGACGGGTAAAGTGCATTGTGCATAACTGCTTGCATATATGGGTCTTGCGACCACGCTTGATAGTCTACCGGTGTAGACGGGTTAAAAGGATCATATCCAGACGTGTCTGGATATGTGGGGATTGGGTTAGTATAACCCGATGATGGTGGTTAAACAGCAGGTGTTGTTGTTGGTTCCACTATAGGTGAAACATTAGAGGGTCCACCCATTTGTGGGTCCTCTTGAATTGTGGGCTAAGAGTTGGGCAAAGGTGGCAGCGATCCTGACCTTTGTCCGACACGTACCGACATACGTGCTCCACGCTTCCTTGTTGGTGGTTCAGGTGGTTGAGGTTAGTCCACTGGTTCCATGTGGACATCTTCTTGTACTGGGGGTGGTTGTGAGTGATGAGAAGGAGTGTGGGTGAAGGTGAATTGATTCCAATATTGGCCCCACTCGTTAGGACCTTGGTAGGGCGATCCGACATATGAGTTTGAATCGCTCGAAATTTCAATGGGATGCATATTTGATCCCGACGGCGGCATCTCTGGGTCGGAGTCCTCGTCCATAGGGTGTGGCTGGTCCAACTGATTTTGATCAGCTGGAGGCGTGTTAAAGTAATGGTTAGGGTTAAATTCTTCATGGTAAGAGTGATGAGAATGGGAATGATGGGTATGGTGTGAGTGATAGGAGTGGTGAGAGTGGTAAGAATTTTGGGAATTGAGGGCGAGTGTCTATTAGAGACAAAACGTCTTGCTGGTTGCCATGGAGACGAATCTCCTGATTCCTGGTAGGCATCTGAGTTGTGAGGTTGAGGGGGAATGCACCCCGATGGTCCTCCCCTCATTGGACCTTTTCCTCTCCCACTTTGTCCTCGTACACGTGGCGGCATTTTCCTGTTAAAAATCAATTCAAAAACATACTAATAACTTAATAATGAAATGAGTAATCCTAGGTCAATGCCTAGACTCAGAAGTCTAAGGAATGTGCTTGTGTAAGTTTGAGATTAAACACAAGAATGGTAGTGTTTAATTCTCTCAAATGTTGGCTCTGATACCAACCCTGTCACACCCCGGATTTCCAACCCGAAATCCATACACCAGTGGGCCCGGGTGGGGAGTATCGTGACATCAGTTGATAATCATCATAGTCAATTAAACACGGCACAACGGAAGTCTTGGAGTAAAATTACTATTACAAACCGAATGTTTGAAAATACAAAATAATATATAAGCTTGTAATAGAAGATCCACAGGCGGATCATAAAAATGTACATGGAAAGAATACAAAACAGACTTTAGGCAGATCTAAGGATTTGCAAGATCCTCTTATTCACTATCGAGCAGCTTCCGGCCTATTTCGTATTGTACCTGTAGTTTAGCCTTTGGACGATACGTTAGCTTACGCTGAAAAATACACCTAACTGACTCATTTTGAAAACTTTAAAATGGTTTTTAAGTGCAAAACGACACAAAATCTTTTATTAACTTGGGAAAGTTGACCTTGCAACCTTGTATCAGATTCACATGTTTGTCAATACATACAGGTCCCGGTACAGAAACCGAGACATGATTAAATACACACCACTCAGGAACTCACGAAGGAGTCATCCCCAACGTCTTGGGAATATTGCATATGAGCATCAAACGGTGTATGCCTACACCCCGTGCTAAAGTCGTGGCCAATAACTAATGTATTGAGCCGAGGATATCCAGGACACGGTAATTTAACCCCCGATGTTTAAGTTATCAAACAAAACTGATTAAAACGAAATATGCGGGTTTAGTAGCCACAAGCGGGCATTTGATTGACCCCATTTTGGACCAAGCGGTAATAATTTTCCGTATCCCAAGCCCGTATAGGGAAAATAAGTCGAGAGTATTTACCTGAGCTAATCTTCTTCTTTTATTTTTAAATAACTCAGCCGTATACAAAAGTACCAAGTGCAGATAGCATTTACCGGCAAGGCTCTAGTCTGGATTATGGCATAAGCTAGCCAATTAAATACTAACTGTCTTATAAACCGAATAGTGTACATGATCATTACGTATAACACTTGATTAAACGATTATCAGATAGAATGTAGTTAATCCCGACAAGTACTTGACTTGTATAATGTGGGTGAACTATAAACATTATGGATTTTGAAACTTAAATGACAAGGTTAAACCCGTTTCGGTTAATTTCCGTAAACTAGTTACGTATAATCAACCGTACACTTATAAGTGATAATGGGTAACCGGATAAGTCATGGACAAGTTCTATATGCCATTATGTTTTAAATAAGTTAAGATATCAGTAGAATATCAACTTATATGCTCGTTAAGGTTTTAAAACGGAATTATACCTCATAAGGGCATTTCGGTAATTATATACCGTATAAAAGGAACTTGAATATATTTTAAGTTTATCATCATAAGTATTTTGGAAAATATTTTATTTATGATATAATATCAGTAGGATACCAACTACATGTGAAATTTACCTTTTATAGCCAAACTATGCACCGAAGGGGCATTTTGGTCATTTCACACATAGTTTATAAATTATTTGGGATATGAGTTTATAATATGTACCCACTGTAAATATGTTCAAATAAGTTTTAAAATCAGTAGGTATCAAGTCTTGGTAAATAATATGGTTTAAAACCATACTATGCGTCTAAATGGCGCTTATGTCGTAAAATGACGTATTTAAGTGATGTTTACGAAAACTGACGTTAAGGTCAGATTAAAATGTTTAAAATATATTATTTAATATAACATATCAGTAGGTAAATGATTTATCTTGAAAATATTGATTAATAATCATTTTGTGAGCCACAGGGGCTAAAATCGTCATTTATCGACATAGTTTAAGGACCTGCTTGAAAATTCAGTTTATAACTTGATTTAATATCCCAAATAATCCTACTTATAATATTACATCAGTAGGAAACTCATTTTCAAGTTCATTATTATTTAAAACCTTGTTTTATACAAAAAGGACATTTTGGTCAAAGATGACATAATTATGGAACTTGCGCATAAACTTGGATTCTGATTATGATCGTGTAATATAACCTCAGAGGGTTATGCTACATTATTTACGATCATAATGCAACTTTAGATCAGTAGGTAATTAATCTAAATCGGGTCAGAATCGAAAGTCAAAGTAGAAGTCAAACTTCGCGACTTTCGGTTGCAAACCGACCCTAGAACTGAAATTGACGAGCCGAACATATTCTCACATGTTCTAATAATTATTACCAACTTGTTTAAGTGTCAAACAGGTTTCATAACATATATAAGATCAATTTGTGATTTTTCCAAAAAATGGCCTGTTTGACTTTTTAATATCGTAACTTTGACCCGTCAATTGGTCTAGCAAACGTGATCTTCAGGAGGTGCCTTTTATAGGGACTAACACCTACCTTATTACGATCACTTAGCCATGTTCATTTCGAACAATGGCTGGACCATAATGGTCTTAACGAAATTCAAAGCCTTTTCCGTAAAACACTTGTCTTTTGGCTATACAAGCCTATAAACGAAAATGCAAGAGCAAGGAACACTTACAAGAGGTTCCTAGAATGCAAGAGAACTAAGTTGGATGCTCCTTTCAGCTAGGAACTTCCAGAGGAGGGAGAAGAGTTATGATTTAGAAAGGTGCAAGTTCAAATGGTGAACTTGATCACCTATTTATAGTTGGATAGCTCAAACGAGGTGAAGCCAGGTGTTTAGGGGTGTAAGAGGAAGCTTACAAGTGTCCCAAAACGTGGCATAGCTGATTACAAGTCCATGGTTTCGAATTAATGGTTTTGGAGCTTTGCTTGGCTGCCAAACAAAACTTTCTACAGTAGACCTGTTCTCGCGCCCCGCGAGAGACCCATGCCTGGTCTCTCGCGGCCTGCGACCGCCCCATGACCACTTTCAAAGTTTGACACTTTTAACCCCTTAACTTATGAAAGCTTCTAAAAACCTTTTTAAACACCTTTTTGGCACTTTTAGCCCTCCGTAGCCAATACTTGGCCTACCCGGGATTATGCCCGGACATTGTCGATCTCTCAGTTCGTTAAAAGGTCACTCAGAGGTATAAATTAACATGTTGACACTTTTAATCCCTCCATCATCCAACTTTCACATATTTACAAAATTAAACCCTCTCGTCCAACAAATGGCACGAATGAGAGTTAGGACTTCACAAAGGATCACTCAGAGACTTATTATAAGCATGTTGATTCCAATGTCACTCAGAGGCTGGGCATATTGACATATCAGTCACTCAGAGGCCAAATTTCAAGCATGTTGACATATCAGTCACTCAGAGGCTAATGATTTAAGCATGTTGACATATCGGTCACTCAGAGGCTGTTTATTTATGCATGTTGACATCGGACCGTCACTCAGAGGCTCGGTTTGAGCATGTTGACGCCTTTAGTCCTTATTAGTCTTTAATAGACTTTATTTAAAATACAACACGTGTCACTATACTATTGGACACGATTTTACAGGGTGTTACATCAATGCTTGAAATACAACCAAAAATCATGGAAAACAATGATTCAAACCGTAAGCAAGAAAGGATTAGATGGATTGGATGATAAATAGACTTCTTTGCAACTAGGAGGCTTGAATCCGACCCAAGCAGGCTGTTTCAGGAGCCCCAAAATTGCCCACAAGCTTGCAAAAATATCCAATACTTGATCAGAATGCGCCTGCTCTGTTTTATACAACTTTTCAAAAGTGCATGGTTGTGCGCTTAAAGTGCATGCCCGTGCACTGTATAAGTCTAATCATAACGTTAGCTGCAGCGTATGGGTTAAGCAAGTGGCTAATTTGGCGGCAAAGTGCGCGCACGGGCGTGCACATGAGGTGCATGGTAGTGCATGTCTGAGAAAATGGATGCACGGTTGGTTGCACGGGGTGTGCTTTCGAGGATCAGAGGGCGCACGGGGGTGCAACCGAGACGCACGACCGTGCATGTCCGAGAAATCGGTTGGACTGCCCTAGTTGCGAGTCTGCACGGTCGTGCACAAGGAACACACGGCCGTGCACAAGGAACGCACGGTCATGCATGATTTGTGTCTTCAATAGATTGTGAAGTTTTCATCCAAAATGCCCGGAAACTCCTCGTTTTCTCCAAATTTGCCCGTGAAATGTTGTTTAATACCTAATAACCCAAAAGTACATGATTAAGAACCTAAACATCGAATTTGTAGTAAAAAGTTCATAAAACAAGAGTAAAATGAGGGACTAAAACATGTATAATTTAGTGTATATCACTTCACAGATGAATGTCCTCATGGTTAATGCAGCAAAATGCCAGGTGAGTGGTACAAGATCTCATTGTGTGGTCAATGTTGAACTGAATACATGCTCATGTAGAAAGTGGGATCTGACTAGGATTCCTTGTAAACATGTTGTTGCTGCAATTTGGGACATGTCGATGAATGGTATTAGGGCATTCCTAACAACTAGGTGTCCAAAGTTTACTGGTTGGAAATGTGGAAAAAAGCATACGGCCGTTTCATTGACCCAATATGTGGTCCTGAAATGTGGACTCCATCCTAGTGCCAAACTACATTAATTCCTCCAAAGCATCATAAGCAGGCATGACATGACGTGACATGACATTGTTTCTAATGACAAGATTTTAAAATAATTATATGTCGTTATTGTAGGTTGGAAGACCCAAGAAGAAGCGAAGGATGTATGTTAATGAGGTTCATAAAACTCTTGTAACAACAGGTTAAATGACTAGGAAAGTTTAAAGCATAAAATGTATCAAATGTGGTAATAAAGGTCACAACCATAGGAGCTGCAAAGGGCAAGGAGGTGTTGCAAAACCCGCTCAACAACCTGTTTCACAAAACTTAACACATGGTGCACCACAATTTACTCAAGGCTGATGCTTATGATGTTCAAGACACGTTTCTCTGCTTTATTGGTTTAGTAGGCTTTAATTATGATGTTTAAGACAATGTTGGTTCGTATGGTGTGTTTTAAGACAATGTTGGTTTCTATTGTTTATTTTCAGGATAATGTTGTACGGAATTTGTTTTAATTATGAAATGGTTATGCTATTTGGTTGTAACACAATTCTTTTGTTAAGATGTTTGACTTTTGCTTTGTTCTTAAAAAGTTTGACTAAAGAAAGTAAAACTGCCCATTTGGCAAAACAGATTGAGGCTTGGTTTGTTATTCAACAGTTGACTATAGAAAGTCAAAGACAAATTCATCAAGAGCATTCAGTTAAACACTAGCACTTTAGATTTGTCTTTAACAAGTTTGACTAAAGAAAGTCAAACATAAAACGGGTCAAAATAGAACAAACTACAAATGGGTCAAAATACAATAACAAAGGTACTAAAATAGCCCTTTTGTAGGCTAATACATTACTTTTCATAATCCAACCATTACATAACAGGTTTCAATATTCACCAATTACATAACACAATTATGTATACAATCATCATGGCATAGAAAAATCCTTTCCAATGACAATCATCGTTTGACCATTCAGGATCAGACTCATGCTCGCCTTTAAACGGATCATGAAACCACCAGCTGCCACTATCATATTTCGGCCTTTCGTAGTCCCAAGCCTCTTTTAACACCTCACTATCAATTTCCAAGTCCTGCTTGTTTACATACTCCCCTTGCACATCTTCTTCAAACATGTTGATTTCACCCTTGTAAAACAGTTATAGCAACTCTTCTTCAGGCATGTTCAGCCCCTTCACAAAATTGTCTTCAACCACTTCTTTGTCTTCCACCTTTCTCAACGGTTCATTTGCACTTACAATCACATGCTTATAAGAACGCTATTAAAAAATCAACATATTAATATAATTGTCATTGGCTTTATCAACATAATGGACACATTATCAACATGAAGATAAATGGCAAGCATAAAACACCAAATCCATTACACGCCTTTTAAAAGGTTCATTACAGTACAAACAACAACCAAATCAAATGATAATAACAGAAACGATAAACAACAATCAGCTAAGTACAAAACCAATCTTCCAAATGTGACTTGCTTAGCTTGGGATTTGAGCATTTCGTCTTTCTTGTCGATATTCCATAACAAAGCAGGAACTACACTTTCACATTTGGCATATGGGATCATTAGCCCATTTTATGAAACCATATTTCATGTGTTGTTCAAGACACATAATATGTTCAAATCGAGGTCTCATGACACACACGATTCACACACTTTGTCGACACACAAATAAATTATACTGATCACACGCACAAATCACTTCACTTACAAACATGTAATTAAGTAAAACAGAATAAACACTTACATAACATAGGAATGGTCGTTTAAAGTTAGTTTTAGTATGGGACAGTTTCATGGTTGTAACACCTTCTTACACTGAGCAAACACCTTTCGACGAACTCCCTTTCGAACCATCATTAATCGGTGCGCTCCATTTTGGCGTTGAAGAGCTTGAGTACTACGACATTGTTCTTGATGATTGATTTGGAGTTGGGGATCAATTTGTACACATCAAGAACGAATTAGGGTTCTAAACGATGAAGGAGAAAAAAAAGCAAGTGACTTCATTGAGTAGGTCAGGGTATAAAGGTAATTTCAACCTTTTTTAATGGTCACCTAACAATTGACTAACACTTAGGTGCAGTGAGAAATGCAATGTCCACCTCGGAAGTTTCTTTGACAAAATCTAGAAGATAAGGTATTATATTGCAATCTGGACAAAACCACAAGATGACAAATTACACGTATTAACTAAAACACTACCAATATAATGTTCAAGTTCATCCATACCATCCTCCAAAGTAACGGAGCAAACAAAATCTAACCCCAATTATATACATCTAATTCCCCATATACTAACTAAGTCCCTAACGGCGTGAACAAAATCTAACCCAATTTATGAACCCACTCGTTTAAAGCCGTTAACCCCCATCTCTGTTCTCACCTTCTTCTCCGTCTCCGTTTTACCGGCAGTCTCAAATCAATGGCAACAAACTCCGGCGGAAGCGACACCCCACTCAAATCCCAACCTGAACCTACCCCCACACCGGAAAATCAAAACCCCCAACCTTTCGATTCGTCCCCAAACCCCATTCCGGCCACCGATTCCAAGTTTTCGACTCCTGCCACCGTTAATTCACGCCCAAAGGAAGTTAATTCGGTTCCTGAATCTGATGTTATTCATGTTCCTAGCTATTCCAGTAAGTTTATGATATTATTGACTGCTCTTTTGGTTTTGTGTATTGTATTGTATTGTTGCTGGATTGTGAAACCCTAGTTCTTTTTTTTAAATTTATGGTAATTGTTTTTGTGGTGGTTTTTGGTTGGTAGAAAGTATTGATTACAGATGTTATGATGCTTCTAGGATTAGGTTTTTTTATTTGTTTGGAATTAGGGTTCGTTTTTTCTTTTCAAGTTGAATTTGAAAGTGAAATACAACATGAAATCAAAATGTTTAGAATTTACAAGATAAATATGAAGAAAAGGTTTCGACTTTGGACTTGTGTTTTTAAGATGTTAATTTTATTCTAAAATTACATGAAGAAAAGGTTTCGACTTTCTACTTGTGTTTTTAAGATGCTAATGTTGATTTTAAAATTACAATTAGAAGTCTTGTGTTTGAGAAGATGAAGGTATACTGAGATAGAACTTAACTTGCAATTGTTTTTAGTAAAGGGAACTTTTTGCAGGTTGTTTTTCGTATAAAATTTTGATTAGTGCCTTTTTGAGATGTTTTCTGCGGTGGGTTTAGTTTGTTTTGTTGTTTTCTTGCTAACATGTAAGCTGATTAATCTCCAAGTGTTACACGTTGTTTATTGGTAGTTTATGGGGTTTTGGTGAAGGTGGCAAGATGGGTGGGTTGGATGACGGTTAGAATCGTTTTCAAGTTAAAATGGGTAATTTCTTAGACGTTCGCGTCCACCTGCAAGCCCAGTTTTTGATAATTTAATCATGCATTAATTACATTACAAAAACAATATTTTTACGAATAATAAACTGAATCGTTTAATAAAACGATTTAGAAGTTATATACTTAAAAAAGAATGTCGATGACTTTTGACGTGTTCAACCCATTTAACCCTTTAAGATAAAAACGCAACCCAAGTCGGCCCATTTATAAGTAAACGGGTCAAAATTGCAACCTCTAGTGATTAGGTGATTGGAAACTAAGAAGCTGCATAATATTTTTATTATATTTACCGGAGGTATCTTCTGCTGTAGGATGGTTTTCTTGGAACAACATTCACGAATGCGAGGTGCGACATCTGCCAGAATTTTTTGACGGAAAGTCACCATCTAAAACCCCAAAAGTTTACAAATACTACAGAAACGCAATAGTTAAAAAATTCAGAGACAGTATCAAAGAGAACCCACCATCTAAAGAAAACCCCACACCAAAAATAACGTTCACCGAGGTCCGTAAATCCATTATTGGAGACGTGGGGTCCGTCCGGAAGGTTTTCGATTTCTTGGAATCATGGGGTTTGATTAATTACTTCGGCCCACCAATGACAAAGGCTCAGTTAAAATGGGAAGATAAAGAAAGTAAAAATGTTACTGCAGCCGCACAGCCTAACAGTGATACAGGTGGCGCTAATTTAGTTGGTGATGCTAGTGCTGCAAAGAAGAAATTTTGCAGTAGCTGCAATTTGCCTTGCACCATCGCGTGTTTTTCTAACATTAAGGTATGTTAATCACATGCTGTAGGGTTATTGTTATGTTAGAATGAAGATGAGTTAAAGGGGTGTTTCGTGTTTGCTTTTGCACTTCAGCATTGATTATCTGATTATCTACATTTTTTTTTCTACAGAAAGATACGACATTTTGTGCAAGGTGTTACGTTCGAGCTGGAGTTAACTCAGCAGAATTTAAACGAGTGGAAATCAGTGAAGATGTAAAAGCTGACTGGACCGAAAAAGAAACGTTGCACCTTCTAGAAGCAATTATGCATTATGGTGATGACTGGAAAAAGGTATCGGAGCATGTTGTTGGTAGAAGTGAAAAAGAATGCGTAGACCGTTTTATCAAGCTTCCTTTTGGAGAGCAATATATTGGGCCTCCTGATTCAGTTGATCCTGAGGAAAATTTTTGTAAAGGTACAGATCAGCTTGATACCGAATCGAGTCCGAGAAAAAAGATGCGACCCACACCGTTTGATGATGCAAGCAACCCGATCTTGGCTCAGGTAAATATATCGTTCAACCCTTGAATTTTTTTTTGTTATTTTGTTGAATTTTATATTTCCAAATATTAATTATCTTAATTCACGATATTACAAATGGCATATTCTTACCTTTTTTCTTCCAGTTTCATACCTTTTTTTTGTTTTAGCCTCTTTGTTATAACTCTGAATATTTAATCTGGGTAAATTACACTTTTCGTCCTTTATGTTTGTATCGGATTGCAATGAGTGCCTTTAACTACAATAATTACAGTCACAATCCTTTATTTGTAAAACCCATTACACCCTACGTCTTTTAGCACTAACCAAGTTAAAATTTTAAGTTAAGTCTATTCCAATGAGGGTAGTTTTGTAATTTTACCCTATTTACTTAAAAATATGAATTTAGAAAGAGGAAAACACAAAAAAAAGTATATGTATATTTATAGACCAAACACTCACACATTCACACACACTCAACTCTCTCTTAAAAAACCCCTGTAACCTAATATCCTTACCACCACCACTCCTGCCGCCGGCCACCACCTAAAGACGTTGTCAAGATGCTTAGGATCACTGATAGAAACCAAGTTGATACAAAACCCCGACAGTAAAGACGTTGGTCAACTTGAGAATCATATCAACATAATCAAGAGAATGAGCATCAGCATTGAAATATGATAAACCAATAGCAACACTAAAATGATTTTTATAAGAACAACAATGTGATAAGCAAAGCAACAACAAAATATTGATACCACAGCATCTGCAATTAAAACGAAAGTAGAAGTAGCTAGTAAGATCATACCATTTTAAATTATGCCATCATCATCAACAACTAAACCCATAGAGTCAAATATAAACAGTTTCATAGAGTTTAGAACATTAGTACCTGGGATCAAAGTCTTCACTTTAACTTTCACTTTACCTATTTCAGGAAACAAAAAAGTCAAAATAAGGTAATTTGTGTGTGAGATTATTGCATACCTGAGACTTTTTCTTTCTTGTTGCATTCTATCATATGTGTTCATGTGACTTTCTGTTTCTTATTGCATTCTATCGTATAATTGCCGCATATCACAACACACAACTATTACGGGAAGCATAAAAATTAACCTGGCTAACACACATAGATATGCAATTGAATCACATACCTTACTTGCACTGCCGGCACCAACTGTTCACCAGCTGAACCAACATCAACAGCCACCATAGCCGTTCGCCGGAACCACCATCATCACCCCTGCTCTTTACCAACACCGCCGTTGTCACCTTACCACTGCCTTCATAACACACCATGTGTTTCTCGTTGACGGAGTACGGAGGGGGGCTGACCGGAGGCCATGGACGGCTCGTCTTCTCATCCCGCACCACCGTCACATATGCGGGTCGGAAAAAGCCCATGATCTCGGCTAACGACGGGATTAGGGCCGTCGTTTTGGGGTAGCGGAGTTACGTTGGACCATTCCGGTCTTTGGCTTTGTGGTAGTGGTTGTCTCTCATCTTCATCGGAATCCATCCCGCTGATTCTCTTTGTTTTTTTATCACTTCACGCCAACCGACGTTCTTAAGTAGAAGAAATATCCGGTGCTGCCGTTCCGATTGCAGGATCGGGGTTGATTGAAGGTTCAATACGTAGAAGTTATGTTTTTATATATTAATAATAATTGAGTAAAATTACCAACATACCCTCATGTGCAAGGCACATGACCATACTTAACTAAAATTTTAACCTGGTTAGTGCTAAAGGACGTAGCGTGTAATAGGTTTTACAAATAAAGGATTGTGACTGTAATTATTGAAGTTAAAGGGCATCCATTGCAATCCGATGCAAACATAAAGGACGAAAAATGTAATTCACCCATTTAATTTATTGTTTACTGTTTGATTAAACATCACATGTTCATATTTCACCATCTTTTAAAGATTCAATGTTCCTATCTTATTCTCACTAAAATAGTAAAATTACAAAAATTGAAAAGATTAATTATGAAGATTTTATACATTATCTCGCAAGAAAAATAAAAAAAAAAGTAATACTTTTCTAGTTTTCTAAGCGAAAAAAGTAAAATATTTAAGTATTAATTTTTTAGAATAAATGAATTGGAAAATTTGGGAGCAAAAGTAGGAATACTGAATATGTAAAGTACTGGGTGATTAAGGTATGTGAAAATTTGGTAGTATATTAATCGTTAGTGGAAATTTGTATTTAGCAAATGCTTCTTAGCATGTGCCCTTAAAACAAATCCTTTCTTAAATAATTACAGTTTGCATTTGATTATTATTTATTTGATTCTGACTCTTTAAAATTATATAACCACAATTTGAAAACACATATTGTAACACCACTAATTCTTTTCCTTTTTATATGTTTACGCGTATCCCCTTTAAAGTGACTGCCAAATTGGTGTTACAATTTAGTTTGATCTTTTGGACTGTTAATGTTTTAGGCTGCTTTCCTCTCAACATTGGTGGGTGTAGAGGTGGCAGAAAGAGCTGCTTCCGCAGCGGTAAAGGCTTTGACTGAAGTCAAGAACGAAACAAGTAAAGAATTTCTTGAATCCTCTGCTGGCGATGCGAGAAATAATGGTACTTTTTATTTCTTAATTCAATGTCTGTTTTTATTTTATATACACAAGCTTGGGTCCATTAAACTTGTATGCATATTTTGCCATTTGCAGTCATCAAATCATTTTCAGGATCCAACTTAGCAATAGAAATACTGAAATTTTTACTTCTTAAAAGTCGGCAGTTTAACCATAAAAGTTACCGCGTCCATGAAATTTCAACTTTGATATTCCATAAATATGAGCATTCACATTGAATTTCTTATCCCCATTCCTATAATTACACTAAAAATCACTACTTTTTCTCTCATTTTCAATTAAATAATATTTTTTTATACCTTTATCATTACCTTTTCTCTCTCCTCCACTTACAACCACTTTCAGAAAATATTAAAAAAAATTGGGGTGAATAGTGTTCCTGTAACATGTTCTCTCTCATCCACTCACAACCATTCCTTATAATATAAATAACCCACTCACAAATATATAGGGAAACCATTGTGAATGCTCTCAGAACTTGTGACTGTATATCATATCTAGAAATCTCTATATAGCTCCTGTTCGGTTTTTCACCATTTTGGGGTGAAAGTAGTAAAATTCTTTTTTACTTCTAGAATGTGGGTTGTACAGAATCATAGGTTATAATTGTTGTATCCCATGATCATCACATGACCACATGCTCATTGCAATTTTCATTAGCTTTGGATAATTGAATTTCGTATTAGGCATGGCGTCTTGGTTTTTTAATCAATATAGTTAATTTAATCATGTTAGTTTGTTTACGCACAGATTCAGTAACGACCAATGGTAAGAACAATGCAAATTCATTTGGAAGAGTTTATCTTGAGGCGAAATCGCAGCTTGAGAAGGAGGAACAGCAGTCGGAGAGAACTATATCAGACATTGTTGAAGTGCAGGTACTTTTTTTTATTTTTTTATTAATTTTGTATAAATAGATTTTGCTAATTACTTAGGGGTTAAATAATCAGCTTTGGATAGCATTGTCATATCTTCTACAACAAAATTGAATTCTACACGTAGCTTAAAATCAAGTATATTTATCTCATTTTTTAAAAACTTATTAATATTCCTATCATTACATAAAACATTTATCTATCCACAAAATTGTTTTATTTTGTTATTCATCCATTAAATCCTGTAATAACCTAAATTTGTCACACTGAGTTATTTGCTTATATAATTATTACAACTTCAAACACCATGGACACGTTTGTATGCTTTCTTCTACAAGCTGTTTTTATTATAGTTGATTATTTAGTATAACATAGAGGTGTTCATAAACCGTTAGAAACCAATCGACCACCCAAAGCAATTCACGGCTGGTTTGAGATCCAAATGACTCGCTTTCGGTGGTCTGCCTATTTAAAGAGTCGGTCCAATTTGAAACTAGCCATGTAAACCGAACCGACTGTTTTAACTTCATATTATATGAATACATATATAGAATCTGTAGTTACTCATATGTACTATAGTCATGAATCATCTTTATCATATTAATATTTTAATACAAACTAATTATTATCGATTCAAACAGCCAAAGCCGAATAGTTAGACCGCCAAAACCGACTAGTGGCAAACCCACCCAACCCGACTGGTTTGGTTTGCCATTCTTCGACGCTGTCGTTAGCGGTCCGGCTTGGAATTTCCGTCAAAGCTGGCTAAACCGGACCGTTAACAACCATGTCTATCATAACACACCCCTAATGATGTCACAATAATTTGTGGTATCAAACTAATTTTTGTTTTTTTGGGCATTATAGGCCAAGGATATCCATGATAAACTTGTTCATTTTGAGGAGCTTGAACTACAAATGGAGAGAGAATGGCAGCAACTTAAACAAATGCAGAATCAGTTGTTTGCTGATCAGCTAACGCTTTTGTTTAACAAAAAAACTATGGAACAAGTATGAATGACAATTTGGAACAAAAAGTCAAAATTGAATGATCTGACTTCACTTGTACAATAGTGTTCTAGATCTTGTTGCCCCCTTCATTTCTACGAACTTCTTAAAACTAGTGTAGATTCAATGCAACTTCTTGTTCAAAACTTCAGAATATCATATTTATTCTTCTCATACTTGTTACACACGAAGGGTACCTGCAATACAATAGCCGGTTAAAAAGGCGGGTGATGGTATTAAGAATATAGAAGGATTAAAAGAATATACCTGGTTTGTGGATCTGCTGTGATTTTACTTGAAATGATGTTTGCAGATATGTATACCTCTTATCAGACTAATCTGAATGATGCAACAGCCTGAAATGAACAACAAAACCACAAAAAAGTTATTAAGTTCAAACATTTGATAAATACATAGGTTGGATAACATGTAAAACCGGGTTGAAACAAGTCATTTTTTATGCATCCTTTTATTTATTTTTCAGAACAATATGCAGTTTTTTTTATCACTTCTTTTCTGTATATTGTGTTTTTTTTATACAACAATAACTTGTTTTGACGGTATGGAATTGCATACCCAAATTGTATATCTGATTATCTCTAAGTGGGTGAAAGCTTTGAATACTCAGTTTAAGTTCCTGATTCCAAACTGCTTTTTTCAAAGGCTTAACAGGCAATGCCAAACACCGCGGTTATGAAATAGTACTATTGCAATAATAACCTAAATCTTGAATAAAACGATATCAGATGATGCATGCGTTAAAATAGATTTTGGAGGAATTTATAAACCGGTTTGACTTGTTTTTTTTTCTATTTAAATTGTTTGTGATAAAACAGAACCCAAAACGAACCATCCGAACACACCAAATATACATACAAGAGATATACTTTTAAGTTTTAAGATCAAGAGCATTTGTTGCATTTGTCATAAATTTATGTTATATAAACAATCTTGAGAGTTGTATGAGTCCCATTTGGGGTTGCGCACCTCATAAATAGGATCTATATAATTAGGGGGTAAGGTAAATGAGCCAAGCCACTCGTGAGCTACTCGAAATCGGCTATCTAAAAACTCAAATTGAGCCGAATCGGCTCACAAGCCAAGCTCGAGTTTTCAACACAAAGCTCAAAACGAGCTCGGCTTGTTTACACCCGTATTTAATAAAATGGAAATGAAGAGGCATGTTGACCCTAAAGATTTGACACCAGTTGAAAACTAGTAGAAAGGTTAAACTGGGTCCACAAACCTTAAAGTCAAAATTTAACGAGTTGACTTCAGGCTGAAAAAGATATAAATCCATTCAGCATACCTTTTCGATCTCTGAACGGTATTTCTCTGATTCTTCATCTATGTACTGCAAAATGAAATATGAAATCGTGGTGTTACAACACCATAACGAACCAAAAAAGCACATGAATTTAAAAAATAAATATAAAAAAATACATCATCACCCACCTGTCCTGTGAGAGTATATAATCTGTTGTACCAACCGTTGTTAGCTATTCCCAAAACAGAATATAGATGTCTTTCACTTTCCCCAGGATTCTTGAGTGTGTACTCTATGTAGTACATACCTGGTAACAAACAGAATCAGATAATCAGTTTATTTTAGTTAGGGATAGATACGCAATTTTACATATATCTACCCAAACACTTAAAACTATTTAATGAGCATTTGGTGAAAATGCACATCCAAACACCCCCTAAATATTGGTACTTGGTAAGAGGTTTGAGTTTGAGTGTTTGACATCACCATATAGGGCTGCAAATGAACTGAACGAACACGAACAAAACCTTGTTCATGTTTGTTTGTTAAGGAAATATATGTGTTCACAAACTGTTCATGGACACTTACTTAACGAGATTTTATATCCGTGTTCGTTCGTTAAGGAAAGAACGTGTTTGTTTTCGTTTGTTAAATTTAGGCATCAAACGTTCATGAACACAAACTAATATTCATGAACGCATATGGAAACAAACAAGCACTTATGAACATAATATATATATACAATGATACTTATTAAATAATTTATTTGTCGGAGTTTTGAAGTATTCAAATAAAATATAAATACTAAAAAGACTAATAGTAATATCGAACACAAACGAATATAAACGAACACGTAGGCTAATAGTATTATCGAACACAAACGAATATAAACAAACACGTTACCGAACGTTCACGAACATAAATGAATGAACGTGGCCTCTGTTCATGTTTGTTCATTTAACTAAACAAACAAATTTTCTTGTTCGTGTTCGTTCATTTATTAAAACGAAAACGAACTTCCCGCTGAACGTTCAGTTCGTTTACACCCCTATCTCCATACTAGGTATTGTAATATATGTGGCACTAGCCTTTTGAATGTTGACTACATGTGAAAAGACCGTTTTACCCTCCTGTTCGTATAATAATTTATGAAAGAGAAGCGGAACGTGCTATGGTGGGATGATAACATGCCAAAGACTTTGTATTTCATGACGATCAACTAAGTCGGCACTAATCTTGTCTTGAAAATTAAAATTAATATTAATAATTAAATACCTTTTTGGGCTTTACTGTCGACGAGTTTAGCTGAAACACCAGGAGGTTTTTGCCAGCTTCTGTCCAATCCGCTAACCTTGTAATTAAAGTGGCACTTTCAGTCACTTTAATCATAAATGGATTGACTAGGGTTACATTTAACTCAAGCAATGTTTTCAGGACCGGACCAGACGTCGAACCGTGGTCGGGCCGGTCGAACCGGTCGGATAGGATGTTCGACCACATGGTTTTCTGGTAACTGGCCGGTTTGACTTAAAACCGATCTGATAGGGTGAACTGGACCAGTCAGACCCCAGGTTCCCAATCCGACTGGCTGGTCCAGTCTAGTTTTCAAAACATTGACCTCAAGCAGTCGGGTCAAACCTAATAATTTAGCTAAGGGTACAAGTCAAATAGGTCAACAGGTTGAAAGTTGACGAAAGCGTATTTTTAGTGTAAACAACTCGTTATATTATGAACCTGAAGATTATTATTGTCATAGCATATTTTCTCTAATTATATTTTTAATGATTAAATATATACATATTTTCTTTTAAAAATGTAAAAAAAAATAAAAATTCATGGGTCAACCGGACCCAACCCGATCCATGCTTAATAAAAGTTTCATGTTTTGACCCATACCCATTTGGAACGGTTGACACCCACTCACTTTAACACCTATCTATTAATACTGTACTTATTTCAAAATTCTAGTACATTACTCAAAATATCACCAAACTTCAAAATATATAAACATACCAGGTTCTCCGCAAACTCATCGACCTTACCAAAAGATTCTAACTTAGTAAAATCCGCACCGAGCCCCGTGATCACTAAACTGACTGAGAGATCGCATTCAAAAACTTCATAAATATTTAAAAAATTTATAGAATTAATGATGCGTAGCAAAAGAAGTAATGTTTACCATTTGAATTAGAAGCCTCTGAAGGGAAGAATGCGGTAACTGACTTGAATCCATTACCGTCTCCTCCTCCTATTTGCCAATCTAAAACAGTGTTTTGGAATTGATTATGAAAGTTGTTTTCATCGGCTTATAGCATTTTGATACAGATATGCAGTAATATATAGTCACAATTATATTGACTTAATATCTGTAAAGAATATGATATAAACTATCAATGCAATTTATATTCACCTTGAGGAATCATGATCTTGAACTTGTTCACATCATCAGTGTAGATTCGGTAACCCTCGGGAACAGCTAATACAACCACAAACATTTTCCAAAGAATATTAATGGTAAAACATTACAGAATTCTCACTGAAATATCTATAGATCTTCATAAATAACTAACAAACATACTGCATATTCAATTTCAAAGAGACTTTACCTTCTTCTGCAAATGCAAGTGGAACCATTGCAGGTGCAAACAATGAACCAAATACAGTGTGCATCAAAAGACCTCTTCTTTGCACTTTTAGAGATCCATCTTCAACATTTAAGCTGAAAAAAAATTAAAAAAAAAATGCAAACTTCATTGTGGCATTTGATCAAACACTTGGGACTCAAAAACCTTGGACATTTTGCTTCTCAATTTGTATGGTATATTTGAATAAAATACTCCATAAAAAGGGATTAAACAGTGAAAATTACCATAAATGTTGATCTTGTTGACGGGTCTTGCAAAAGATGACATCTTGATGATGGGGTTTCTTGGATCCTGAAGAAATCAAGGTAAAAATATGGGGAAATTAACATGAAATTGGGCATAATATTAAGTATAGATAATAGTGTGTGTGTAAACATACTTGTAAGCTGATGAACAACCGGTGAAGATGGAATGTTGTGAAGACGAGAATGCAGAGATGAAAGAGGCGCCATTACTGATGAGACTGAGCTGAAAGTCTGAAACTGAATGACCACTGACCACTAAATTGGATATTGTCTCATGACAAGTGGATTTAGATTTTTCTTTTTATTTTTATTTCTGAAGCCTGTGATTTTTGGAAGAACCCGAAAGAATGTGACATTATTCGGGACGGACATTTGGATATGGACTCACTTATACGGTATGATATGGGTTGTTTTCTGAATTTTAGTTGTTTAGGGATAATTGCAGACATTTACTCTAAGGCCACACAGTATGGGTATGAAACACGGCGTTGTAGTCAGTCCACGCCTATCAAACTATCCCGTGCCCCGCGTTGTGGACGGCGCTGTGCGTGGGGCGAGTTAATTTCCACTGGTGTTGTGTGCAAACGGCTAGACGACGTGGACGGTTGTGGTTGGTTGGTTTAAACTAGCCTTTGAACGGCTAGTTTTATTTAAAAAAACTTTAAAATAACCATATGTATAATCACATATTTCACCCAAAAACCACACACCAAATCATCATTTCTATCTTTTTTTTGAACGGCACATTTGGATCACTGACGGACTACTGTAGTATCGTGTAACCAGCAGAATCACCCGATCATATCCATCTCCACTAGGTATAATACATATACACAAATTCAGAAGGAAACTCATAAATATGGGAAAAACCCCCAGGAATCGATCCCAAGACCTATTGGTCTTAAAGTCTTATCCCACCCCTAAGATGTCACTAGGATATAAAGTCATGGGCATCATTCATTTCTATCTTCCCAACTACATATTCTCTCCCATTTTTACAAATGTTTTAAAAAATGAAAGGCTCAGGTTCTTCAGGTTCATCTTCTTCGCCATCGTTTGAGCTTGAGAACTTTATTTTATTCTCGTCAGATGACGAGAGGCCGGCACTTCTAATTACTGTTTATATAATTTTAGTTTAAATTTATGTAATTTTATTCTAAATTTATGTAAGTTTATTAAAAATTCAAATATAAAATAATAATAAAAGTGTGTGTCACGTGTTGAATAACGTCCACCAAACCACACTCGTCCCAAACCCCCCGTTTTTGCCCACGCTCCGTTTCTGACATATGCTGACGTGTCGTCCACATGTCCATAATGCCTCAGTTTCAAACTCTCCACACCGTATAGTCTACCAAAATGTGTCTACGTAGCCCTTTGCTCTTAAAAATATTATTACGTGTCAACAAATCGTTGATCCCTCAGTGGGTCCTCTATCAGAGGAATCCCTTAAAGCCCGGACGTTTCAACTAAATGTCATCTTCTACGCATCTTATTTTTTTTTATGTTTTATATTTAATTTTTGAAACCTTACACATTAGCGGTTTTCTGTGTTTGTTTTGGCTTTTGTTTTCACTCAAATACAATAGTGGTAAGGTGTTATTTGTCAAAATATAAAAAATATTTTGGCTTTTGTTTTTACTCAAATACAATAGTGGTAAGGTCATATTTTTCAAATACAAAAAACTCGAAGGGTCTGATTTGACCACACTTTAATACAAAATTGCCAACTGTGGGCCCCACCGCCCTCAGATTCCGGCAACTTTTTTTTTTTTCTGAGAAAAGGAAAAGAGACGGTGCATGGCGGAATGTGGAACTCATGCAACGCTACCGTACGCCGATCACCTGCTCAAACAAACTTCATCCGTTACTCAAACCATTTTCTCCATCTGCGACTGCGAATCGGTAACGGAGTTTGTACGTCACAAGCATGGGTAACTTATTTACTACTGTAAGTCCTTGAAATTAGTTTGCGAATTTTGTGCATCTTGATTCTTCTTGATCACACTTGTTTTGTAATTTATGTGCTTAAAGATATAAATACAGCGTAATTTCATATAGATCTAATTTGGAGAAAACTTGATGATTGCTTGTCGCGATTGTCAATAATCTGTAATGTTTTGCTGTTTTAAGAGCCGGATGATCGATCAGAAGCAGGTGATGATTGATCTCACATCCTCTTAGTATATCGTTTTAGGATCAAGTCTTATATATGCCACGAGTACTAGATCTTGATCTTGTCAGTTGTAAGGATAGTTTCTTCCATGAAAGTTATATAACTTATTACTTAATTATTTGCTGTTTATGTTGATATACGCGTGTGAGGATCTCGTGTTATCTTATATTTTTAGAGCTTCATTTGTGACAAGAGCGCGCGCCAATGTTGAAATTTATAAACATTCATGTGTGCTTCTATTTATATGATAAATTTGACTAGATACTATGCATCCGCGTGACGTATAGTGATCAGATATGTAATATTATACTATGTATATTATGAAGTTTATTATTAATTCAAAGAGTCTCATGTGGATGAAACAACAGGATCTATGGTAACATTTTTATGAATTTACTCTAGATTCCAATCATCTTTTACCATATATCCTACCTATTATACTATTTGCCAACATAACCATACAACCAATTATTTCTTTATATTCTATAGCACTGTCTGTTGAGACCGCTCAGGAGATGGGGCAGGAATTGGGATCGGAAGTGGAATATTTTGTTCCATTACCAAAACCTTATGTAAGAATGTTTGGCGCTGCGGCAAATGGAGGAGGCCGTCCCCTTGCAAACGTAGTTGAATTAACTGCTAGTAAATATTACTACAATGTTGTAGTCGAGTTACCTCAAGTTCAGCTTTATGAAGGCAAGTCTCACTTTTTTTTTTGGTCTCATTTAAACAAAAAGGTTTACAGGCATCATAGATTGCTATTAAGATTAAGGGACAAATGGGTTTAAGGTAATTTTGTAAGAAACATTTTAAACGAGTGAGTAGATTAGGCGTTTTCATCATATTACAAATCTAGGTGTAGCAAGAGCTGGTCATATTTTTCGTAGTTTTTTACTTTAATCGGCATGAACACAAGTGAACTCACACATTATCCTATTCAATCTATCAATTTGACCCGTTAGAAATATAACATGACCCAAATTGACTCAATGACAATTAGTAATGGGTTGAAATTGTGACATGTAGTGACAGAAACTATATATCCAAAAGTGCAACCATCTTAAGGAACTTTTTATATGATTGTATCAGATGAAGCAAGATGGACTGTGAATATTAATAGCGAGGTGACGATTGAAGGACAGATAAGTCATGGTGCAATATATGCAGATAAGCGCATTATTGGAAACAAAAGAAACCGGGTTCAACTATGCCCAACTGAACCATGGGCTATTTCTTTCTACTTCCCTGGCCAAGTGGACTGGTGGACCGCTTCTGTCCACGTTCCTTCAAGTAACATTATCGAAATCCTTGTGATGAAAACAATATTGCCGCCTGAACCTACAGCCACTGGTTCGACAACTTCTGTCACTGGGGCTGGTCATGCCCTTGGTACGGTTGGTGATACCTCACTTACCCCGTCAGAAGTTATTGACATAGTGGATTGATGGCGCGTGTAGTTTCATGTCTTTGATATCTACCTAAACATTATATGCTATAAGTTATCGGTCAGGACCCTTTTTGGTTTTTTATTTGAGTCGGACATCATGTTAGTCGTTGAATTTTCGGGCTTTATGTATGTAATTGTACTAAAAAGTTGTGATCATCTGGACCTCTACCGGATCTTGGCACAACTCAGAGTTTAACTTAATATATGGGCGAGTTTATGTGTATGTGTATGTACATGTTATATATTACCCTGATACGGGTGGGTCACTCTCTGTTGTTTGATTTTAGAATGGAACTTGATATGATCTTATATATTTAGGCATGTGAGCATGTTGTCTTACATATTAGGTATGTGAGTTTGTGAGTTAAGTAATTGATTTTCAACTAATCATGATCTTTAGCGTGTTGTTTTCCCAAGAAGGTGGATCTTATATAAGACTATGTGTTATAGAGCGGGAAAGTGCTCGGGATGCCAACCTGTATAGAGAGACCAATAGAGTTTAATTTGAGTGAAAGGATTATTAGCTACAAATTTAATCACATACCCTTGAAAAGTGAATATACAATTTACATTGGTATAAATTAAAATTAAAATGGAAATTAAAAATACAATTAAAACGAATAACCAGAAACCAATAGAATGAAACCAATACAAATGAAGAAGTTGAATAATATATAGAGAATAAAGAGTTTTATTACTTATTTAATTTTAGTTTTATTATATGTTTTTAACAACAATATAATATAATATAATTGTATTGTATTATATTATATTATATCATATCATATTAAAACATAAATTATGTGCTATAGTAAAATTTTGTTGTTTTTTATTAACTACTGAAGAAAATGGTGCGAGTTTGTAATTTAACCCCTTACGAGTTTTTTTTTTTTTTTTTTGAACGGTTAATTTCTTTAATCCCCTGTTGTCTGTGGGACTTGAATCCAAGACATTCCCATTCCCACCTAAGTGTTTTTAAAGACTTTTCCTTTACCAATGGACCACCACCCCATTGGCAACCCCTTATGAGCTTACCCCTGTACCTTTTAATACTTACCTTTTACACTTTTCAAGATTTTATTTTGTATATTTTTTTCTTTTATCTAACTAGTTAGATTTTGCTACATATCTCACTCATAACTTTCCTTTTCTTTTTGTTTTTCGCTTGTTGTAAAATACGGTGTTTTATAAAACTCCGAATATACCATTTCAGTGTGTTTATTTTTATCTACATTTCAATAAAAGTTCAATTCAAAATCAAAATGAAGTTATGTGTGGTATGTACAAGTTATCGAAATATAAACATACCAGTCATTAATGCTTAAAGTAACAATTTTTCTTAAAATAAAAGGTTTTAGAAAATATAGAGAAAGAAAAGAGTGTATTGATAAAAGAAATTGACCTTTAAAACGATATTGTACAAGCCAGATTACGTATTGTACATTCACTCGTCATTTTTAAGACATTATTTTCTTTTTTAATATATCTAAAAAATGTTGTCTTTTGATATTCAGTAAAACTTTTTTTTCTTGTGCATAAGTGATAGTCGTTACAATGTGTTTCTGTATCTGTTATAAGACCCTTGCTTAATTAATTGAAATTCTATAAAAGTTTTGCATTTAAATGTATAAATGCAAATACACGTCCGTACATAATTTCTAGTTTCATAAAGCTAAATAAAATTAAAGCATCTCAACATATTATCGTTGATTAGTTTCATAAATAGTTGAATATAATGCGGAAGCTTGAACTTTCATCTTGTTCGGTTCTTCGTTGAGCATGATCGTTATCTGATTCAAATCCAAAACCTGTATTTCATAAACCATGAAATACGTTAGTTATAGGAGTTTATAACTTAACAAATCGAACCCGAATATCAAAAACAATTCAAAACAACAATTTTGTCTAACACCCGTCGTAGGCTACGGCTTTGTGTCGTAGCTTACGGCATGTAGGTTCTGTTTCAAACAGCAGACACCTGTCGTAAACGGTGGCCTGCAGCAGATTTTCCCAACTTTCCCTCTTTATACGAAAATCTCCGTATCTTTTTGAATACTTATCCGTTTCACTTGAAACTTGTTTCTAAATGTCCGTAAAACATTTTTTTTCTACATAATTAACCCAAAATCCTTAACCCGGATTCTTTACTTTACTAAACACACCATCATTATCCGGTTTTTACGCAAAATTATTTGTCCCGTTTCAAGATTTGAGCACTAAGCTCAAATCTCACCCATTCTCTCCATACCTCATATTTCCACACTAGGATTTCTATTTATCTTCCAGTATAACTAGTTTTACGGTATATTGTTATGGTAAAATCAACCTAATTCTACACTTCGGTTTGACAATTTACGAAAATGACCCATTAGAAGGCATTAAGACAAAAAGGATTATGCCTTTCACTTTTACACTACTGAAAGGGTCTACCCAATTATAAAACTCATTTTTAAACTAGTATTAAGGGTCTTTTGCCTGGTTTGTCATTCAAAAGGGCATTTTGATCAATTTTAGTCCTTTAAACCACGAAAGACATTTAAAGGCTTGTTTTGACCAAAAGGGCACTTTTAACCCATGTTGTAACATTTCGCATTCTTGTACTTTCCCTATTTAGAACGTGTAATCGCATTTCTATTTATGAAAACTTATATTCGTGTCTTATTTGTATTTCTCTTTCCAACTTTGTAAATTCGAGACAATAATCATAATGAAATACTTATTTTACCTATACTTGTTATACTTATAATCATTCGAATACCTACTTAAATTATACTTATCATACGTACAAGCGATTGTTCAAATACATATTTACGTGCAATTTATACTTCCTATGCATACAATACCCATATGTTACCACCCAATGCTGGAAATACAAAACCGGCTAAAACATGCGAAAACGGCCCAAATAGGTCAGCTTTGCACGAAATGCACATGACTTCGCACGAAGTGAAGTCACCTCGCATGAAGTGAAGCTACCTAGTGCGAAGTGGTGCCCAACTCGTATGAACTACACCTTTTCACCTATAAATAAGACACACTCTCACAGCTTCAAACTTTCTGTACACTCTCACACTCTCTCTTAGATTTATGGATTCGTGGCCGATTATTCTCAGCTTCTAAGTGAGTTTTAGCTCACTACTTTCCTTACTTTTCATAACTTCTTCATCTTTTTATTCTTTTTTCCTTTGTACCAAGTGTGATTGCTGACTTAGTTCATCATCCTCACTAGGATTGGACTACGTTTCAGCAAGTGTGAGAGCGCCGGGAGCCTTGGCTACCAGAATTAAGGTCCACACCTCACTTGAACATTTTGTATATTTACTTTCTACACATTCATAACCAACCGGGTTTATCAACTGTGTTGATGGACTTTGAGCTTTGGTGAATTATATAACGAGGTATCCATACCTCCTTGCTTGACATCTCTGACATATCTGGCGGACTAAGTACATAAATTATATAAAAAAGTGCTTTCCTTACAGACTTGTCAGAATCATGACACTGTCAAAAGCTGATTTAGTGTTGTGACCTCAGACTATCCTGTCTCGTTCCTAAAACTCCTCGTTCACAGAAATCAGTGTCGAAACGGGTGTTAAACGATTAAAATCGTACCAAAACTATCACTCCGCACGAAAGTGGATAGTCACTTCGTACGAAGTGGTGTTTCTATGTTTCGTTCCGTATTTTTCTGAATCCTCGTCCGAATCATTTGTTAACGACAGTCTATTCGCACACCTCTATTTATCCCTTGTAGGGTAACTTCGGTGTTCATCACTTCAACACTCCAACTCAACGACTCGCGGATTTCTAGAAAGCTTGTAAAACCGTGAGTATACTTGACCCGCTTACTTTCATCACTTTTAGGTGCAATACATGTAAATTATCAAAGTCACATAACCATGCTTAAACTAAATAACAAACAATCCTTATCCATGCTTACGTGACATACTTGAATACAAACATACTTAAATGTTGTACTTTTGTTGTACTTGTACTCGAAATTGATGTTGTATTTGTTTCCATGAATGTACTTGAATCTTTAGTAATGAAATGAAATGTGGTTCCTTTAAATACTTGTCATAATTTAGCGTTATGTTGTCTCGAGCAATCTATTTACGTCCGACCCGATGATTTCGCCATCGGTTGGGGTGTGACAGATTGGTATCAGAGCCATAACTATAGGAATTAGGAAAATTTGCATGATTTGACCTAGTCTATAGTCTAAGCACCAAATCAAACCCCTTCGTACGAACTGAGAATCTTGTGCGAACTGGGCCACTTGGTGCAAACTGGACCTCTTCGTGCGAGCTGAACAGCTTCGCACGAAGTGGCAGCCACTTCGCACGAAGTGCAGACACTTTGCACGAAATGAACCCACTTCGTACGGAGTGAACTGTTTTCCTCGATTAAAATGTCTAAACTTGCCTATTTTGGTTCTGATCTAACCTTGTTTCTTAACAATACCTGCCTTTCCTAAGGCTAGCACAATACACACTTGAAGACATGAAGAAACTCGTATTTCATCAACGAGGCGGTTTGCACCAAGATAGGCCCAATGGCCCACAATTTTTGGTGAAATCTCACATTTCGCGTATTCGATTTTACATGAAGTTATGCCATCAAGTTAGGAGTGAAATCCACATCTTGATGGAAAACTTATATTTCATACTCTAGTGGACCTTATCAACAAGTCAGAATTTGCTCCTCGTATGGTAAGTACAAACCACACCTAGGGTATGACGCTATCAAGTTAGGGGTGAATCCCGCATCTTGATAACTAGTCCCATTCCTCGAATTTTAATCCCACCAAAGTTTTGAATTTTCGATCAATTAGGGAAATGTAGTAAATGGAAGGATAAGATGCCGTTAACCGCTCCTCGGTGAGAGTATTTTACCTATTAGGCCAAAACATGTCTCCCTAATTTGAAAGGGATTTCAATTCACTTTGGAATAGTCGAAGTTTCTAAACCCGAAACACTCTAATGTTCTATCAAGCGACTCTTTTATGATTATATCAATAACTATGTGTTTTACTTTGATACGCTTATCATTTCAAGTCAAGAGCACCATTCACACACCTTTCGTAATCTAAAACAACCCTAATAAACGTGAACAAACTAAATTTATTACTCTTATTGTCATCATACGCGATAATACCATGCAAATATGTGTTATGTTTTGTAATCTATGTGGAACATACGTGTTACGTGACATACTTTGTGCTTATACATGAAAACGAACTTTATTTCCAAAACACATTATGATCAAGTCTCATCCTTTCCCCTACCTCAATCTTTTAGATGTCTTCGAACAATGAATACTCGGACTCCAAGAAGCACTCCAACAATGGTGACTCCATGACGAAAAAGAAGATGATGAAGTTTATGGCTAAGCAAATGGCAAAGGTGATCGCTGACATTGTTAGTCGGATCCAACCACACCCGCCCCTGCCAATACCGATTCCCCACTAGAATTGGGTGATACAAAAGTCGCACTACCCAAGCCTACCTTCACCTTTAAGCATTTCAATTCCTGTAGCCCAGCGCCATTCACTGGTGAAGAAGGCGCGATCAAATTACTTCAACGGTTCGATGCCATTGAAGTCACCTTCCGCCAAAGCGGATGTCCTGATCATCTGCGCACCACCAATGCCACTTTCATCTTTCGATCGAGAGCTCTCGATTGGTGGATGTTAGAGTGTTGCATTCGTGGCAAAGACGCTGCATATGCCCTGACCTGGACCGAGCTCAAAAAGCTCATGGAAGACGAGTTTTGTCCTCCCGAGAATGCCAACAACTCGAGAACGAGTTTTGGAATCTCAAACATGTTGGGAGTGACAACCTCGGTCTCACCACTAGGTTTAAACAACTTAGTATATTGTGCCTTGGCCGAGTCGATTCAACTGACAAGGCCATGGCGAAATACATTCGAGCTCTCCCTTCTTCGTTCTCCAACTACGTTGAGTCCGCTCAACCTAAAACCTTAGAGGACACTTATCGCCTCACTGCTAAGTTTAACCATAACCTGCTTATGGATGGAGCCTTCGAGACGAGGGGTTCCACCAAAGCTGCTCACCAAGCCACCACTAAACCAACCACTTAACCCACAGCTACTAAACCACCCACCAGAAACAACAATAGAAATGGTAGGAAGCGGAAGGCTTCAAACCAAAATTTCGCGATTGTTACTCCGCAAAACCTTCCACAACAACATCTGACCTTAACCCAAAAACCAGAACCAGCCAAACGAGGTTACAATGGGACTCATCCCCAGTGTGCGACTTATACCTATCACCACCCTACTACCATACCATGCCGCTTTTGCACGACTTGCAATAGGTTCAGACCCTTTAACACTCAAGGTCGAAGTGGTCTGAAACCTCAAGGTAACTAGACCCCAGCTCAAACTCCCACCAACAACCAAGCTACTACAAACAATGGTCACACTTCCTTCAAGTGTGGAGACGCAAACCACCTCAGCAACGTTTTCCCTCAACGCAACCAGGCTCAGCAGCAAGCTCCTCGTGGACAAGCTTTTGTCATCACTATTGTACAAACTCAAAACAACAACGACATCATCAATGGTACGTTTCTAGTAAACAATGTTTATGATTCGTGTTTATTTGATACTAGAACGGCTAAAAGTTTTATATCCACTGAATTTGAACAAATGCTTAAGTGTAGACGCTCTAAGTTGCCAAATCATTTAGTGTCGAGGTTGCTAATGGCAAATCCGTTCCTGTCGATTCTGTTCTTTCTAATTGTACTCTTGATCTTAACGATCACAAGTTCTCAGTCGACCTCATACCTATGCAAATGGGTAGTTTTGATATCATCGTAGGCATGGATTGGCTTCGCAAGGTCCATGCCGAAGTCGTTTGTTCTGAGAAATTCATTCATATCCCTCTTCCATTTGGTGATTCATTACACGTCTATGGCGAGAAACCCTCTAAAGGTCTCAAACTTATGTCGTGTACTCAAGCGAACAAGTATTTACATGGAGTACTTTACCTTTCTTGCCTATTTAGTGGAAAAGAAAGATAAAGGAAAAAGCATAGGTGATGTTCTTGTCGTCTGCAACTTTCCTGACCTTTTTCCTGAAGACTTACCTGGCCCTCCCCCTCCTTGCTTTGTTGACTTTAGTATTGATCTCATTCCTAGAGCAACTCCTGTTGCTAAAGCTCCTTATCGTCTCGCACCATCGGAAATGTAAGAGATATCGAGCCAACTTTAAGAATTACTTGATAAAGGATTTATACGCCCTAGTACTTCCCCATGGGGTGCTCCCGTTCTCTTTGTCAAGAAGAAAGATGGGATCGTTTCGCATGTGCATCGATTATCGCAAACTTAACAAACTCACTGTTAAGAATCACTATCCTCTTCCTCGTATTGACGACCTTTTGATCAACTCCAAGGCGCAACGTGCTTTTCGAAAATTGATCTTCGTTCTGGCTATCATCTACTTCGAGTCCTCGAAGAAGATATTTCCAAAACCGCCTTTCATACTAGATATGGTCATTACGCGTTTGTGGTTATGCCATTCGGATTAACCAATGCACCTACGATTTTTATGGATTGATGAACCGTGTGTGTAAAGCGTACTTGGACCGTTTCGTGATTGTTTTCATAGACGATATCCTCATCTAGTCTAAGACGCAAGACGAGCACGAGCGACACTTGCGCCTAATCCTCGAACTCCTACGTGGTCAACAACTGTTTGCCAAATTCTCCAAGTGTGAATTTTGGCTATCAGAAGTTCAATTTCTCGGACATGTTGTGAACGAGAAAGGCATACACGCAGACCCTTCTAAGATCGAAGCTGTCGAGAATTGGATTGCACCAAAGTCTCCATGTGAAATTCGTTCGTTCCTTGGATTAGCGCGTTATTATCACCGATTCATCTCCAACTTCTCAAAAATCACCGTTCCTCTCACTTCCTTGACTCAAAAAGATAAATCTTTTGTTTGGGGTTCCGAACAAGAGGAGTCTTTTCAAACGCTCAAGGACATGCTTTGCAACGCTCCTATTCTAGCTCTTCCTGATGGAAACGACGACTTTGTCATGTACTGCGATGCCTCTAGTCAAGGCCTTGGTTGTGTCCTCATGCAACGGGACAACGCGTACGCTTCAAGGCAACTCGAAATTCATGAGAAGAACTACACTACCATGACCTTGAACTTGGAGTAGTTGTTTTTGCATTAAAAAATTGGCGACATAACCTTTATGGTACCAAGTGTGGTCTTCATCGACCATAAGAGCTTTCAACATATCCATAGCTAAAAAGAACTCAACATGTGTCAACGTCGATGGGTGGAGATGTTTAACGACTACGACTGAGAGATTCGTTACCATCTTGGTAAGGCGAATGGTGTGGCCGACGCTCTTAATCGTAAAACTCATGTGAAGAGTATTCGTTGCTTCCAGATTCTGAACAACCTTCGTGAATGTATTCGAGAAGCGCAATACTCATCTGTTAACGAGAACAATGATGGAGAAGGTGAAACCCGAGCTTTAATGTGCCTATATGTTGAGTTTTATGTGTGTTTTAAGTGGTTATATGCGTTGAATAAGATAACTATGAGAAATTGTTGTTTTTCAGGTTAACCATTTAATTCGGAGAAGTTATGAAGATTAGACATGATATGGAGCACTTGAGGATGATTCATGTGGCAAACGGTGCTAACCGGGACTTGTTCGAATGGGAAAAGTAACTTGGAGTTGTAAGAAACAAGAACGAATAAAGTCCAGGGGTCTGATTGTCATTCTTTGAAAGTTGAAGAATCAAAGAGAGAAGGAGCTAAGGATTCGCCGTAGCCTACGGTTTGCAGATCATAGGTTACTGTTGATCAAGTTTGGCAAGAAAGCATCCAGAATGTCTGGACCGTAACTTACAGGCGTTGACCATAGGTTACGGTCAGGTTAGATAATTGAAACAACAAAGTCAGACCATAGCTTATGGTCAGGGACCCTAGCTTACGGTCCGGCATCCGAAAAAACACGCGTTCAGCTCCTTGGGGGTACAGTAGGGTTATTTTTGATGGGAAATCATTATCTTCAACTGGGAGGATGACTTTTGGAGTAGCTAGGGTATAAAGCTTGGGACTTTTTCACTTATCATCATCAATAATCTCACTAATCCATCATTGCAATCATGAACTCATTGATTTCTCAAGCTTTTGAAGACTGTTTGTGCGAGATGAGCGGCTAGTTCTTTTATGGTTTCCTCCAGAAGGAGGATTTGTGTAAGTTAGACAAATTTATGTGCTTTTGACAATTGTATGAACTCGGTGATCTAAGCATTCGATGTTTTTCACCTTTGATTTGATTAACTGATTGTTATCGGTTGCATTTTATTAAACTTTAATATTTGATCATTCAATTCCCGAGAGTTCTAGTATTCGGGATATATCTGAGGTGGGATTAGGATTAGTAATTGTGATTGATGTTCATTTGATAACCTCCCATTATCTATTGACCGGAGTTTAGTTTGTGAGCATCACAATTGGCTAATTAGGTTAACACTTATGTCTATATAAGTGTTTAGATCAAACACATAATTAAATCTATCTGCAAATTTGTAATTCAGAGGAACCATTGTTCTCCTATTGATAAAAGTCTCAATTTTAGTTTGTTTAATTTAAATAATCAACCAAATCCACAATCGAGTTTTCTTTTTCAGTAATAGATAAGTAATACTTAACATCGTGACACTTTCCACAATCCTCCTCTGGTTCGATATCCGACTTATCCTATCTGCATAGTTTAGTTGGTTTTTGCATTTTCTTCACGACAGACATCAAACAACGTATCCAATGAGATGGAGTGTGGTGCTGAGAATCAGCTAGTGTTGTACTATCTCGATCGTGTGTGGATTCCCAATCGTGACAACTTTCATGACTTCTTGATGAAGGAAGCTCACTAATCCTGATATTCCATTCATCCTGGCGCAGACAAGATGTATAAAGATATTCATACGTCTTATTGGTGGCCTAGAATGAAGAAGGATATTGTTGTCTACGTTTCGAAATGCCTCACCTGTTCCAAGGTAAAGGCTGAGCATCAACGTCCCTCTGTCTTACTTCAAGAAATTCCAGTCTGGAAATGGGAAAGTATAGCAATGGATTTCATTACCAAACTCCCTCGTACTTCCTCTGTTTATGATTGCATTTAGGTAATCATTGATCGTTTTACCAAATCTGCTCATTTTCTCCCTATTCGCGAAGATTACAAAGTTGAGAAATTAGCTCGTATCTACACGGATGAAGTCATTTGTGGGCATGGTATTCCCATTGACATCATCTCAGACCGTGATGCTCGTTTTACCTCACGTCTCTTGCAAACTTTTCAAAAAGCCTTTGGTACTCATCTTAACTTAAGTACTGCCTTTCATCCTCAATCCGACGGTCAAACTGAGCGAACCATCCAAACACTTGAGGATATGCTTCATTTTTGATAATCGATTTTGGTGGCAATTGGGATATACACTTGCCTTTGGTAGAATTCTCATACAACAACAATTATCACGCTAGTATTCAAATGGCACCATTTGAAGCACTTTATGGATGTAAATGTCGGTCACCTATCTATTGGCACGAGATCTGTGAAGCTCAAATCATTGGTCCCAAACTCATACAAGAGACGACGGACAAGGTCCTACAAATTTGTGATAACCTGCTCAAGGCTAGAAGTCGACAAAAGAGTTACGCTGACAAAAGACACAAGCCCTTAGAATTTAACGTTGGTGACCATGTACTTCTCAAGGTATCCCCTTGGAAGAGCATAGTTCGATTTAGTAAGAAAGGCAAACTCGCCCCTCTTCGTAGGTCCTTTCAAGATTCTCGAAAGGATAGGCAAGGTAGTGTATCGTCTGGACCTGCCTCAAGAACTCAGCAATGCGCACCCAACTTTCCACGTCTCAAATCTAAAGAAATGTCTAGCCGAAGAAGGAATTCACGTTCCACTCGACGATCTCCAAAGCAATGAGTCCTACACTTTGTGGAAAAATCGGCTGAAATCATGGACCGAGGAACCAAGCAACTTAGGCGTAGTTGCATTCCCATAGTCAAGGTTTGATGGGAAGGCAAGCGTGGCACTGAATTCACTTGTGTAACACTTCGCACTTCTGAACTTTCCTTATTTGCAAGTGTTGTCGTAAATCTATATTTAGAAACTTACATCCGTATTCTTACTCAACCTCGAAATCCAAAACTTTGATCTTAGCAAACCTCCTATTTTATACTTACGCATTTTTTACAATCAATCGTTAAACACATGTCTTCTCACAAACAAATACCTATTACACGTACAATTACACCTCCATACATTTACAATACTCGGATTATACTTAAATATACATTTTATACTTAAAAACATGTTAAATTACAAAGTTCTAACTTAAAATGTCTAGCAAATCAAATTTTAGGGGCCAAAGTGTAAAAAACTAAACTTCAAAAGGACACAGGAGGCGCCGCGTCACGTGATGCCCTCCATCTTCAGCCTACACGTAATGTCTAGGACCTCAATCCGCAGAAAGTTGTTTCCTTTCAGTAGATTGGCCATTCTCTTCCACCTCTTCTCTTCCCCAATCACCATTCAAGCTCCTTAAACACCAAACCCTAATCCCCCATTATAAAACCAAGCCTCCATTCATCCATTTCACTTTCCAAACACCTCTATTACTTCAAAACACCCTCAAAATCTTTGGAAGTTCAAGTTCAAGGCAGATTCTTGTTATTACAAAAGTGAGCTCCAACTCACTTTCCTTTCATTTTTCATCACTTCTTCTTCCTCTACAAAGCTTGGAACACCTCTAGGAGTGTTTCCACATGTTTGCCATGGCAAACCATGGTGGAACTTCACCATTTTAAGGTCCAAACTTTTTGATTTGGAAGAACTTTTGTTAAACCTTTTCAAAACTATGTTTTACTTGTTTCAATCTTACTCCTACTTGTTCTTGAACCTACCTAAGGTTATGAGATTGGTTGGAAGTAGATTTTTATGAGTTTAACAGGTGCAAACACCTCTAAACTTTCTGTTTTTGTAAGGTTATACAACCCACAAGTGATGAAATCATCCGAGCTTATCATGATTCTTGTGACAAGACTTGTGTTTTGGTATAGGTGTGAATACTTGGACGCATTGGCTATCCTAACTCGTTTGTGATTCTAACACGTTAGGACCCATGAAAACCACTTTAAAACTTAGTGTCCAAATGAGTGTCTAGACAAGATATACTTTTTGCATACATATACTTTTACACTTGATTCTGGATCCAAACATTCCATAAACTTCAACCACCCAAACACCTTCATTCTCCTATTCTCACCAACTCGTCAATACTCGGATAATCGGGAAGCTTTGCAAAATTGTGAGTATACATGATCCCTTTTTCGTTTTATCACTTTTGGGTGCAATATATACACTATATAAAAACTCACACAAACACTTATACGTAAACACTTTATACATGCAATCGAATCCAACTTACATGCTTACACGTTATACTTAGGTATACATAAATGCTAGAAACTTTACGTGCATAATGCTTTGTCATTAACTTCGTACAAACCTCCCTTAACATGTATAGCGCTATAGGAGTAACACGCCGCCCGTATTCTTGAGGTCATGTTAAGCTATACACATACGGTCTTATCGTTGCTACGATAAGATTACGATAGCGGGAATATTTGGGTTGACGAGTATGTTATGCATGCTAGATATGTATATTATGCCTTGGTATACGTTATTGCCATGTGGATTTCATTAAACTCTTTTATACTTATGCTAGTACACTTAAACTTGTATGCTCGCCAATACTTTATGTGTTGACATGTTACTTTACTATATATTGCAAGATTGTGTTCGTTACGCACTGAAAAGAATCTTGTAGGAAGGATTATAAATGCACCAAACTTTAATTCTTGTTTATAGATTAGTCATACGATACTTGTTGTACTTATTTTGTTTCAAATTTGTTGTAATTCTATTTCAGACAATGTACTTGATGTTAGCAATGAAATGAAATTCGTTTATTAAATACTTGTCACATTTAGTGTTATGAAGTCTCGAGCAATCTAATTACGTCCGCACCGATGATTCCGCCATCGGTTGGGGTGTGACAGATTGGTATCAGAGCTATAACTACAGGGAATTAGGAAAAAATTGCCATGATTTGACCTAGTCTATAGTCTAAGTGCCCATACTTGATCATTGTTGATTCATATGCAAAAATTATCGATGTATATGCTAAAATTCTTAAAAAGTCTTTCTATGTGCTCATATTTACCTTCTTATTTCCAAACATATGTCTTTCCTAAGGCAAACTTTACGCTACCATGTTAAGGCATGGAAACACTCGTATTATACACACGAGATGACTTCACCAAAATAGGATTGAAACCCTCAGTTTGGTGAAAGTCTCTGAATCCACAATCCCCATTTATACGAAATTATACCTCAAGTTAGGAGTGACATCCTCATCTTGATGGAAATTTCACTAAAAGCATTCTAGTGGACCTTACCCACGAGTCGGATTTAATCCTTGTCTCATTTAGTAAGTACCAACCACACATAAGGAACGTCGTTATCAAGTTAGGGGTGATACCCGCATCCTGATAACTAGCCCCACTCCTCGAGTTTCAATCCCGCCAAAGTCTCGAACTTTCGATTGACTAAGGACATGTAGTAACCGGAAGGGTGAATACCATTAACCGAAATTTTGGCGAGAGTATTTTACCTATTAGGCCAAAGCATGCTTCCCAAACTCAAGAGAACTTTTGACCACTTCGGTTAGTCAAAGTTTCATTTCGAAACAACCCAAGTTTTAGTCAAAACCACCATTATGCTATTATTGATTTTATGCATAACATAATTCTAACATCTCTTTCTTTCAAATTCAAATTATTTTCACAATGATTACTCACATATCATACTTATACCTTCATATATCGTACACGATATTTATAAATACGATTTCAAAACGTCATCCACAAGATAAAATCTACTCGTATTTCCAAAAATGGAAGTCTTATAATCAAGATAGGAGTGATTTCCTCATCTTGACGATTGAGTCCGCCTATTTCTCGAAGAAATCTTGTCCTTGAGATAGGAGTGATGTCCACACCTCAATGGAAGTTTGAATCACAACTCAACCATTTTTATGACAATCACTTGATTAAAGCTTATACTTAAACCTTTTATCCTTATGTCAAGTTTCTCATTTATGCATGAACATCCAAACTTATTATTTTATCAAACGTGTTCCTCACCCTACAATTTATTTGCGTAGATCACATATGTGAAATTCCTAATCATACCTTACACGTCTTCTTACTCGATTTTCAAAATGTTATGAAATGCTACCTATCAACCTAGTCGGACTAATGAACCTCTTGCTCACGATTTTCATGATTCACCCAATCACTAAAATACACTTACATTATACTATTATCCTAAAGACGTTTTGTTCCCAACAGGGAACCAAAGAAAACTTTCTCTCACATATGTCTAAATCTTATGGATGTCGCTTCGTTAACCTCGCTTAGTTGGTAAAACGAAGTCAATCCATAGCCAACCGACAAACACAAATGACCAACCATACACCCTCGAGACCTCGATTTTCAACAATCCTAACTTAGAACTATTTCTCCTATTGGAAAATCGTCAATACCTTAGAACAAGAATGAGACTATTACAACCCTCTCCTACACTCACAACCCAAGAATCCCGATACGAACCATACTTAGGAAATCTCCCAATACCCATGACTGGTAACTCACTCGTACAACATACTGTGAGCACAAAGAACCGAACCTTTAAACACTTAGTCGGAACCCGACGCCTTGCCATCAAACTACCATTCAATAAACCTACCACAACCATCACTCAGCCAAACAAACTCTCAATACGCACACTAGACTTGGTAACCCTAAACCTACACACCTACACCAATGAAGTTCGACTCTCTAAAAGTTCACTTTGCTAAAATACTTTTCAAAATCAAAGTTTTTCTACGGAAAATTTTCAAACACAACTTTCCTAATATCGATATAAAATACTTTCAACGAAGTTAACTCACTGTTTTAAAGACCCTTTTCTAATACGCATTTTAAGTCTAAACACGTAAGCATGGAAGATTCATGCGGTCAGACAATCTACGACATACGCGAATCCAAACTTTTAAAACGAAAGTAGCAATTCCTTTTACAAACCACATCTTTCATCGTAAATTAATACTTTTTCTCAATATTCTGTTGACATTCAAAATCTGATTCTCCATTCCTGACAGTCCCGACATACTCTATTTCAACAAACTTAATGTTTTGACTCCAACAACCATACACATGCATATCAACATACACGTTCCAATTTGTGCAACCAATATTTCATGACAATCTTACACGTATTATCATTTCATTTCATATTTTACACACTCGCAACTTCATGGTACCTTATGTATGCTTAATTTCATTATACTTCAACTTATACGTCTTATACTACATGCTAATGATATACGTGTTTGTCATCAATCATACTCAAAATTCATACATTCGCACTACTTAGTAGTCATGCTTGAAATCTATATGTGGACATAACATGAGTGGTTTCGCCTACGTCAGATACACTCATACTTAAATACAATCATGCCTACATGCTTAATTCTTATACGCTATCGCACGCACACATTTTCACTTGTAATACTAAAAGGTTCCCTGACCCATACACTATTGTACAAACTGTGCGATCATGCACAAGCCAAAATAGTCGCGGGTGCACACGGGATTATATTGGTAGGCGCATGAAAACCATAGTGGGTTCTACTATGTATCATAACACGGAACACAACATGACACTGAATAGCGAAACGGACGTAACATGGTGTGAACATGGTGGATATGCCGATGGTACTTCCTATATATAAGTGTCCCTACCATGTTATCAAACTTTCATACAACGTGCCATGAGAAATTCAGTGTTTTCCCGGACCTAATTAAATACATCAGACTAATAACAAACTTTGGTGACTCAAGTTCGAAATACATGATACTCGATTATCCACGACAAAGCCTCAATCTCAACACCGCTAGCTATAATTGCTACAACTATCACTAGCATCTCTTAACTCTTTGTAATTCGCATTTTGTTCGACATCCATACCATACTTAACCCTCGCTTACACCTATCGAATCGCTTATTCGCCCTTATACCACGGATATTCCCAATTCCTTCCCTAACATTTCATTCAAACTTTATTTACAATCTGTCGGCCTAAACGTTCAATCCATTTTAACAAACATCCTCACCAGCTCAACTCAGTCAAATTATTGTTAAAATACCTTTTGTTCTTTATTACGCACAAACTTCAACTAGGCGGCCTATCACCGCCAAAACCTTTTGGAAACCATACTTACTTACCATCATAGCGTCTCACCTACAAACATTTTTCTACATATGATCTTACTAATACGTATTAGGGCCGACAAGAACTTTCCTACGACCTATGGTGCAGGCCGCACATTTTGTCAAACTACATTCCTTACTTTCACAAAACTTTTCTTTTTAGTCGCACCATTTTAAAAACATTCCTTCCAAACAAATTGTTCAAACTCGACACTTACACGTTTTACTTATCCTTGCACTCAACTACGATTTACATCTCAAAACACCTTAGTCAAATGAATTACTTTTACAACCCTAACTTTTGATCCCACGCAATTTCCAAAAATTTCAACTTTCTTGTACGTAAACCCACGTAGACTTTAAACATCAAATTGTGATTTTAGCCAAACATTTTAATCAAAAATGCCTTTTCAAAGTCTTCCTCTTAAATAAATTTTAGGATGAAATTTCCTAAGTAGGAGAGACCGTATTCGCAATTATGAACTTTCCTTATTTGGAAAGTGTAGTCGTAAATCTATTTTTAGAAACTTACATCCGTGTTCTTACCCAACCTAGAAATCCAAAAATTGATCTTAGCAAACCTCCTATTTTATACATACACATTTTTCGTACAATCAATTGTTAAACACACATCTTCTCACAAACCGATACCTATTACACATACAATTACGCCTCCGGACTTTTACGATACTTAGATTATACTCAAATATACATTTTTTACTTAAAAACATGTTAAATTACGAAGTTCTAACTTAAAATGTCTAGCAAATCAAATTTTAGGGGCCAAAGTGTAAAAACTAAACTTCAAAAGGATACAGGAGGCACCGCGTCACGTGACGCCCTCCATCTTCAGCCTACACGTAATGTCTAGGGCCTCAATCCGCAGAAAGTTGTTTCCTTTCAGTAGATTGGCCATTCTCTTCCACCTCTTCTCTTCCCAATCACCATTCAAGCTCCTTAAACACCAAACCCTAATCCCCCATTATAAAACCAAGTCTCCATTCATCCATTTTCACTTTCCAAACACCGCTATTCCATCAAAACACTCTCAAAATCTCTGGAAGTTCAAGTTCAAGGCAGATTCTTGTTATTACAAAAGTGAGCTCCAACTCACTTTCCTTTCATTTTTCTTCACTTCTTCTTCCTCTACAAAGTTTGGAACACCTCTAGGAGTGTTTCCACATGTTTGCCATGGCAAACCAAGGTGGAACATCACCATTTTGAGGTCCAAACGTTTTATTTTGGAAGAACTTTTGTTAAACCTTTTCAAAACTAGTTTTACTTGTTTCAATCTTACTCCTACTTGTTCTTGAACCTATCTAAGGTTATGAGATTGGTTGGAAGTAGATTTTTATGACTTTAAGAGGTGCAAACACCTCTAAAGTTTCTTTTTTTGATCAGGTTATACAACCCACAAGTGATGAAACCATCCGAGATTGTCATGATTCTTGTGACAAGACTTGTGTTTTGGTATAGGTGTGAATACTTGAAAGCCTTGGCTATCCTAACTTCATTCCACCACCTCACTTGATGATTTCCTCTTGATATCCCAAGTAGTTTGCTAGATCTAAAAGTAACTTAACCTCGTCTAGCCTCTGACACTTAGTTAACTCCTTCCATGTCGAGAATGGCTCACCTAGGTTAAAGCTTACTTGGCTACTCGGTATAGTAAGTAAATGTACATTTCCTTTTCATTCATGACTATCTGAATCATCCTAGTGATGATTTGTGCATTGGTGAATCATACAATGAGGTCCAACCTCCATGCTTGACTTATATGACAATCTATGAATACTCTTGATGGACTTATCTTAGATTATTATACAAACTATATAATATAATATATATATATACATAACCGAATTATTGATATTAATCGGATTATGATTACATGTCGTGAATATAAGTTATATTATCTTTGTTCTTTATTCCTCGTTTGTGATTCTAATGGGCATATTTGGACCCATGAAAACCACTTTAAAACTTAGTGTCCAAACGAGTGTCTAGACAAGATATACTTTTAAACTTGATTCCGGATCCAAACATTCCATAAACTTCAACCACCCAAACACCTTCATTCTCCTATTCTCACCAACTCGTCAATACTCGGATAATCGGAAGCTATGCAAAATTGTGAGTATACATGATCCCTTTTTCGTTTTATCACTTTTGGGTGCAATATATACACTATATAAAAACTCACACAAACACTTATATGCAAACACTTTATACATGCAATCGAATCCAACTTACATGCTTACACGTTATACTTAGGTATACATAAATGCTAGAAACTTTACATGCATAATGCTTTGTCATTAACTTCGTACAAGCCTCCCTTAACATGTATAACGCTATAGGAGTAACGCACCGCCCGTATTCTTGAGGTCATGTTAAGTTATACACATACGGTCTTATCGTTGCTACGATAAGATTACGATAGCGGGAATCTTTGGGTTGACAAGTATGTTATGCATGCTAGATATGTATATTATGCCTGGGTATACGTTATTGCCATGTGGATTTCGTTAAACTCTTTTATACTTATGCTAGTACACTTAAACTTATATGCTCGCCAATACTTTATGTGTTGACATGTTACTTTACTATATATTGCAAGATTGTGTTCGTTAAGCACTGAAAAGAATCTTGTAGGAAGGATTATAAACGCACCAAACTTTAATTCTTGTTTATAGATTAGTCATACGATACTTGTTTGTTTCAAATTTGTTGTAATTCTGTTTCAAACAATGTACTTGATGTTAGCAATGAAATGAAATTCGTTTATTAAATACTTGTCACATTTAGTGTTATGAAGTCTCGAGCAATCTAATTACGTCTACCCGATGATTCCGCTATCAGTTGGGGTGTGACAACTTGGGAACTTGAGAGTGAAATGAAGACCAAGCATCCACAAATCTTCGTTGAGTCTTCCTCTTGAAAGAATTTTGGGACGAAATTATCTAAAGTAGGGGAGACTCTAACATTTCGCATTCTTGTACTTTCCACATCTAGAAAGTGTAATCGTATTTCTATTTATGGAAACTTGTATTCGTGTCTTTTTGGTATTTCTCTTTCCAACTTTGTAAGTCCGAGACAATAATCATATGAAATACTTATTTTATCTATACTTGTTATACTTACAATCAATCATTCGAATACCTACAACATACAAATTATACTTATCATACGTGCAAGGAATTGTTCAAGTACATATTTACGTGCAATTTATACTTCTTATGCATATAATACCCATACATTACCACCCAATGCTAGAAATACTTAAAACCGGCTAAAACATACGAAAACGACCCAAATAAGTCAGTTTCGCACGAAGTGCACATGACTTCGCACGAAGTGAAGTCACCTCGCACGAAATGAAGCCACCTCGTGCTAAGTGGTGCCCAACCCTTACGGATTACACCTTTTCACCTATAAATAAGACGCACTCTCACAACTTCAAACTTTCCGTACACTCTCACAAACTCTCTCTCTCTCTCTCAGATTTCCTGATTCGTGGCAGATTATTCTCAGCTTCAAAGTGAGTTTTAGCTCACTAATTTCCTTACTTTTCATAACTTTTTCATCTTTTTATTCTTTTTTCCTTTGTACCAAGTGTGACCGCTGACTTAGTTCATCATGCTCACTCGGATTGGACTTCGTTTCAGCAAGTATGAGAACGTTGGGAGCCTTGGATACCCGAATTAAGTTTCACACCTCACTTGAACATTTCGTATATTTACTTTATAGGCATTCATGACCAACCGGGTTTATCAACTGTGTTGATGAACTTTGAGCTTTGGTGAATTATATAACGAGGTATCCATACCTCCTTGCTTGACATCTCTGACATATCTGGTGGACTAAGTATATAAATTATAAAAAAGTATTTTCCTTACAAACTGGTCAGAATCATGACACTGTCAAAAACTGATTTAGTCTTGTGACCTCAGAGGTGACACTCTACCGCTGAGTTATATCCCTTCCCCACTATCCTATCTCCTTTCTAAAACTCCTCATTCACAGAAATCAGTGTCGAAACGGGTGTTAAACGATCAAAATCGTACCAAAACTGTCACTCTGCACGAAGTGGACAATCACTTCGTACGAAGTGCGCGTCGCTTCGTACGAAGTGGTGTTTTATACGTTTCATTTTGTATTTTTCTGAATCATCGTCTGAATCATTCTTTAACCACAGTCTATTCACACACCTCTGTTTACCCCTTGTAGGGTAACTTCGGTGTTCATTACTTCAACACTCCAACTCAACAACTCGTGGATTTCTAGGAAGGTTGCAAAACTGTGAGTATACTCGACCTGTTTACTTTTATAACTTTTGGGTGCAAAATATATAAATTATCAAAGTCACACAACCATGCTTAAACTAAATCACAAAAAAATCCTTATCCATGCTTACGCGACATACTTGGTACATACATGCTTATACTTAATATGCTTATACCATGTCATTAACTTCGATCAAGTCTCCCTTAACATGTATAATGCTATAGGAGTAACGCACCGCCTGTATTCTTGAAGTCATGTTAAGTCAAACACATACGGTATTTTCATTGCGATGATTGGATTACGCTTACGAGAAAACTTTGGGTTGACACGTATAATCGCATGATAGTTTTTGCCATGTTAGTTTGAGTTGACATTTATGCATGAGGATTTGTTATACGTTACATTATTCTATTAGTTAAACTTGTATACTCGCCAATGCTTGTGTGTTGAACTATATTTTAACATGTATTGTAGGTTGATGACGATGACAACCCTTGGAATCTAGTAGGATGGACATAGAAACTCATCTTAATTTAGATTTATGTAGGATCGTGTTTCTAATTGAAATGTTGTACTTTTGTTGTAATTGTACTCGAAATTGATGTTGTATTTGTTTCCACGCAATGTACTTGAATCTTTAGTAATGAAATGAAATGTGGTTCCTTTGAATACTTGTCACAATTTAGCGTTATGTTGTCTCGAACAATCTATTTACTTCCGCCCCGATGATTCCGCCATCGGTTGGGGTGTGACACACGTTCTATTAAAATCATTGTGTTCCTAAGAACATGATATCTCCTCTTTAAATTATTAGATGTACCTCACACTAGGTAATCCAATGTCCACCCATGGCTCGTTTAACCCTCATCGGACCTTAAGTCCTTATAGAGAGTTTGACCCATTACACATACCTGGCTCAGGTCATAGCGTTGACCCGTTTTAATAGTTTGCATTATTAGTTGCTAAGTAAATGCAATGCAAGCCATCTGTTATTCTTCCTGTGAGCACAAAACTCGATAAGCAACCATTAGTCAATATTGTCAAATGGTAATGACATCACCATATGACCAGTTTGGCCTAAATGACCATTTTACCCACCACTTGATTTACCCTTATTGAGTTAGGATGACCAAACATTATATATTGCGAGAAGATATTTATTTACCATCTCACCCATTAGCCCATTACGGTTTACACCATATGGTCATATTTCTTAAAAGTCGTTTCTTTACTAATTTGACCCATTATGGCTTACGCCATAGGATGTATTTTCAATTCTCATTATTTATCCTTCAACACGTGATCAACTTAACAATTTACCCTTTTACTCATTATGGCTTACACCATAAGGTAACTTTTCAAAATGCATTGTTTATTCATCAACACGTGACTTAATTACCATTTTACCCTTTTACCATCAAGTATGGTTTCCTACCATTTTTACTTTTTCCAACCCATATCGACTCGTGTCGAAACATCATAGTTCAAAGACTTATTTCAAATTGTAAATCGCTTTGTTCTTAATCAAATACATAAGTAATTGTTCTACTTGAAAGGTGTAAGCTTTACTTACCTTGCATCCGATTACGCTTTTCCTGCGTATTTGATCCGTTTGACCTGCTTTCTCCCAAGCTTCTACCTAGCTTGTCAAGCGTCAAACTACCATTTATCATTCGCAAGATAGTTAGATTAGTCATCATTTATTACAACGATCCCACCTTTCGGATTTATATCAAAGTTATCATTTGATCATATTATAGGTCAGTATGACTTTTAAAAGTCAACTACCTATTAACATATGTAAATGCACAGTTAAGTTTGACAAACTCATTTAGGCATTCCATCAATTACCCGGTAGGCGTAAGCCTCCGTTTTAACTAAATTTCTCAACTAAGTTCATACAATTGTTAACATCAATTTAACATAATTTCAATCATTGTATGCTAATCTATCAATCTAATACAAGAACTTTGGATTGTTTCATCACTATAAAACAACCCATTGCATCATATATATGGAATTTACCAAATTATCAAACTTAGCCAAATACTTTAAACATTCATAAACACATAATGATTTCGAACATCATTTAACATGCATATATAATCTATTTCATCATATCATACAAAACCCATTCCATGGCAAGTATGAACATGTACTCGAACTCATATATTATTCAAATATCTTGCTATTACTATCATGTATGATTCCAAACACAAGTATATCATCAACTTCATCATATTATCAAAACCCACTTCATTATCTACTTGTTAATCACATACAAGTAATCATACCTCAAATATTTGATAATTTCATTATGTCTAACGAAATTAAGCATACATATACACTTAATCTCATCTATGGATCATAATACAACAACCTAATTGCAAATATTCTACTTGTCTCAAGTTATGACTTTCACTAATCTATGTTTTTAAACATACCTTATGATCCCCTAGCCTAGGTGTCACACCCCCGTATTTTCCAACCAATCCAAACACCGGTGGGCCCGAGTGGGGAATATTGTGATGTAAGTTGATATTATCATAGTCAATTAAACACGGCACAACGAAAGTCTTGGAGTAAAATTACTATTACAAACCAAATGTTCGAAATACAAAATAATATACAGGCTCGTAATAGAAGATCCATAAGCGGATCATAAAATGTACAAAGAAAGAATATAAAACAGACTTTAGGGAAGATATAAGGATTTGCAAGATCCTTTTATTTCACTATCGAGCAGCTTCCGGCCTATTTCGTATTGTACCTACAAGCTTAGTCTTTTTAAAATACGTCAGCTTTCGCTGGTAAATACACCCGACTGACTCATTTTGAAAACATTTTAGAAATTAGATTTAAGTGCACAGGGCACAAATCTTTCATAAATTGGGAAAGTTACTTTGTAACCTTGTTAACAGATTCACATGTTTGTCCATACATACAGGGCCCAATACAGAGACCGAGACATGATTAAGTACACACCACTTAGAATTGACGAAGGAGTTATCCCCAACGTCTTGGGTAATTTGCATTTGAGCGTCTTTTAGGTGTATGCCTACACCCTGTGCTAAGGTCATGGCCATTATCTAATGTAATGAGCCGAGGATATCCAGGACACGGTAGTTAACCCCCGATGTTTAAGTTATCAAACAAAACTGATTAAAACGGAATATGCGGATTTACTAGCCACAACCCGGCATTCGATTGATCCCATTTCTGACCAAGCGGTAATAATTTACCGTATCCCAAGCTCGTATAGGGAAAATAAGTCAAGAGTATTTAACTGAGCTAGTCTTGATTTAAAAATGCAAGATTTAATATCTCAGCTGTATCCAAAATGAAGTAAGTGCAGATAGCATTTACCGGAAGGCTCTAGTCTGGATTATGGCATAAGCTAACCAATTAAATACTAACGATCTTATTTAAGTCATAAACTTAGACCGAGTAGTGGACATGATCAAAATGTATAACACTTGATTAAACGATGATCGGATAGAATGTAGTTTAAACCCGACAAGTACTTTGACTTGCATAATATGGGTAAACTATAAACATTCTGGATTTTGAAACTTAAATGACAAGGTTAGACCCATTTCGGTTAATTTTCGTAAGCTAGTTACATATACTTAACCGTACCCATATTAGCGATATCGGTTAACCGGATAAGTCATGGACAAGTTCTATATGCCATTATACTTTAAATAAGTTGTAATATCAGTAGGATATCAACTTATATGCTCGTTAAGTTTTTAAAATGAAACTATGCCTCATAAGGGCATTTTGGTAATTATTTACCATATAAAAGGAACTTGAATATAATTTAATGTTATAACTATATATATTATGGAAAAATAATTTATTTATAATATAATATCAGTAGGATAATAATTTTATGTGTAATTTATCCTTTATGACCAAACTATGCACCGAAAGGGTATTTTGGTCATTTTACACATAGTTTACAAATTATTTGGGATTCTGAGTTCATATCAAATACATACTGTATAAATATTTAAAATAAGTTTTAAAATCAGTAGGTAACAAGTCTTGGTTGACGCTTATGTCGTAAAATGACGATTTATGCTATGTTTTACGAAAACTGATGTTAAGGTCAGGTTAAAATGTCTTAGATATGTTATTTAATATAATATATCAGTAGGTAAAAGACTTACCTGGAAAAGATATGATTAAAACCATTTTATAAGCCATAAGGGCCTTATCGTCATTTATCGACATAATACAAAGACTTGCTCATAAACTCAGTTTACAATCTGATTTGATATCCCAAATAATCCTACTTATAATATTACATCAGTAGGAAACTCATTTTCAAGTTCATTATCATTAGAACCTCTTTTTATGCAAAAAGGGCATTTTAGTCAAAATGACATAATTACGAAACTTGTGCATAAACTCAGATTCTGATTATGATCTTGTAATATAACCTCAGAGGGTTATGCTATATTATATTACGATCATAATGCGACTTTAGATCAGTATCTAACTAATCTAAATTAGGTCAGAATTGAAAGTCAAAGCAGAAGTCAAACTTTGCGACTTTCAGTTGCGAATCGACCCTAGAACTGAAATTGACTAGCCGAACATGTTCTTACATGTTCTAATAAATATTACCAAATTGTTTAAGTGTCAAAACAGTTTTCATAACATATATAAGATCAAATTATAATATTTCCGAAAAATGGCTTGTTTGACTTTATAATATATAAACTTTGACCCGTCAATTGGTCTAGCAAACGTGATCTTCAGGAGGTGCCCTTTATAGGGACTAGCACCTAACTTATTATGATCACTTAGCCATGTTCGTTACAAACAATGGCTGGACCATAATGGTCTTAACTGAAAGTCAAGGTGTTTTCTGCAAAATGCTTGACTTTTGGCTATAGAAACCTATAAACAAAAATGCATGTGGAAGGAACACTTACAAGAGGTTCCTAGAATGCAATACAACTAAGTTGGATGCTCCTTTCAGTTAGGAACTTCTAGAGGAGGGAGAAGAGTTGATAATGAGAAAGGTGCAAGTTCAAATGGTGAACCTTGGCATCTATTTATAGTTGGAGAGCTTAAAGGAGGTGATGCCAGGTGCTAAGGGGTGTAAGAGGGAGCTTACAAGTGTCCTAAAACGTGGCATAGCAGTTTGGGAATCCATAGTTTTGAGTTAATTGGTTTTTGGCAACATTTGTGGAGGCCAAGCAAACTTTCTGCAGATACAGCCTCTCGCGCCCTGCGAGCGCTCCATAGGCAGATTTGAAGTTTGCCACTTTAGTCCCTCAACTAATAAAACCCTCTAAAACCTTCTAAAACACCCTTTTAGCATATTTAGCCCCCCGTAACCAATATTCCCGGACATTGTCGAGCTCTCAGTTTGTTAAAAGGTAACTCAGAGGTATAAATTAACATGTTGACACTTTTAATCCCTCCATTGTCCAACTTTTATATAATTATGGATTTTATCTCTCTCGTCCAACGAATGGGACATAAGAGAGTCAGGACTTGTAAGGGATCATTCAGAGGATCGTTTTAAGCATGTGACTCCGATGTCACTCAGAGGTTGGGCATGTTGACACAACGGTCACTCAGAGGCTAAGTTTTAGCATGTTGACACCAATGGTCACTCAGAGGCTATGTTTTAAGCATGTTGACACTAATGGTCACTCAGAGGCTTGGTTTATGCATGTTGACATCAGAAGATCACTCAGAGACTTAGTTTGAGCATGTTGACGCTTTTAGTCCCTGCTAGTCTTTAATAGACTTAAAGTAAAAAATACGACACGTGTCGCTATATTATTGGACACGATTTTATAGTGTGTTACATCCTCACCCCCTTAAAAGAAATCTCGACCTTGAGATTTTATTCAAAAAGATTGTGAGTCCCAAAACAGATTCGGATCACAGTGGTTAATTGTTATCACCCAAACAACTAAAGGTTAGTTGTTTGAATTTGTAAAAGCTAAGAAAAACCAAAAGATGAAGATGAAGATTCTTGTATCGATCAAACAACAAGTGTTGTATATGGAATCCTAAATGATATAATCACTGAATGCACCTGGATATTTCGGATTAAGCACAAGAACAACAAGTACAACACAAGAGCAATCACCAAAATCAGTCCAAGAACCTTGGACTAGGGTTTTCATTGATATGCATATATATAGCCACTGACTACCCAACGTATTTATTAAATACGTTGGGAACATAAATACGCCACCAAGTTACAAGATTCACAAATTACACTATTGGCCCTTCTAGTTTTACTAACTATTAAAAAACCAGCTCAAACTATTAAACTCAAGTATCAACGGTCTCAAAAAGTCCTAACAATATCCCCCTAGACCGTTGCGTACTTGAGATTCTTCAGTCTTGTTCCTGAGCTTCAGGGTCTGCGGCTGATTCTCGATCTTTTCCTTGTGATAGAGGCACAGCTTGATCTATTGGTTGTTCAGTTGTTGCTTTAATGGATTGGTTAATAACAGCTTCACTTGTGGTTGGTTGGGCCTCCATAGTGACTCCATATGTGGATGAAGTCGGAGGTGGTGGAATGATTCGAATATCAGAGTTAGATGATGGATCTTTGCTTGGTGGAGAAGATGATTTAGGCTCAGATGCTTTCTTCTTTCTGGATTTATCTTTTTCTTTCTGAGCGTCCATTCTGAGCATAATTTCCATCACTTTAATCTTTCGAGCCCGCACATGCTCAACTGCCCTTTGAAATAACATCCCTTCCTCAAGGTACTCGTTTCCTTCTCCAACGTTTATCTTGTGTCTATAGAGAACATTCAGATCAGAAAGATAAAAAATAAATACGTCCATAGGATCCAGGATACGGATGTCTTTATTTGAATCTGATCAGATAACTGCTTCACCCGTTTTGCCATCATAAAACCATTTCTTGAAGTTAGTGAGGGTCACAGGCTGTTCAGGAGGAAGTTTTACCCTTGTTACAACTTTCGCTGGATTGATTACCCATGTTATCTTTCCTTTTCCAGTGAACGGGTCTTTGGTGGTCTTTGACACACGTCTTCTTGGGCGTTGAGGCTTGAAGACAGAGAATCCATGCATGCATTCTCTATGAATTAATCTCTCTAGGTCTCCACCAATGCTGCTGGTTTGTAGGATTTATCAGATCATGCCTGCTTAGCTCTTGGATATCCCATGTGGGTAAACTTTGCATGTCGTTGGCATTTCGGAAGTATTGGATTACCCCACCCCTTCGCTTTACTACGAACCATCCAGTGAGATTGCCGTATTTCCAGCTAATGATTCTATCTGTGACCTCAGTCTTCTCAACTGTTATCACCTGATAAAAATCTGGCATCTTTGCTCTTTCTTTCTTAAACCATTCTGGATGCTGAGGTTCGAACTCTTCTCCACCATCAGTCTCATATAACACATCATCCTCCAAACCCCATTCAAGAAACTTTGCTGGCATCTCGGTTTTGTCTACTTCTTTTTCACTGTCTTCACCAAAGCTAACATCAACAACTGATTCAAGTCGTTTCTTTTTCTTTTCTGCTCTGTCATCCTTCTTTTTCTGTTCTCTTTCTCTGAAAGTGTCAAAATTGAAAATGTCTTCGCTTGTGTACTTTGGTTTTCGATTTGCTGAGACATACAGCTCCTGCACTAGCTCATGCAAATTTTCTAGTCCCTCTTGTTGAAATCTGATAAATTCTGATTGCTTATAGACGTAGGAGTGCAACTCTTTGTTTTTCTTTCTTTGTTCTTTCAGTTTTTTCTTGAGAAACTCAGTATCATTTACTTGATTCTTTAGCAAACAAACTCCTTTGCAGGAAATAGACCAATTTCTTTGGATAGACGATTATACAGCTCTTGAAACGGTGGAGGTCTTGAGGGAACTTTCTGAGGAGGAGGTTGAGCAGATACAAGTGGTTTGGGTGGAACATTTGCGGAGGATCCCTCACCTGTTTTTCTTTTCTTAGGTGCAATGGTCTTGCTTAGAGAGGGTTCTAGGGGATCGGATTAAAGCCCTTCCACGAATCGATCCAACTGCTCCTCTTCTGAAGTAACCACCGCAGGATTTTCAGATTCTGTCATCTCTCTTCTTTTCATTCTCCTTTCACGTTTCTCTGCTTCTGCAACCGCGTGAATGGCCTGCATTCTTTCGATTTCCTCTCTCGTTGATCTAGCACGAATAATGTCACCCATGATTCGTTCTGGATTAGGTGAATCTTTCTTGCTTCTTTTCTTTGAGGTTCTTCTTCAACCACTTTCTTCCCTTTGTCTTTGCGCTTACGAACAAGTGGTATTTCCTCTTCTATTTCAGCCTCTTCTTCAACATCAACAGGTTCGCCTTGACCTCCTCTAACTTTTCTCGCCTTTTCTCAGTACTTATTGTACGCAGCCAGAACCACGGGAAGTCTCTCTTCTCGATACATCCAGTTATGCAGCATCACCCACTCCTTTGTTTTTGACTCTGTGATTTGTCTTCCTTTGGGGAGCTGAAATTGATATAGATTTCCATCATGTGGTAGGTTCTGGTGCTGATCATCAATGAGCAACTGCACAAATCTTGGAACATGGCCCATGCACCTTTGTTTACGTTGTCAATCATGCAATAGAAAATTAGGCCAGAGGTGTTGAAGGGATAATTTGTGCATAAATTTAGCATTGCCGTAGACCAATCTAAATTTAAACCATCGTATCCACCAATGCTCATGCAGAATGTGTGAAGGATGAACCTCCAATCCTTTGTAAGGCCCGACTTTTTGATCTCATTCTTGTTGCGAAAATCTCCAACATAGTTCATCCCGCGGAAACCTTCCAGCATTGCCTCTTTACTTAGTTTTAACGGGTCACTGGCATTATCTCTAAGGCTGAGAACCTTTCGAATCCGCTCTTCAGTCACTTTAATCTCTTTGTTATGCACCGTCGCGGTGATGTGCTTGACCTGGTTCAGAGTTCTTACTCTTGAGGTTCTCCAGAACTCTTCTATGTGAATAGAGTAAATCTTTGGATTTGCCTGAACTGCATAACTTATTTTGCTTCGTGATGGCCAGTCCATTACATATTCGAAATCGGGCTCAGGAGGAACTAGAGTGATGGGCTGATTGTGCTTTGTTGTGCCATCCCAGGCTAATGGTTGAGCCATTCTGAAATGTGATAACCAGTCAAGTTAGATAATAGTTACAAGGCATAATAGTTAGATAGAAAAGATATATAAATACATATGTAGACATATTTATATGTATATATAAATATGCTGAGAGAGACGGACAAATACATTGAAGATTTAATACGCCGGTTAAATAATTTGCATAAACGCCCAGCGAAAAAATATTTACGCCTATTATAATTTATTTACGCTGATCATGGGTTAGCGAATTTAAGCATAGCCAGCGTAGATGTTTAACTACGCTAGCTTGACTGGCGTATTTGTCTAATACGCCGGTTGCTTGAACTCGCGTTCAAGACTTAAATCCGCCATCCGTTATACCAGACAAATACGCTATCTTCAAAATAACTAGCCATATTCAAGATAAATACGCTGGATTCAAAAATTTCTTGATAAACCCACAAACCCCGATGAAACCAGATCAATCTATCTACATAAGCCAAAACTGATCTTGTATGTGATATTCTACAAACTCAATAATAAGCAATCAACATTTGAAAACTAAAATAATACCGATATTGATCTTCGACAAGGGCTATTCGGATGATTTATAGAGATTGAGTTTGAGAAGTGGGTTTATGGTGTATTGAAGAAGATGATGATTTAAAAAAAAAACTTTACACAGAAATGAAAACTGATATATATATACAAAACTTTTTTCCAGCGTAATTAATAATTACACTGGAATATTAATTACGCCGCCTAGGAGATCTTCAAGACTAAGAAGTTTGAAAACAAATACGCTCGAAAATCTCAAATTTTCTCGAAAAATGTGCCATTTTTGGATAAAAGTAGTGCATGAAATTCAACATATGATCAATAAAAACACAGAAATGCAACTTGAACTCAGAAAATCATTTTTAGAAGAAAGAAGCTTCCTTTTTCACATAACACTTATTGTTACTGATTCGGATCCTGTGACTTTCATGCAGAAGATCATACTGGTAACACTTTGTTAACTTGAGATAAAATGTTAACTACATTGAATAATCAAGGCACAAGAAAAACTGTCATTATGTTTGTCCTTTTAAATCCATGCACGTTTCTTTCAACATGCTTTCAGAGAACATTTTATCATGTTGAGGTAATATTGACAAGAAATTCGATGTTCCCCCACTCATGCTGGACTGTCAGAATGTTGTGCCCGTGAGTCCAACATCAGGACATACCCCCGCGATCAAGGTATGCGCAAAAGGTTCCTCATAGTAGGTGAGTATATTGACTTCATTCGTTCTTGAAATTTCAACGTTAGACAATTGGTGATCAGGTCAGTACTTTCGTATAGCAAAGAGACCAAAGTCTAACGAGGGCTATGACAAATACCTTAGACGGTACGAATTAAGCACATGAATGATTCTCGCATGAGACCTTCATTTGTGTGGGGTTTTGGCCGCATTGGCTCTTTTTGAAAAGATATCATAGTTGTGTCTAGGTCAGCATATTTCTTGATGCAGCAGAAGAGCAACTATGATATCCCCGAATGATAAGTCAATATAAAGACCCAAAATCTCTGACTTTGGCAATCTATCAACGCAAGATTTAAGACCATTAAGCCATACGCCGCAACGTGTTACCCGCAAGTTGCACAACATTGTGGGTATCCAGAATTCTTGTGTGATCATTAGCTTTTGTCTCCTATTCGTAGTTTACTTGAAGGTATTGCTGAATCTACTGACACGTCGTTGCTTGGAGCCTCAATCTGGTTCTATTTTAAGATCAAACAAAGCGTCAGCAGTTTTTCTATCATTTTTCATGCAGGTGTCAAACAAAGGATTATGTTTTAACGATATTTTCTGGAAGACTTCCTCCCATAAAATTTTATTTTCGAGAATCCAGAGCTTGAAAAGAAATTTTAAATTTGCAAAAAATCTTTTTGTTGGGCACATTTTTTATTTATTTTTATTTATTTATTTTTATTTTTTTAATCATTTCCATTCAAGGAAATTGACCATTTCCAACCAGGTTACCAACTGGTTGAAGCGAGTTTAGTCGAAGGCTTTCGTGAATATATCAGCTTTTTGTTGCATTGTATCCACCGGCACCACTTGAATGTATCCTTTCTCATACGCATCTCTGATCGCATGAATGCGAATTTCGATGTGTTTTGTTCTGGAGTGGTGGATAGGGTTCTTCACAATTCCTAGACATGCCTCGTTGTCGATGAATATGGGAGACTTCATAACGTTGATTCCGTAATCCAACAACTGATTTTGTATCCAAAGAACTTGTGAATAGTAACTGTAAGCTGCCGTATATTCGGCTTGAGCGGTAGATGTGGAGACTGTTGTCTGCTTTTTGCTCTGCCACGATATAAGACGATTTCCTAAGAATTGACAGCTTCCTAAGACAGACTTTCTATCAACTTTGCAACCTGCATGATCACTGTCAGAATAAGCAATTAAATCAAAATTACTATCTTTAGGGTACCACAAACCAAGCTTGGGTGCTCCTTTCAGATAGCGGAAGATTCTTTTGACAGCAACTTCATGAGATTCTTTTGGATTCGTCTGAAATCGAGCACAGTTACAGACAACCCACATAATGTCAGGCCTACTTGCGGTCAGATACATTAACGAGCCTATCATTGATCGATAGAAAGACTTGTTCACGGGTTTTCCTTGAAGATCAGATGTAAGTTCCGTCTAAGCTGCAAAGGGTGTGTTGGTAGATTTGCAGTCATTCGTGTTGTACTTGGAGAGAATATCTCTGATGTACTTAGCCTGATGAATGAGGATCCCATCTTCTCTCTGTTTCACTTCTAATCTTAAGAAAAACGTAAGTTCTCCCATCATGCTCATCTTGAATTTTGCCTTCATAACTTTCTGGAACTCCCTGCAAAGAGTTTCATCAGTTGACCCAAAGATGATGTCGTCTACGTAGATCTGCACCAGCATCACATTTTCTCTGATCCTTTTAGTGAAGAAAGATTCATATCTATTTTGCCTCTTGAGTACCCACAATCCAGAAGATATGTTGACAAAGTCTCATACCAAGCTCGAGGAGCTTGATGAAGACCATAGAGTGCTTTGTCGAGCTTATAGTATCTTGCAGGGAAGTGAGGATCTTCAAAACCTGGAGGTTGACAAACATAGAGTTCTTCTTTCACTTTCCCATATAGAATGCACTCTTTACATCCATCTGAAACACCTTAAAGTTTTTGAACGAAGCATAGGCTAAGAAGATTCTGATAGCTTCTAAGCGTGCAACCGGTGCAAAATCTTCATCATAGTCAATCCCCTCCTCCTACCAAAAACCTTGAACTACGAATCTTGCCTTATGCTTGATAACTACACCACGATCATCCATTTATTACGAAACACCCACTTGGTACCATTAGGATACTTTCCATCTAGAAAATCAACGAGTTCCCAAACTTTAAGCTTCCGAAATTGAGCTAACTCTTCTTGCATTGCTTGTACCCAACTAGAGTCTTGAATGGTTTCTTCAATGTCTCTTGGGACAGACTGCGAGAGAAAAGCTGCATACAGACCTGTGTTGATGGTATGTGTTTGACTGCGAGTTCGAACTCCATCTTCCACAGAACCAATGACATTTTCAATTGGATAGTATCGGTTTGACTTGTATCCTGCGTTGGTGTGAGTTTCTACATGTTGAGGCAGATTAGAGAAATGTTCGTCGACGTAGATAATTGGAGTTTCGTCTTCTTTAGGTGGTTCATCCATGATCTGCAGTGAAGAAGAATCATCATGTACAGATGCATTCTCAGCTGATGTGTCACCATCTATTTCGATAACAGGAAGGGTAGGAGTGGCAGAGACTGGGTGAAACGAGTTGTAAAAGGAGTGAAACCAATGTCTGAAGATCAAACAATGGCTCTAAAGGGGTTGATTCTGCAGGTTCAAATTCAGTGAGAGGTTCAGCAATGTCGGAAGTGTTGAATACAATGTCTACGTCATAAAACTAGTTTGGAGCGCTTCCAGTGTGAAACACCCTGTAAAATCATGTCCAATAGTATAGTGACACGTGTTGTATTTTAAATATAGTCTGTTAAAGACCCATAAGAACTAAAGGCATCAGCATGCTCAATCTGAGCCTCTGAGTGACGGTCATGATGTCAACATGCCCAACCTTTGAGTGACATCGGAATCAACATGCTTATAATAAAGCCTCTGAGTGATCTTTACGAAGTCCTAACTCTCATTTGTGCCAATTGTTGGATAAGAGGGTTCAATTTTGTAAATATGTGAAAGTTGGGTGATGGAGGGATTAAAAGTGTTGTTAATTTATACCTCTAAGTGACCTTTTAACGAACCGAGAGTTCGACAATGTCCGGGCATAATCCCGGGTATGCCAAGTATTGGCTACGGAGGGCTAAAAGTGCCAAAAAGGTGTTTAAAAAGGTTTTTAGAAGCTTTAATAAGTTAAGGGGATAAAAGTGACAAAGATTGAAAGTGACCATGGGGCGGTCGTGGGCCGCGAGAGACATGCCAGGTGTCTCTCGCGGGACGCGAGAACAGGTCTGCTGTTGAAGGTTTTGGCTTGGCCTCCAAACAAAGCTCCAAAACCATTAAATCGAAACCATGGCTTCCCAAACTACTATGCCACGTTTTGGGACACTTGTAAGCTTCCTCTTACACCCCTAAACACCTGGCTTCACCTCCTTTGAGTTCTCCAACTATAAATAGGTGCTTAAGTTCACCATTTCAACTTGCACCTTTCTCATTTATTCACTCTTCTCCCTCCTTTGGAAGTTGCTAGCTGATAGGAGCATCCAACTTAGTTCTCTTGCATTCTAGGAACCTCTTGTAAGTGTTCCTTGCTCTTGCATTTTCGTTTATAGGCTTTTATAGCCAAAAGTCAAGCGTTTTACGAAAAACACTTTGGCTTTCGGTTACGACAATTATGGTCTAGCCATTGTTCGAAATGAACATGGTTAAGTGATTATAATAAGGTAGGTGTTAATCCCTATAAAAGGCACCTCCTGAAGATCACGTTTGCTAGACCAATTGACGGGTCAAAGTTATGATATTAAAAAGTCAATCAGACCATTTTTGGAAAAATCATAAATTGATCTTATCTGTTTTGACACTTAAACAAGTTGTTTATAATTATTAGAACATGTAACAACATGTTCGACTCTTCAATTTCAGTTCTAGGGTCGGTTCGCAACCGAAAGTCACGAAGTTTGACTTCTGCTTTGACTTTCGATTCTGACCCGATTTAGATTAGTTACGTACTGATCTAAAGTTGCATTATGATAATAATATAATGTAGCATAACCCTCTGAGGTTATATTACATGATCATAATCAGAATCCAAGTTTATGCGCAAGTTCCATAATTATGCCATCTTTGACCAAAATACCCTTTTGCATAAAACAAGGTTTTAAATAGTAATGAACTTGAAAATGAGTTTCCTACTGATGTAATATTATAGTAGGATTATTTGGGATGTTAAACCAGGTTATAAACTGAGTTTTTAAACAGGTCCTTAAACGATGTCGATAGTTGACGATTTTAGCCCATGTGGCTTATAAAATAGTTTTAATCAAATATTTTCAAGGTAAATCATTCACCTACTGATATGTTATATTAAATAACATATTTTAAATATTTTAATCTGACTTTAACATTAGTTTTCATAAACATCGCTTAAAGACGTCATATTACAACATAAGCGCCGTTTCGGCGCAGAGTATGGTTTTAAACCATATTATCGACCAAGACTTGATACTTACTGATTTTAAAACTTATTTTAAACATAATTACAGTAGGTACATGTTATAAACTCAGAATCCCAAATAATTTATAAACTATGTGTAAAATGACCAAAATGCCCCTTTGGTGCATAGTTTGGTCATAAAAGATAAAGTACACATGTAATTGGTATCCTACTGATATTATATCATGAATAAACTATTTTTCCAGAATACTCATGATCATAAACTTAAAATATATTCAAGTTTCTTTTATACGCCATAAAATTTCCAAAATGCCCTTATGAGGCATAATTTCGTTTTAAAACCATAACGAGCATATAAGTTAATATCCTACTGATATTTTAACTTATTTAAGGTATAATGACATATAGAACTTGTCCATGACTTACCCGGTTACCCGATATCACTAATATGCGCACAGTTACGTATATGTAACTATTTTACAGAAATTAACCGAAACGGGTTTAACCTTGTCATTTAAGTCTCAAAATCCAGAATGTTAATAGTTTACCTATATTAAACAAGTCAAGGTACTTGTTGGGATTAAACTACATTCTATCCAATCATCGTTTAATCTAGCGTCATATGTTTGATCAAGTACGCTAGTCGGTCTAAGTCTATGACTTAAATAAGACCGTTAGTATTTAATTGGTTAGTTTATGCCAGTATCCAGACTAGAGACTTGCCGGTAAATGCTATCTGCACTTAGTCCTTTTTTTGTACGGCTGAGTTATTAAAAATAAAGAAGACTAGCTTAGGTAAATACTCTCGACTTATTTCCCCTATACGAGCTTGGGTTACGGTAAATTATTACCGCTTGGTCGGAAATGGGATCAATCGAACGCCGGTTCGGGGATAGTAAATCCGTATATTCTGTTTTAATCAGTTTTGTTTGATAATTTAAAAAAGTTGGGGGTTAACTACCGTGTCCTGGGTATCCTCGGCTCATTACAATAGAAATGGCCGACCTTAGCGCGGGTGTAGGCATACACCTGATAGACGCTCAATTATGCATTCCCACAAGGTTGGGAGGAATTGACTCCTTCGTGAGTCCAAAGTGGTGTGTACGTTAATTGTGTCTCGGTCTCCATACTAGGCCCCGTATTTATGGACAAACATGTAAATCTGTTAACAAGGTTGTACGGTCAATTAACCCAAGTTATAAAAAGATTTTTGTGCTGATACGCACTTAAAACATTTTTGAAATGTTTTCAAAATGAGTCGATTGGGTGTATTTACCAGCGAAAGCTGACGTATTTTCAAAAGACTAAACTGCAGGTACAATACAAAAATAGGACGGAGGTGCTCAGTAGTGATAGAGGATCTTGCAAATCCTAAATCTGCCCAAAGTCTGTTTTGTATTCTTTCCATGTACAATTTATGATCCGTCTGTGGATCTTCTATTACAAGCTTGTATATTATTTTGCATTTTCAAACATTCGATTTGTAATAGTAATTTTACTCCAAGACTTCCGTTGTGCCGTGTTTAATTGACTATGATGATTATTAACTGATGTCACGACACTCCCCACCCGGGTCCACCGGTGTATGGATTTCGGGTTGGAAATCTGGGGTGTGACAGGTTGGTATCAGAGCCAACGTTTGAGAGAATTAAACACTATCCTTCTTGTGTTTAATCTCAAACTTACACGAGCACATTTCTTGGACTTCCGAGTCTAGGCATTGACCTAGGATTACTCATTTCACTATTAAGTTATTAGTATTGTTTTTAATTGATTTTTAACAGGAAATGCCGCCACGTGTACGAGGACAAAGTGGGAGAGGAAAGGGTCCAATGAGGAGAGACCATCGGGGCGCATTCCCCCTCAACCTCATAACTCAGATGCTTACCAAGAATCAGGAGATTCATCTCCTTGGCAACCAGCTCGACGTTCTGTCTCTCATAGACACTCGCCCCCACATTCCCAAAATTCTTACCACTCTCACCACTCCTATCATTCACACCATTCTCACCATTCCCATTCTCATCACTCTTACCATGAAGAATTTAACCCTAACTACTACTTTAACACGCCTCTAGCCGATCAAAATCAGTTGGACCAGCAAAACCTTAGGGACGAGGACTCCGACTCGGAGATGACGCCGTTGGGATCGAATACGCATCCCATTGAAATTTCAAGCGATTCAAACTCATATGCCGGATCTCCCTACCAAGTTCCTAATGAGTGGGACCAATACTAGAACCAATCCACCTTTGCCCACACTCCTTCCCATCACTCTCAACCACCTCCTGTACAAGAAGATGTCTACATGAAACCGGTGGACCAACCTCAACCACCACCTGAACCACCAAGAAGGAAGCGTGGAGCACATATGTCGGTACGTGCCGGACAAAGGTCGGGATCGCTGCCACCTTTGCCCAACTCTTACCCCATATTTCAAGAGGACCCACAAATGGGTGGCCCTCTAATGTTTCACCTATAAAGGAACCAACACCAACGCCTGCTGTTCAACCACCATCGGGTTATACTTACCCAATCCCCACATATCCAGACATCCTTTTAACCCGTCTACACCGGTAGACTATCAAGCATGGTCGCAAGACCCCTACATGCAGGCAGTTATGCACATTGCACTTTACCCGTCTCCTTTCCCACCTACTTATCCACTGACTGGATACCCAACTTATGGGTACCAGTATTCGGTTATGCCACAACCACAACCTCCGCCAACACTTGAGGCCATTAATGAGGCCTTAGAAAGAATGAAAGAAATGCAGCAACAAGCAGAGAAAACGGAGAAGAAAACAAACAAATTCTTCAAGAAACTCTCCAAGTTAGTCAAGGGAAAGAAGGACGAGTGAAGTCTCTTCTAATTATCTGTAGTTCCTGCAAGGACATTGTTATTTCTTTTAGTCATTGCGTGGACATTTTTATTCCTTTAAGTCCTTGCATGGACAAGTTTATTTCATTTTTATAGTATTGTAATTTCTAATTTGGAATTTAATGAAGTACTTTTGAAATTATATATATATATATGTAGATCATCCTCTTGAAAACGAGCGTCTCGATTTTACTCGAAATTTATGCTCTGCTATATAATTCCAAAAGATCTTAATGGATTGATTATGCCAAGTTGCGTAGACCACATATTGGCCAAGAAATGATAGTTAAGTACGAAGGGGTCTTCTATCAGGATAGTTAAGGAAGTTATCCTTCTATCCAGAGGTAAGGGACTAGGTCCAAACCTCCAAGGTCGTTAAGGTCGAAGGTGACCGGGACCATTAATCAATCATTAAGTTACTCTTATGTAACATTAAATGTTCATACTCCTGGTAGTGTGGCTTGAGGAACTACACTAGCCGTCGGCCAATGTGCCCAATTTATGTCCAACGGGACAGGCTGATATGCCATATACATCTGATATGATGTAGGCCAATGTGCCCAATTTATGTCCAACGGGACCAGCTGATATGCCATATACATCTGTTATGATGTAGGCCAATGTGCCCAATTTATGTCCAATGGGACAGGCTGAAATGCCATATACATCTGATATGATGTAGGCCAATGTGCCCAATTTATGTCCAGCGGGACAGGCTGATATGCCATATACATCTGATATGATGTAGGCCAATGTGCCCAATTTATGTCCAACGGGATAGGCTGATATACCATATACATCTGATATGATGTAGGCCAATGTGCCCAATGTATCTCCAAAGTGACAGGCTGATATGCCATATATATATATATATATGTGACCAGCCAATGTGCCCAATTATTATGTCCATTAGGGACAAGCCTATGAGCTATATAATTGTCAATTATGACAATGACAGTTGTGACATCCACTATCCAATGATATATGGACCACGTCCAAATTGAATTTGCCTATGAAGGTCCTGTTAAGACCTAGGCCAAATATAGTTATGTTAAGCCTAAGAGTTGTGATGTTATTCACACTGGTATAGGCAATGGATTGTTATATCCAATGTTGAAAGTCGATGGTTGACATACCATGGCTAAATAAAGCTTTATTGGTGTATACAAACCAAGACTTAAAGATGGCTAATTCAAATGAAGCACAAAATAGCCAGCGGGACATTGAACCCAGCAATGCTGAAAATAGAAATATTAATGATAATGATTTTCAAGCTTGCATTGATGCGGCTGTCGAAAAGGCCATCGGAAAGGCCATAGAAAAACTAAGAGAGTCGAGTGCCACTAACTCTAGACCTTATCGATTCCACCATCTTCAGCTCATAGGGAGAGCTCTATTCACTCTTCAAATGCGAAGAGTGAACCAAAGAAAATGGATCTTACTGAAAAGTCCCGTTCTGTTAAGGACGGATGTACCTATAAGTATTTTGTCTCCTGTAAGCCTCGAGACTTTAACGGGGAGAAAGGAGCTGTAGAAGCCCTAAAGTGGCTAGACGAGATGGAGACGATAGTAGATATCAGCGATTGCGCTGATAAGGATGTGGTCAAGTACGTATCACAATCCTTCAAGGGTGATGCCCTAATATGGTGGAAAGCCATGATTCAATCAACAGGTAAGGTACACCTATACAACTTGGGATGGTCCAAGTTTGTTGATTTGGTAAAGGAAACTTACTGCCCACCTCATGAGGTGGAGAAGTTAGAGACAGACTTCTTGTCTCTTTCAATGAAAAACCTAGATTGTCGGAAGTACGTTTCTGCCTTTAACTCCCTATCTAGGTTAGTTTCCTATTTGATCACCCCCCGAATCCAAACGCATTGCGCGTTTTATAAATGGGTTGGCTCCCGAAATAAAGGGCATGGTGAAGGCTGCACAGCCTAATACCTATATGTCCGCTGTAGACCTATCTCTTTCCTTCACCCTTGATTTGGTAAGACAAAGGTTAGTTCGGGCTTAAATTGACGAAAAGAGGAAATGGGAGGATAATAACTCCCAAGGATTTAAAAAGAAAGGAAATTTCAGGTTCAAGAAGAACCAGCACCCGTCTAATGTGAAATCTCTGTGCAAGAACTGTAAATATAGGCATTGGGGACAGTGTAGTAAAAATCCACAAACCAAACCATGTGGTATCTGCTAAAGAAGAGGGCATAAGACTCTAGATTGTAAGGATCTTAAGGATGCAGTTTGCTATAACTGCAATGAAAAAGGGCATATAACGTAAAATTGCCCCAAGAAACCTAAAAGTAATGATGCAAAGCCTGGGGAGGCCAAGAAGGAGAATGTCCATGCCTTTCAAATGAATGCCAGGGAGGCCGTTAATGACAACAACGTCATAACAGGTACATTCCTCATTAATAATCTTTACACTAGAGTTCTTTTCGATTCGGGTGCGGATAAATCATTTGTTGACCATAAGTTTAGTAAACTATTAAATTTACCCATAAGAACTCTAGATAAAACCTATGAGATAAAACTTGCTGATGGAATGATAGAAACAGCATCTTCCATCCTTGATGGATGCTCTATATCCATTAAGAATCATTCCATTCCTATCTCTCTTTTGCCAATGAAATTGGCGGGGTTTGATATTGTCTTAGGCATGGATTGGTTATCTCATAACCAAGCCCGCATTGCCTGTGATAAGAAGGTCATTGAAATTAAAACCCCATCTGATGAAATAATCACCATACCCGGAGACTCACACTATGGATTGCCAGACAAGGTGTCGTTATTTAAGGCATCCAAGTGTTTGAGGAGAGGTTGTGTCATCTACATGGCATAAGTCACCATAAACGAACCTAAGCCGAAGCTTGAAGATCAACCAGTTATCTCGGAGTATCCCGATGTTTTCCCTGAAGAATTACCAGGCCTACCTCCGGATAGGCAAGTGGAGTTTAGAATTTATATCATACCAGGATCAGCACCCGTAGCTAGAGCTCCATATAGACTAGCTCCAACCGAAATGAATGAGTTAAGAGTTCAATTGGATGAAATCTTGGAGAAAGGATTTATTCAACCTAGTTCCTCACCTTGGGGAGCTCCAATCCTTTTCGTTAAGAAGAAAGACGGATTAATGCGGATGTGCATCGACTACCGGGAGCTGAACAAGTTAACAATTAAGAATAGATATCCTCTGCCCAGGATCGATGATTTATTCGACCAACTTCAAGGGGCTAGCTACTTTTCTAAGATAGATTTGAGATCAGGATATCATCATCTGAAGGTTAGAAGTGAAGATGTTCCTAAGACAGCCTTCAGGACCCGCTATGGTCATTTTGAGTTTTTGGTGATGCCTTTTGGGCTCACAAATGCACTAGCAGCGTTCATGGATCTCATGAATAGAGTCTGCAAGCCATATCTAGATAAGTTTGTCATTGTCTTCATAGACGACATACTTATTTATTCTCGTAATCAAGCTGATCACGAGAAACATCTTCAGTGCGTCCTAGAATTATTAAGACAGGAGAAACTTTATGCAAAGTTCTCTAAATGCGAATTTTGGCTTAGAGAAGTCCAATTTCTTGGTCATGTTGTAAGTGAGTGTGGTATCCAAGTGGATCCCGCCAAGATAGAAGCCATAATGAATTGGGAAGTTCCCAAGACTCCATCTGAAATTCGTAGTTTCTTAGGACTGGCTGGTTATTATAGAATGTTTATTGAGAACTTCTCAAGAATAGCCACTCATTTGACTACCCTGACCCGTAAAAATGTTAAGTTCATTTGGGGTCCAAAAATACAAGAATCTTTTGAGATTCTAAAACACAAGTTGAGCATGCTCCTGTATTATCTCTACCTGAGGGTATTGAGAATTTTGTTGTTTATTGTGATGCATCACACACCGGCATAGGCTGTGTGCTAATGAAAAATGGCAAGGTAATTGCCTATGCATCACGACAACTAAAGGTGCACGAAATGAATTACACCACTCACGATTTGGAACTGGGTGTCGTTGTATTTGCACTAAAACTATGGAGACATTACTTGTATGGCACAAAGTGTATTATATACACTGACCATAAAAGTCTCCAGCATCTGTTCAATCAGAAAGAATTCAACATGCGACAACGCCGATGGATGGAAACACTTAATGACTATGATTGCAAGATTCGCTACCATCAGGGCATAGCAAATGTAGTTGCTGATGCCTTAAGTTGCAAGGAACGAGTTAACCCTATAAGGATTAACGCTAAGAGCATTGAGCTCAGAAATAGCTTAAGTGAGAAGTTACTAGATGCGCAGAAGCAAACTCTATTATAGGCTAATATCCCTAATGAGGGATTAGGCGGAACTGTTGATCAGTTAGCGCCTGGAAAAGATGGAATCCTTCGATTTAATTATAGGATCTGGGTTCCAGTCTTTGGAGGGCTTAGAGATCTAATCCTCCAAGAAGCGCATAGTTCGAGATACTCAGTTCACCAGGGAGGTGACAAGATGTATCAAGACTTGAAGAAGAATTATTGGTGGATGGGTTTGAAGAAATCCATAGCCACTTATGTAGCTAAAAGTCTGACATGTTCGCAAGTTAAAGCCTAACATCAGAAACCGTCAGGACTTCTACAACAATTAGAAATTCCCATATGGAAATTTGAAATGGTAACTATGGACTTGATTACCAAGTTACCTAAGACCAAATGTTGTAATGATACTATTTGGGTCATTGTGGATAGGCTGACCAAGTCAGCACATTTCTTGCCAATTAAAGAAACGTATAATTCAGACAAATTGGCTAAGTTATATGTGGACAAGATTGTGTCCCTCCACGGTGTGCCGGTATCTATTGTATCTTATAGGGATACTAGATACACATCTCACTTTTGGAAAAGTTTCCAACAATCGTTAGGCACACGATTAAATTTCAGTACGACTTACCATCCGCAGACTGATGGTCAAAGTGAGCGTACTATTCAGACACTGGACGACATGCTCAGGGCATATGTGATCGATTTAGGTGGAAGTTGGGACGACCACTTACCCCTAATAGAATTCTCCTACAATAACAATTATTATACTAGCATCAAGGCTGCTCCTTTTGAGGCCTTATATGGAAGAAAATGTAGAACGCCCGTGTGCTGGGCATAAGTTGGGGAAGCCCAACTATCAGGACCAGAAATTGTCCTAGAGACCACGGAAAAGATTGTGCAAACCCGTGATCATCTCAAAGCTGCCAGAGATAGGCAGAAGAGCTATGCTGACAAGAGGCGTAAACCTCTTATGTTCCAAATAGGGGACAAGGTCATGCTGAAGGTGTCACCCTGGAAAGGTGTGATGTGTTTTGGAAAGAATGGCAAGTTGAGCCCAAGATATATTAGACCATTCGAGATAGTCGAATATGTCGGCCTTGTAGCTTATAAGCTCAGGTTGCCTGAGGATCTTAGTGGAATCCATGATGTATTCCACATATCTAACCTTAAGAAATGTCTAGCCAATGAGTCGCTAGCAATGTCACACAAAGATGTGCAGATAGATGAAAACCTGATTTTGTTGAGAAACCAGTTTCGATCAAGGATCGACAGGTTAAGAAGCTCCGAAGAAAAATGATACCTACAGTAAAGGTTAAGTGAGACTCTTTTACAGGTCCCGAGTACACATGGGAGGTTGAGTCCACTATGCGACAAAAGTACCCCCATCTTTTTGAACAAAATCTCGAGGCCAATATTTCTTTTAAGGGGGTGAGGATGTAACACCCTGTAAAATCGTGTCCAATAGTATAGTGACACGTGTTGTATTTTAAATATAGTCTGTTAAAGACCCATAAGGACTAAAAGCGTCAACATGCTCAATCTGAGCCTCTAAGTGACGGTCCGATGTCAACATGCCCAACCTCTGAGTGACATCGGAATCAACATGCTTATAATAAAGCCTCTGAGTGATCCTTTACGAAGGCCTAACTCTCATTTGTGCCAATTGTTGGAAAAGAGGGTTTAATTTTGTAAATATGTGAAAGTTGGGTGATGGAAGGATTAAAAGTGTCAACATGTTAATTTATACCTCTGAGTGACCTTTTAACGAACCGAGAGCTCGACAATGTCCGGGCATAATCCCGGGTATGCCAAGTATTGGCTACGGAGGGCTAAAAGTGCCTAAAATGTGTTTAAAAAGGTTTTAGAAGCTTTAATAAGTTAAGGGGCTAAAAGTAACAAAGTTTTAAAGTGACCATGGGGCGGTCACGGGCCGCGAGGGCGCGAGAACAGGTCTGCTGTAGAAAGTTTTGGCTTGGCCTCCAAACAAAGCTCCAAAACCATTAAATCGAAACCATGGCTTCCCAAACTGCTATGCCACATTTTGGGACACTTGTAAGCTTCCTCTTACACCCCTAAACACCTGGCTTTACCTCCTTTGAGTTCTCCAACTATAAATAGGTGCTTAAGTTCACCATTTCAACTTGCACCTTTCTCATTTATTCACTCTTCTCCTTCCTCTGGAAGTTCCTAGCTGAAAGGAGCATCCAACTTAGTTCTCTTGCATTCTAGGAACCTCTTGTAAGTGTTCCTTGTTCTTGCATTTTCGTTTATAGGCTTTTATAGTCAAAAGTCAAGCGTTTTACGGAGAACGCTTTTGACTTTCGGTTAAGACCATTATGGTCCAGCCATTGTTCGAAATGAATATGGTTATGTGATCGTAATAAGGTAGGTGTTAATCCCTCTAAAAGGCACCTCCTAAAGATCACGTTTGCTAGACCAATTGACGGGTCAAAGTTATGATATTAAAAAGTCAAACATGCCATTTTTCGGAATAATCATAAATTGATCTTATATATATTATGAAACCTGTTTTGACACTTAAACAAGTTGGTAATAATTATTAGAACATGTAAGAACATGTTCGACTCGTCAATTTCAGTTCTAGGGTCGGTTCGCAACCGAAAGTCGTGAAGTTTGACTTCTGCTTTGACTTTCGATTCTGACCCAATTTAGATTAGTTACGTACAGATCTAAAGTTGCATTATAATGTAGCATAACCCTCTGAGGTTATATTACATGATCATAATCAGAATCCAAGTTTATGCGCAAGTTCCATAATTATGCCATCTTTGACCAAAATGCCCTTTTGCATAAAACAAGGTTTTAAGTAGTAATGAACTTGAAAATGAGTTTTCTACTGATGTAATATTATAAGTAGGATTATTTGGGATGTTAAACCAGGTTATAAACTGAGTTTTCAAACAGGTCCTTAAACTATGTCGATAATTGACGATTTTAGCCCCTATGGCTTATAAAATAGTTTTAATCAAATATTTTCAAGATAAATCATTCACCTACTGACTTTAACATCAGTTTTCATAAACATCGCTTAAAGACGTCATATTACGACATAAGCGCCGTTTCGGCGCATAGTATGGTTTTATACCGTATTATCGACTAAGACTTGATACTTACTGATTTTAAAACTTATTTTAAACATAATTACTGTAGGTACATGTTATAAACTCAGAATCCCAAATAATTTATAAACTATGTGTAAAATGACCAAAATGCCATTTGGTGTATAGTTTGTTCGTAAAAGATAAAGTACACATGTAATTGGTATCCTACTGATATTATATCATGAATAAACTATTTTTCCAGAATACTCATGATTATAAACTTAAAATATATTCAAGTTCCTTTTATACGGTATATAATTTCCAAAATGCCTTTATGAGACATAATTTCGTTTTAAAACCTTAACGGGCATATAAATTAATATCCTACTGATATTTTAACTTATTTAAGGTATAATGGCATATAGAACTTTTCCATGACTTACCCGGTTACCCAATATCACTAATATGCGCACGGTTACGTATATGTAACTATTTTACGGAAATTAACCGAAACGGGTTTAACCTTGTCATTTAAGTCTCAAAATCCAGAATGTTAATAGTTTACCCATATTAAACAAGTCAAGGTACTTGTTAGGATTAAACTACATTCTATCCAATCATCGTTTAATCTAGCGTCATATGTTTGATCAAGTACGCTAGTCGGTCTAAGTCTATGACTTAAATAAGACCGTTAGTATTTAATTGGTTAGTTTATGCCAGTATCCAGACTAGAGACTTGCCGGTAAATGCTATCTTCACTTAGTCTGTTTTTTGTACGGCTGAGTTATTAAAAATTAAAGATGACTAGATCAGGTAAATACTCTCAACTTATTTCCCCTGTACGGGTTTAGGTTACGGTAAATTATTATCGCTTGGTCGGAAACGGGATCAATCGAACGCCGGTTCGAGGATAGTAAATCAGCATATTCTGTTTTAATCAGTTTTGTTTGATAATTTAAAAAAAAACGGGGGTTAACTACCGTGTCCTGGATATCCTCGGCTCATTACAATAGAAATGGCCACGACCTTAGACCGGGTGTAGGCATACACCCGATAGACGCTCAATTATACATTCCCACAAGGTTGGGAGGAATTGACTCCTTCGTGAGTCCAAAGTGGTGTGTACGTTAATTGTGTCTCGGTCTACGTACCGGGCCCCGTATTTATGGACAAACATGTAAATCTGTTAACAAGGTTGGACGGTTAATTAACCCAAGTTATAAAAAGTTTTTTGTGCAGATACGCACTTAAAACATTTTTGAAATGTTTTCAAAATGAGTCGGTTGGGTGTATTTACCAGCGAAAGCTGACGTATTTTCAAAAGACTAAACTGCAGGTACAATACGAAAATAGGCCGGAGGTGCTCGGTAGTGATAGAGGATCTTGCAAATCCTAAATCTGCCCACAGTCTGTTTTATATTCTTTCCATGTACAATTTATGATCCGCCTGTGGATCTTCTATTACAAGTCTGTATATTATTATTTATTTTCGAACATTCGATTTGTAATAGTAATTTTACTCCAAGACTTCTGCTGTGCCGTGTTTAATTGACTATGATGATTATCAACTGACGTCACGACACTCCCCACCCGGGCCCACCGGTGTATGGATTTCGGGTTGGAAATCCGGGGTGTGACACAGTGTTGTGGAGTTTCCTTCTTGAAAGTCGACATAATATGATTCAATCACCATCTTTGTTCGTTTGTTGTAGACTCGATATGCCTTTTGAGAAGATGAATAGCCCATGAAGTAGCACACATCACCAACTGCTTCAAACTTGATGAGATTATCTTCAGTATTGAGAAGTGTACATGAACATCCGAACGGTCTAAAGAAATCTATCAGAGGCTTCCTTTTGAAGAGGAGTTCATAAGTTGTCTTTCCATGAGGTTTGACAATGAGAACTTGATTCAAAACATAGCATGCTGTGTTGACTACTTTAGCCCAGAAGATTATGGGAAGCTTGGAGTCTACAAGCATAGTTCGAGCAGCTTCAATGAGTGTTCTGTTCTTTCGTTCCGCTACTCCATTTTGCTGAGGAGTTCTGGCAGCACTGTATTGAAGGCGTATTCCTTTTTCTTCACAGAAGGAGACAAACGTATGATTTTTGAATTCTGTCCTGTTGTCGCTTCTTACGGATTTCACCTTCAGCTTGATTACATTTTCAATCATAGGGATGAAGCTTTTTAGAATGAAGTTGTCTCACTTTTGGCTTCAAGGAAATATACCCATGAAAAACATGAGAAATCATCTGTAATTACCAAACAATAAGATCTTTTAGCTAAACTTTTAACACTTATAGGGCCGAAAAGATCAGTGTGCAGTAATTGCAGTGGGGCAAACATCGTATTCACTGCTTTGGATTTATGAGGCTTTTGTGTTGCTTTCCTTGGGCACATGCGATGCATTTTTCTGAAAAAGGAAAATCTTTCATAGGTAATCCTCTTACTAAATTTAATTTAGAAAGCTTATTTATATTTTTGAAGTTCACATGCCCCAAACGCCTATGCCAAAGCAGTGATTCCGATTTTGATGCTTTTGAAATAAGACATGTCATTTGCTCATTTGATTTAGCATTTTTCATATTTAGCACATAGGTATTGTTTTGACGGGGAGCTCTGAGCATGATCATTTCTACAAGGATGGAGTATTCGGGCTTGAGGAAAAAGCATTCCATGTCATTGAACAACACTGAAATTCCTTTGTCACAGACTTGTGATACACTCATGAGATTGTAACACAACTCTGGAACATAGTTTACATTCTCTAGAGTAAGCGCTTCGGACACGACGTCACCCATTCCGATGATCTTCCCTCCCTTTTCATCTCTGGAAAAGGCTACGAAATCACCATCTATAACTCGAAAGTTTTTAAGGAGATCCTTTAAGCCGGTCATATGCCTGGAGCATCCACTGTCAACATGCCAAATATATTCCATGAGCATCCGAAGCCATTTTTGAAGTTTATTTTGTTATACAACAACAACAACAACAAATATGTACAAGTTAGCTAGTTTCTGGAACACAGACTTGCTTTACGTTAGTTCTATCATGATTTTGAGCAAGAGTGTTTTCTTTTCTTTTCCAAAAACAAGTTGAATTAACTATGCGTTTCACTGATTCTTCAGATTGTCAAATTGATCAGTGAAACTTTTAACCAGATCTTGATTAGGTTTAGAAAATTTCTTGCTTTTGCAATGTTTCACAGTATGTCCTAAATGACCACAGCGAAAGCATTGTTTGCAATTCGATCTTTTCTTCTTGGGTGCCGAGTGCGAAGATGATGTATGTGATGAGAATCTGGAGCTGCTTGAGGAATTTGATGACGTAACATGGCTTGAATCTTTGACTTTCTTCAATTTCTTGTCAAGATGATTTTCATCCTCAATGTCATCTTCACTGTCCTCACTATCTGATGACGAGATTGATTCTTGACTTTCACTTAACATTTCTCCATCACTCTCTGAAGTTGTTGTACTTGAATCATCTTTATTGCTTTCTTCAGTAAAGTCTTTATCAGTCTCTGATGTACCTGTACCTGATAGAACAAACTCGGGAATTTCCTCTGTAAGGAACTTTCCAAAACTGTTTTTCTTCAATTCTGGGACAAATACAGGAGATTCAAACATAACATTTTCATCATTAAAAACAGAGTTTAAGCCATGACTCTCAACCTCAGCATGCACTTGGTTGTGAGTCTTAAGTGTAGGCGCAAGGCCATTACAGTCATCCAGAATGTTCAATTTTGGCATAAAGCCGTTACAGTCATCCATCCTAGTCAAACTATTATAGTTATCCTGAATAGAAGTACTGTTTGTCTTATTACAATTCTAGGCAAACCAATAAACTGTTGAATAACTGTCGCCTGAGTTACCGATTCCTATTTTTGAACCTCCACAATCAACTTCCTCATCGCACACATCTTCTTGACCCTCACACAGATCTGCATTGCTTTCAGACATGTTAGTATTGATTCGGTGTTTGTAAAAAACATTTTGATCCAAAAGATCATTTTTATCGATTAAGTCATTTTTAGGATGAGGAGATGGCATATGGACATAATTTTTGCTGTGCGTAGGAGAAAATATTTTTCTTTCGTTTCCGAACTTATCCTTATATCCGATTCCATCCTTTATGAATGTCGGTCGTTGGCAATTAACAATATCAGCCAATGCTTTTTGACTAATTTTCCATTTATCAATAATGATTTGCAATTTGTTATTTTCGTTTTGTGATTTTTCTAATTTTTTCGGTCAAATCATTTATGATAAAATCTTTTCTGAAAACAAATTCTTTTAAAGTCTGCATTTCAGCTACGGTTGAGTTTAACTTTCTTTGATATGCAGCTTCATTTTCTTTTAGTTCTTGATTAATTTTCAAAACCTTTTCTTTTTCTTTAATTATGTCACGGTTGAGTGATTTGTAATGTGCCACGACGTTCAAACACGGTTTGGAGCACATCTTTGCTTTAAATTCATATGGTATGCTATTTACCAAATCCTTATCCTCAGTTTTTGACTTCATGGCGGTTGTAGAAGTTCCAACCATTTCATTCTTGTTGCTACTGATTGCTTCTTGAGCTGTCAGTTTCAAATCATTCATCTCAGCTTTCTGTTTTCCCTTCTCTGAAGTTGGTTCAGAAGGATTGATGATGCTTTTCAGACCCTTGTCATCTTTGGGAATCTTGGCGGTTTGCTTTTCCGCACAGTTTGATGCGGACGTAACAGAAACAGTAGAGATGTTTGCCATGAGGGCTTTGTTGACTTCTCCTTTAGCCTCAGTTATTTCCTCTGACCAGTCGTAATCTTCCACCACTAAAGCTTTTTGGTTATTTTCAGCAACACTATCACTCCATTCAATAGCCACCGACCTTCTTGTCTGATTAAGTTCAGCATTCTCATTCTTCAGCAAAGGGCATTCCCTCTTGAAATGACCCAGGTTTTTGCAACTGTAACATCTCAGCTTGGACTTGTCGAATCCAGCTTTTCCCAGAGCTAGCCTTTTTCCTATTTTGTCTTGAAATTTCTTCAATCGAAGAGTGATCATTGCCATATGCCACTTCAAGCCCATCTCCTCCATATCATCAGGATCCACCTGATACATGTCTTCAGCAGTGAGAAAATCTCTTTTCAACTAACCTGACATGAGAGCCTCATAACTGCTCAAGAAGGTGTTAAACAGAGCGACATGTTCGGTGGATATCTTAAGTGCTTGAGCATCACTAGCCACGGTAGTCTTCTCGGTGGATGATAAGGCCTTTGCAGAGCTTGTGGAAGCGTTGGGATAAGATTCGGCAGCCTTTGAGGATTCAATCCACAGGAGGTTATGGGAGCAAGAAACGTTATATTTTTTGGAGTAGAGGTTGCAACATCTGATTGAGTAAGTTTCTGTGAATACCCTATTTGGTTCATCTCTCTCTCTTGATAATATCCATTTCAAAGGCTTTCAGAGTGTTGATTAGTTCCGAGAGTGTGATAGGAGTTGTGCTGGTCAGGAAAGTTCTTTTAATCATCATACACTGAAGGCTCCATTCTTTAGGGAGAGAGTCTAGGAGCTTATTGATAGATGCATAGTTTGCAACCGGATTTCCCACTTTCTTCATTTAGTCAGCACTCCCAGAATCAACTGATATGATCTGATAAGCTTTCACCACGAACACTTCCAAACATGTCGTACTCTTTCTGAACCATGTCTCTTTTGCTGTCCATGACCTCCTCTTTCCTTCATAGTGGTCAATAAGGGCCAACCACAATTCATGAGCGGAAGTGTACTCTTTGAACAAGTTGTTGTCGTCCTTTGACAGGGCTATTGTAAGAGCAGCATGAGCCCTGCGATCACGTTGAATGAGAGTTCTGTCTTCTGCGGTGAACGTAGATGGATCTTCGTTGATCGTACGAATACCGTCGCGAATTATCATTGGAACGTGTGGACCCACCGTGACTGACATCCATTGAGTATAGTCGGTATACTCAAAGGAGGCTTTGATTCTAATCTTCCAACTGCTGAAATCCTCAGATCCTTTCAACTTGGGAGGTGTTGTAGCTGTTCCTGTTTCCAACTCGGCTTAGGCTATTGGGTTAAGTTGATTGAGAGACATTTTGGTTAATCATAGATTAAATACGCTGGGAAATATAGATCAGATGACAAATACGCTGCAATTGAATTAAATACGCTGGAGATCCCTGGCGACTTTATCTTGCGAAATTAGCTAAATCCGCTGGAACATGAAAAACAAACATGAGTTTGGCTAAATACGCCGATCACTGTGATAAAATCGCTGAGGATTTTTATCACTGACTTCGAAGTCGCCTTCGATTAAATGCGCTGACACTATTTCGCTGAAAATCAACAAATCCGCTGGTGTTAACCCGACGAATTTGTTAATTACGCGATCTTCAACAATAAAAGCGCTGAATTCAAAATTATCTACACTGCCTTCAACAACAAATACGCCCAGATGGGTTTAAGTACGAACAAAAACCCTCTAATCACCTAAACACGACTCAAAAACCATGTTTCTTTGTACCAAATTGACCCAAATGTTTAGCAAAACACTGATTAACAACAACCCAATGATTAAACACACCAGATCAAGCCATTTTAAGTCCAAAATTTTGAAAAACCATGAAACTTTGAAAACTTTTGAAAAACCTTCAAAACTTGAAGAATCTTAACAAAAACTCAAACAATCAAGAGCACAAACGCTCTGATACCAAATTGTGAGTCCCAAAACAAATTCGGATCACAGTGGTTGATTGTTATCACCCAAAAACTAAAGATTAGTTGTTTGAATGTGTAAAAGTTAAGAAAAACCAAAAGATGAAGATGAAGATTCTTGTATGGATCAAACAACAAGTGTTGTATATGGAATCCCAAATGATATAATCACTGAATGCACCTGGATATTTCGGATTAAGCACAAGAACAACAAGCACAACACAAGAGCAATCACCAAAACCAGTCCAAGAACCTTGGACTAGGGTTTTCATTGATATGCATATATATAGCCACTGACTACCCAGCGTATTTATTAAATACGCTGGGAACATAAATACGCCGCCCAGTTACAAGATTCACAAATTACACTATTGGCCCTTCTAGTTTTACTAACTATTACAAAACCAGCTCAAACTGTTAAACTCAAGTATCAACGGTCTCAAAACGTCCTAACAAAGATGGGGGTACTTTTGTCTCATAGTGGACTCAACCTCCCATGTATACTCGGGACCTCTAAAGGTGTCCCATTTAACCTTTACTATAGGTATAAATTTTCTTCGGAGCTTCTTAACCTGTTGATCCTCGATCGAAATCGGTTTCTCAATGAACCTCAGGTTTTCATCAATTTGCACATCTTTGTGCGACATTGCTAGCGACTCATCGGCTAGACATTTCTTAAGGTTACTGATGTGGAACACATCATGAATTCCACTTAGCTCCTCGGGTGGTTTAGCTTGTAAGCTATAGAACCGACACATTCGATTATCTCGAATGGTCCTATATATCTTGGCCTCAACTTGCCCTTCTTTCCAAATCTCATTACACCTTTCCAAGGTGATACTTTCAGCATAACCTTGTCCCTACTTGGAACTTAAGAGGTTTACGCCTCTTGTTAGCATAGCTCTTCTGCCTATCACGGGCAGCTTTGAGACGATCACGGATTTGCACAATCTTATCCGTGGTCTCCAGGATAATCTCCAGTCCTGATAGTTGGGCTTCCCCAACTTCTGCCCAACACACGGGCGTTCTACATTTTCTCCCATACAAGGCCTCAAAAGGAGCAGCCTTGATGCTCGTATGATAACTGTTATTGTAGGAGAATTCTATTAGGGGTAAGTGGTCATCCCAACTTCCACCTAAATCAATCACACATGCTTTAAGTATGTCTTCCAATGTCTGGATAGTACGCTCAATTTGACCATCAGTCTGAGGATGGTAAGCCGTACTAAAATTTAATCTTGTACCTAAGGATTGTTGGAAACTTTTCCAAAAGTGAGATGTATATCTAGTATCTCTATCAGATACAATATATACTGGCACACCATGTAGGGACACAATTTTGTCCACGTACAATTTAGCCAATTTGTCATAATTATATGTTTCTTTGATTGGCAAGAAATGTGCTGACTTAGTCAGCCTATCCACAATGACCCAAATAGTGTCATTTCCACTTTTGGTCTTAGGTAACTTGGTAATCAAGTCCATAGTTACCATTTCCTATTTCCATGTGGGAATTTCCAATTGTTGTAGAAGTCCTGACGGTTTCTGATGTTCGGCCTTAACTTGCGAACACGTCAGACACTTAGCTACATAAGTGGCTATGGATTTCTTCAAACCTATCCACCAATAATTCTTTTTCAGATCCTGATACATCTTGTCACCTCCTGGGTGAACTGAGTATCTCGATTTATGCGCTTCGTGGAGGATTAGATCTCTAAGTCCTCCAAAAATTGGAACCCAACTTCTATCATTAAATCTAAGGATTCCATCCTTTCCAGGCATTAACTGATCAACAGTTCTGCCTAATCCTTCATTAGGAATATTAGCCTCTAATAGGGCTTGCTTTTGTGCATCTAATATCTTTTCACTCAAGATATTCTTGATATCAATGCTCTTGGCTTTAATCCTGGTTGGCTTAACCCGTTCCTTGCGACTCAAGGCATCAGCAACTACATTTGCCTTGCCCGGATGGTAGCGAATTTTTCAATCATAATCATTAAGTGTTTCCATCCAACGATGCTGTCGCATGTTCAATTCCTTCTGATTGAACAAATATTGGGGGCTCTTATGGTCAGTGTATAGAATACACTTTATGCCATACAAGTAATGTCTCCATAACTTAAGTGCAAATACAACGGCACCCAATTCTAAGTCATGGGTGGTGTAATTTCTTTCGTGCACCTTTAATTGTCGTGATGCATAGGCAATTACTTTGCCTTTTTGCATTAGCACACAGCTCATGCCAGTGTGCGATGCATCACAGTAAACAATAAAGTCTTCAACACCTCAGGTAGGGATAACACAAGAGCATTGCTCAACTTGTGTTTCAGAATCTCAAAAGATTCTTGTTGTTTTGGACCCCAAATAAACTTAACATTTTTACCGGTCAGGGTAGTTAAAGGAGTGGCTATCCTTGAAAATTTCTCAATGAACCTTCTATAGTAACCAGCCTGTCCTAAGAAGCTACGTATTTCTGATGGGATTTTGGGTACTTCCAATTCATTATGGCCTCTATTTTTGCGGGATCCACTTGGATACCACGCTCACTTACAATGTGTCCAAGGAATTGGACTTCTCGAAGCCAAAACTCACACTTAGAGAACTAAGCATAAAGCTTCTCTTGCCTTAGCAGTTCTAAATGCACCGAAGATGTTTCTCGTGATCAACTTGATTACGAGAGTAGATAAGTATGTCGTCTATGAAGACAATGACAAACTTATCCAAATGTGGTTTGCAGACTCTATTCATGAGATCTATGAATGCTGCAGGTGCATTTGTGAGCCCAAAAGGCATTACCAAAAATTCGTAGTGAGCATATCGGGTCCTGAAGGCAGTCTTAGGAACATCCTCACTCCTAACCTTCAGCTGATGATATCCAGATCTTAGATTAATCTTGGAGAAATAACTAGCCCCTTGAAGTTGGTCAAATAAATCGTCGATCCCGGGTAATGGGTAACGGTGTAACATTCTTCGTAAAACGGGTTTTGAAATCCGCTTCGTGTAATAATCAAATATTCGGTTGAAAGTTCATTGCGTATTTATTGTGCCGGTTATTTTTGATTCATAACTAATAAATATTTTAGAATTTAAAAACCATAATTAATAAATAATAATAATAAGTAAATCACATTAAAAACAAATAAAACAGAACAGAGTAGCCGGGTCTCGAACCCGGGTCTACGGCGTAGACACACACACATCACACCACTCCGCCACACACATATTTGTGTTCAATACTTAAACAAATAACATTTATGGTAAAACCGAAAATCAAAACCTGTAAATCAGCCAACCCAGAACCCGAAATCGCTAGCAAACTGAAACTCCGCAAATGTTGCTACTTTCCCATGATCGAAACGCGTAAACTTGATTCATGTGAGAGAAGTCGAATTTCGCATCGATCTTGTACCTGGCGCTACACCAGTCGCAAAATCTCCTTATAGGTTAGCCCCATCCGAGATGCAAGAGCTGACTGACAAAGGATTCATACGTCCTAGCTCATCGCCTTGGGGTGCACCTGTTCTTTTTGTGAAGAAGAAAGATGGAACGTTTCTCATGTGCATTGATTATAGAGAACTCAACAAGTTGACGGTTAAAAATCGCTATCCACTGTCTCGCATTGATGACCTCCTAGACCAACTTCAAGGCGCCACCTGCTTTTCAAAAATCGACCTTCGTTCTGGTTATCATCAGCTTAGAGTGCGCGAAGAAGATATCCCAAAAAACCGCCTTCCGAACTCGTTATGGTCATTACGAGTTCATGGTCATGCCCTTCGGTTTAACCAACGCCCCTGCTGTCTTCATGGATTTGATGTATAGGGTATGCAAACCCTACCTCGACCGTTTCGTCATAGTCTTCATCGACGACATCCTTATCTACCCCAAGTCTAAATCCGATCATGAGCGACACCTTCGACTCATTCTTACACTCTTAAGGACTGAAAAGCTTTACGCTAACTTCTCAAAATGCGAATTCTGGTTAGGAGAAGTACAATTCCTTGGTCATGTCGTCAATGACAAGGGGATTCATGTCGATCCTTTAAAAATCAAGGCAGTACAGGAATGGCAAGCGCCACGTACCCCTACCGAAGTTAGGTCATTTCTTGGTTTGGCTGGTTACTATCGACACTTCATTGCCAATTTTTCCCGTATTGCTGTACCACTCACGGCCTTGACTCACAAAGGAAAACCCTTCCTTTGGGGACCTAAGCAAGAAGAGGCTTTCCAAACTTTAAAGCGAAGGCTTTGTGACGCACCTGTCCTTACACTCCCTGAGGGTTGCGATGAATTCATGGTTTATTGCGACGCGTCAGGGCAAGGACTAGGCTGTGTATTGATGCAAAGAGGAAAAGTGATAGCCTATGCCTCTAGGCAACTCAAAGTTCATGAGAAGAATTACACCACCCACGACCTAGAACTTGGAGCCGTTGTGTTCGCTCTCAAGATATGGAGACATTACCTCTACGGTACCAAGTGTGAAATATACTCTGACCACAAGAGTCTCCAACATATCTTCAACCAGAAAGAGTTGAATATGAGGAAACGAAGATGGGTCGAACTTCTCAACGACTACGACTGTGAAATTCGGTATCATCCTGGCAAGGCAAACGTGGTGGCCGATGCGCTCAGTCGAAAAGGTTATGCGAACTCCATTCGTCTTCTATGTTCGCAAATCATAACCGACATCAAAGATCGAATCCGGGCAGCTCAACATGTTTCTGTAACATAAAATGACGTACGCGATGAGCTGTCATGTGGAGCTGAACTCAAAATCGAAACCAAATCCGACGGTATTCTACACTATTTAAACCGCATATGGATTCCTGATCGTGATAACCTTCGTGATTTCCTCATGAATGAGGTGCACAAAACACGATACTCTGTACACCCAGGAGCCGACAAGATGTATCAAGACCTACGATACACCTACTGGTGGCCTGGCATGAAAAAGGATATCGCTGTTTTTGTTTCCAAGTGCCTTACCTGTTCCAAAGTAAAAGTTGAACATCAAAGACCTTCAGGACTTCTGGTCCAACCCGAAATACCTGTATGGAAGTGGGAAAACATAACCATGGATTTCATTACCGGGTTACCTCGCACCTCCAGTGGGTATGACACCATATGGGTAATAATCGATCGTCTTACAAAGTCATCTCACTTCATTCCGATTCGCGAGGACTTCAAGAACGAGAAGTTAGCTCGTATTTACATCAGCGAGATCGTAAGCCGTCATGGTGTACCATTAAGCATCATTTCAGATCGTGATGGTCGTTTCACTTCACGAACATGGCGAGCCGTACAAACCGCTTTGGGTACACGATTAGACCTCAGTACCGCCTTTCATCCTCAAACTGATGGTCAATCTGAACGCACCATCCAAACCCTTGAAGACATGCTACGAGCATGTGTCATAGACTTCAAAGGGAACTGGGACGCTCACCTACCATTAGTTGAGTTTTCGTACAACAATAGCTATCATTCAAGTATCAGCATGGCTCCTTTCGAAGCTTTATATGGTCGTAAGTGCCGATTCCAGTATGTTGGCACGAAATTGGGGAAGCGCAAATCACCGGACCAGAATTAATTCAAGAGACAACCGACAAGATCCTTCAAATTCGAAACAATCTTCTAGCGGCTCAAAGTTGTCAAAAAAGTTATGCTGACAAACGACAAAAACCCTTGGAGTTTGACATTGGTGATCAAGTACTTTTAAAAGTATCACCGTGGAAGGGAGTGTTTCGTTTTGGCCAGAAGGGCAAGTTAGCACCACACTATGTAGGACCTTTCAAGATACTTGAAAGAGTAGGTCCTGTAGCAGACCTACCAGAAGAGCTAAACATAATCCATCCCACATTCCACGTATCAAACTTGAAAAAGTGCCTCGCCGATGAAAACCTCCATATTCCTCTAGAAGACATTCAAGTCGATGAATCGATGCACTTCGTTGAAAGACCAGTGGAAATCATGGATTTCGGAGAGAAGCGTTTAAGGCGAAGTCGTATTCCAATTGTCAGGGTACGTTGGGAGTCAAAACGAGGACCCGAGTTTACTTGGGAACGTGAAGACTCAATGCGCGAAAAATACCCGCATCTTTTTCCGGTTACCACTACTGCTTAAATTCGGGACGAAATTTCTAAAAGTAGGTTTTGTAACATTCGTCGTAAAATGGGTTTCGAAACCCGCTTCGTTTTCGTTGCGTATTTATTGTGCCGGTTATTTTTGATTCATAACTAATAAATATTTTAGAATTTAAAAACCATAATTATAAATAATAATAATAAGTAAATCAAATTAAAAACAAATAAAACAGAACAGAGTAGCCGGGTCTCGAACCCGGGTCTACCGCGTAGACACACACACATCGCACCACTCCCACACACAAATTTGTGTTCAATACTTAAACAAATAACATTTATGGTAAAACCGAAAATCAAAACCTGTAAATCAGCGAACCCAGAACCCGAAATCGCCGGCAAACTGAAACTCCGCAAATGTTGCTACTTCCCCATGATCGAAACGCGTAAACTTGATTTCGACATCAGTTATAACCGTTACTTAACACAAAATTGAGTCAAAACCGTTTCTTTTGAGAATTGAAATCATTGACCGTGATTTTGGTCTCTAAATCGAAACCGATCAGCCTGTCCACCTTATAAATACCCACCCAATTCCTTGTAAACATTTCGCTCAGAACCGCACTCTCTTCCTGAAATTTTTTTCCTTTCAAAGCACATTGCCGGAGATTTTCGCACTCGCCGGAATCTCTAACCAGAAAACCGTTGTTGTTCTCCAAACCGGTATAATTATCTAAACCTCCTTGCTATCTCTTGATTAGTAATTTATTAGCTCAAAACAGTAATCAAAACTGTTTAATTAGTTTATTCAGTCGGAATCATTGTCGGGATTTTTGAATGGTGAAAAAGATGAAGTTGAGTTAGTGTTTAAATATAAATAAAAACGGGTATTTAACCGGGTTAGACACACAGTCCAGCGGTGGACTGTGTGCAATTACAAAACACACGTCCCGGGTTCGAGTCGCACATGTTTCCGATTTTCTAAAATAAAACCAACACTTTTTAAACTTATTCAGATCAACTCATAGCATATATATAAAATTAATATAATCCAGTGTTTATGCAGATTAGACACACAGCCCAACTGGTTGGGCTGTGTGCACTCGAACCATAGATCCCGAGTTCGATTCCGGGTTCTGTAACCAGTTTCGGCCATATTAAATCCTTTTTAATAAAAACTAAATAAGGTTAAAGCTAGTTAGTATATATATAATTAAAATAGAGAATATTTCGGGTTAGACACGTAGCTCAGTTGGTAGAGCTGCGTGCACGTATACGAGAGGTCACGGGTTCGAACCTCACACGCTGCCTGAATTACATGCTATCCGACCGGTCAGACCTGACAAGGTCAACTTATTTTTAATTTTGTTTTCTTATTTATTTGTTTATTTATTAAATTGAAAAATTATTTAAAAATACTTAAAAAATAAGATTTTCTAAGGTTAAAAATTTGCATTAAACTCACAAAAATAAATCTAAAAATCCCATTAAGAGCACTAATTAAAAATACTAATCTCAAAAAAATTTATTTATTTATCGAATTATTTCGTTATTATTTAGGTTAGTTTTCCCTCGTCGGTTGAATCATAAATTCGTGCGCATTCATCATTATCAAGGAACGCACCCACTGTGAGTGAATGCTTACAAATTCCCCTTTTTATTCACGTTTTGGGGTGTATCATGTGCCGTACTATTCTTTTATTTTATTTAAACACTTGTGCATATATCATTTCTGTGATCAAATGTGTATTGATTGTTGTGTGAATTATATGTAGATTAAATTTATCATTTCAGTGCACGCATTTCATTAGGCCCATCAGTTCCCCATGGGATACGGGTTGAGCATCAGGAGCCTCATTAGATCAGCTCCGTTTGATTGAGCCTTGATCTCAAATACATCATCATTTATGGCATATATTCATCCAAAGTGGTTTGTGATTGTTTACATATATATGTTTGCTCACATGTGATTAATGCACGAATTTTCTTTAATAAATAAAACAAGCAATTAGTTAAAATGTTTTATCAAGGTTCACTCGCCAACTTTTGTTGACCCAAAATCTCCCCTGTTTTACACATGATACAGGTGATCCAGTCGAGACAGGAAACACTTAGGATGGCCTAGAAGAATAAACAAGTTAATGCTTTGGAATAAACATATAGTTTTGTTTTCCTTTGTAATTGTATCAATTTTGTTTTTGGATATTTAAGTTTGTAATTTGAATTTAATAAATATGGAACTTCTTAGTAAATATCATGAGCTTTGGTGATAACCCAATTATGCCCCGACTTTTATTCCTCTGCGAGTCGGGGTGTGACAGATTGGTATCAGAGCTTGTGACTATAGGGATATAGGATAGGTTATTAGACCCTTAGAGCCTATACTATAGTTGATTAAATTTTAATTGTTTATGCGTTACATGCAAAATTCATGATGTTTATATGTTTCATGTTTATTTTCACACCCAATATTATGCAAGCACGCTCACAAGTACATGTTAATATGCATGCTCATTATAATTCATATCCTCATAACATATCATGTCTATAAGAGCACACACCTCACGATTTCCATGATTTTTGCAATGATTTCGTATTTTCAAATCATATCAAAGTGAGTTCTCGCGACGGGCATGTAGTAACTGGAAGGGTACGAGTACCGGTAGTCGGAACGTCCTGTCTAGGCTTGGCATTCATATAAATCCAAAATAAAGGACCAGTTTGCCTACCTGGGGACTAACGATTAGAGTACGAAGGACCTATTAGGCCTGCGGGTCGGGGTGTGACAAACGGTTCTTAATTGCTATCTTGTTCAGTTCGCGGTAGTCAATGCACATCCGCATTGAACCGTCCTTTTTCTTAACGAAAAGAATTGGAGCTCCCCAAGGCGAGGAACTAGGCTGAATAAAGCCTTTCTATAATAGTTCATCTAATTACGTCCTCAATTCCTTCATTTCGGTTGGAGCTAGGCTAAATGGGGCTATAGCTACGGGTGCCGATCCAGGTATGATATCAATTCTAAACTCTACTTGCCTATCTGGAGGTAGACCTGGTAGTTCTTCGGAAAAGACATCTGAATTCTTTGAAATAACTAGTAGGTCTTCAATATTCGGCTTTGGTTCGTTGTAGTGACTTGTGCCATATAAATGACACAACCTTTCCTTAAACACTTGGATGCTTTAAATAACGACACTTTATCTGGCAATCCATAGTGTGAATCTCTAATGATGGTGATCATTTCACCAGATGGGGTTTTAATTTCGATGAGTTTCTTATCACAAGCAATGCGGGCTTGGTTATGGGATAACCAATTCATGCCTAAGACTACATCAAATCCCGCCAATTTCATTGGCAAAAGAGATATAGGAATTGAATGATTCTTAATGGATATAAAACATCCATCAAGAATGGAAGATGCTATTTCTAAGGTTTCGTCAGCAATTTCTACTTCATAAGTTATGTCTAGAGTTCTTATGGGTAAGTTTAATAGTTTACTAAACTTATGATAAACAAAAGATTTATCTGCACCCGAATCGAAAAGAACTCTAGCATAAATATCGTTAATGAGGAATGTACCTGTTATGACATTGTTGTCATTAACAGCCTCTCTTGCAGTCATCTGAAAAGTATGAACATTCCCCTTCTTGGCCTCTCCACGCTTCGCATTATTATTCTTAATATTCTTAGGGCAGTTAGTCTTAATATGCCCTTTTTTCATTGCAGATGTGACAGACGGCATCCTTAAGATCCTTGCATTCTAGGTTCTTATGCCCCTTTCTCTTACAGATACCACAGGGTTTGGCTTGTGGATCATAATTACACTGTCCTCTGTGCCTGTGGTTGCAAGTCTTGCATGTTGGCGTCACAGCCGACTTGTCTTGGTTCCTTTTGAACCCAAATCTCCCTTTATTTTTCTTATTAAACCTTTGGGAGTTGTCATCTTCTCTCTTTCTTTTCCCGTCAGTTTCAGATTTAACTAACTTTTGCCTCACTAGATCAAGGGTGAGGGAGAGAGATAGGTCAACAGCGGACCTATAGGTACTAGGCCGAGTAGCCTTTACCATGCCCTTAATTTCAGGAGCTAACCCATTGATAAAATGTGCAATACGTTTGGTTTCAGGGGTGATCAGATAGGAAACTAACCTAGATAGGGAGTTAGTCAGAAACATATTTCCGACAATCTAGGTTCTTCATTGAAAGAGACAAGAAGTCTGTCTCTAATTTCTCCACCTCATGAGGTGGGCAGTAAGTTTCCTTGACTAAATCGACAAACTTAGCCATCCTAAGTTGTACAGGTGGATTTTACCCGTAGATTGGACCATAGCTTTCCACCAGATTAGGGCATCGCCCTTGAAGGAATGTGATACGTATTTGACCACATCCTTATCAGCACAACCGCTTATATCTATGATTGTTTCCATTTCGTCAAGCCATTTCAGGGCTTCTACTGCCCCTTTTTCCCCATTAAAGTCCCGGGGCTTACAGGAGACGACATATTTATAGGTGCATCCGTCCTTATAGGAACGGGACCTTTCAGCAAGTTTTGGTTCACTCTTCGCATTTGAAGAGTGAACAGAGCTCTCCTTGTGAGTTGAAGATGGTGTAATCGATAGTGGTCTAGAGACCTTAAGCTTTTCTATGGCCTTTTCCATGGCCTTTTCAACAGCTGTATCGATGCGAGCTTGGAAACCATCATTATTAATGTCTCTGTTTTTAGCATTGTTAGAGTCAATATCCCGGTGGCTACTTTGTGCCTCATCTGAGTTAGCCATTCTTTGAGCTTTGGTTCTATACACCAATAAAACTTCCCTTAGCCATGGTATAACAACCATATTGGCTTTGAACATTGGATATAGCAATCCATTGCCTAAACTAGTGTGAATAAAATCACAACTCTTAGGCTTAACATATATATATATATTTGGCCTAGGTCTTGATAGGACCATTAAAGGCAAATTACAAGCTGGACATAGTCCATATATTTTATTGGACAGTGGATCGCATTGTCACAACTGTCATTGTCACAATTGACAATTATATTTAGCTCATAAGCTTGTCACGAAGGACATAAAATTTATGGCACATAGGCCTATCACTAATGGGCGTAGAATTTGGACAGGGGGTTATATTACTCACAACTATCTTTGTCTTAATTGACAACATAATATTGCTCAAAGGCAAATCATCACTAAATGGATGTTAAATTGTGGCCCGAAAGCATTACATCACTAATGGATGTTTAATCATAGCCCCAAGAGCAATATATCACTAATGGATTTTTAATCATAGCCACAAGGGCAATACATCACCAATGGATGTTTTAATCATAGCCCCAAGGGCAATACATCACTAATGGATGTTTTAATTATAGGCCCAAGGGAAATACATCACTAATGGATGTTTTAATCATAGCCCCAAGGGCAATACATCACTAATGGATGTTTAATTATCATCGCACTGATGATATTAGTAGGGATCAAATTTGATCACGTAGGCTATATAAGGTTAGGACATAGTCCATTACCTTGAAGGCTAGTGTGGCTCCTCAAGTCACACTACCAAGAGTATTAACATTACTTGAATGTTAATATAGATTATCCTAATGGTCGATTAAGAGTCACAGTCGCACTGACCTTAAAGACTTGGAGGCTTGAACCTAGTCCACCACCTCTAGATAGAAGGATAACTTCCCTTAACTATCATGATAGAAGGCCCTTTTTTTCCTTAACTATCATTTATAAGTTGGCCAATTATATGGTCTGTGCCACTTGGCTAATCAAAACCATTAAGATCTTTTGAAATTATATCACAGAGCACAAATTTTGAGTAAAATCGAGACGTTCTCTTGAAGAGGATGAATACATATATATAATTCCAAAAATACTTCATTAAATTCAAAATAGAAATTACAATACTAGAAACAATGAAATAAACTGTCCATGCAAGGACTTAAAGAAATAAAAATGTCCACGCAAGGACTAAGGAAATAACAATGTCCTCACAGGGACTAACATAAATTATTAGAAGAGACTTCACTCGTCCTTCTTTCCCTTAACCAGTTTGGAGAGTTTCTTGAAGAACTTGTTTGTCTTTTTCTTTGTTTTCTCCGCTTGTTGTTGCATTTCTTTCATTCGTTCTAAGGCCTCATTAATGGCCTCGAGTGGCGGCGGAGGTTGTGGTTGTGGTATACTGGGGTACTGATACCCATAACTTGGATATCCGGTAGGTGGATAAGCAGGTGGGAAAGGAGACAAGTAAAGTGCGTTACGCATGACCGCTTGCATGTAAGGGTCATGCGACCATGCCTGGTAATTAACTGGTGTAGACGAGTTAAAAGGATCATATCCAGTAATATCTTGATATGTTGGGATAGGGTTATTATAACCCGATGGTGGTGGTTGAACCGCGGGTGATGGCGTTGGTTCCACCACAGGTGAAACATTAGAGGGTCCACCCATTTGTGGGTCCTCTTGAATTGTGGGGTAGGGTTTAGGTAACGGTGGTAGCAATCCCGACCTTTGACCAGCACGTACCGACATATGTGCTCCACGCTTCCTCCTTGGTGGTTCAGGTGGTGGTTGAGGTTGGTCCACCGGTTCCATGTGGGCGTCTTCTTATATAGGAGGTGGTTGAGATTGATGGGAAGGAATGTTGGCGAAGGTAAATTGGTTCCAATATTGGTCCCATTCGTTAGGACTTTGGTATGACGATCCGACATAAGAGTTCGAATCGCTTGAGATTTCTATGGGATGCGTATGCGATCCCTATGGCGGCATCTCCGGGTCGGAGTTCTCGTCCATGGGGTTTGGTTGGTCCAACTGATTTTGATCGGTTGGAGGTGTATTTAAATATTGGTTTGGATTGAACTCATCATGGTAAGAATGATGAGAGTGATGGGAGTGGTGCAAATGGTACGAGTGGTAATAACTTTGAGTGTGGGTAGGCGAATGTTGGGCAAATGGCCATGAATCTCCTGAGTCCTCATAGGGGTTCGGGTGATGGGGATGTGAAAAGATGTGTCTTGATGGTCCTCCCCTCATGGGTCCTTTTCCTCGTCCTCGTACTCTTGGCGGCATTTTCCTGTTAAAAATCAATTCAAAAACAATACTAATAACTTAATAATGAAATGAGTAATCCTAGGTCAAAGCCTAGACTCGGAAGTCAAAGGGATGTGCTTGTGTAAGTTTGAGCTTAAACACAAGAAGGGTAGTGTTTAATTCTATCAAACGTTGGCTCTAATACCAACCTGTCACACCCCGTATTTTCCAACCAATCCAAACACCGGTGGACCCGAGTGGGGAATATTGTGACGTAAGTTGATATCATCAGAGTCAATTAAACACGGCACATCGGAAGTCTTGGAGTAAAATTACTATTACAAACCAAATGTTCGAAATACAAATTAATATACAGGCTCGTAATAGAAGATCCACAGGCGAATCATAAAATGTACAAAGAAAGAATATAAAACAGAATTTAGGGCAGATCTAAGGATTTGCAAGATCCTCTTATTTCACTACCGAGCAGCTTCCGGCGTATTTCGTATTGTACCTGCAAGCTTAGTCTTCTGAAAATACGTCAGCTTTCGCTGGTAAATACACCCGACTGACTCATTTTGAAAACATTTTAGAAATGAGATTTAAGTGCACAGGCCACAAATCTTTCATAACTTGGGAAAGTTACTTTGTAACCTTGTTAACAGATTCACATGTTTGTCCATACATACAGGGCCCAGTACAGAGACCGAGACATGATTAAGTACACACCACTTAGAACTCACGAAGGAGTTATCCCCAACGTCTTGGGTAATTTGCATTTGAGCGTCTATCAGGTGTATGCCTACACCTCGCGCTAAGGTCGTGGCCATTATCTAATGTAATGAGCCGAGGATATCTAGGACACGGTAGTTAACCCCCGATGTTTAAGTTATCAAACAAAATTGATTAAAACGGAATATGTGGATTTACTAGCCACAATCCGGCATTCGATTGATCCCATTTCGACCAAGCGATGGTAATTTACTGTATCCCAAGCCGTACAGGGAAAATAAGTCAAGAGTATTTACATGAGCTAGTCTTGATTTAAAAATTCAAGATTTAATATCTCAGCCGTATCCAAATGAACTAAGTGTAGATAGCATTTACCGGAAGGCTCTAGTCTGGATTATGGCATAAGCTAACCAACTAAATACTAACTGTCTTATTAAGTCATAAACGTAGACCGAGTAGTGTACAGGATCAAAACATATAACGCTTGACTAAACGATGACTGGATAGAATGTAGTTTAAACCCGACAAGTACTTTGACTTGCATAATATGGGTAAACTATAAACATTCTGGATTTTGAAACTTAAATGACAAGGTTAGACCCGTTTCGGTTAATTTTCATAAGCTAGTTACATATACTTAACCGTAAGCATATTAGCGATATTGGGTAACCGGATAAGTCACGGACAAGTTCTATATGCCATCATACTTTAAATAAGTTGTAATATCAGTAAGATATCAACTTATATGCCCGTTAAGTTTTTAAAATGAAACTATGCCTCATAAGGGCATTCTGGTAATTATTTACCATATAAAAGGAACAAGGATATAACTTAATGTTATAACTATATATATTATGGAAAAATAATTTATTTATAATATAATATCAGTAGGATATTAATTTTATGTGTAATTTATCCTTTATGACCAAACTATGCACTGAAAGGGCATTTTGGTCATTTTACACATAGTTTACAAATTATTTGGGATTCTGAGTTCATATCAAATACCTACTGTATAAATATTATTTAAAATAATTAGGTAACAAGTCTTGGTTGATAGTTATGGTTTAAAACCATACTATGCGCCTAAATGACGCTTATGTCGTAAAATGACGATTTATGCGATGTTTAACGAAAGATGTTAAGATCAGGTTAAAATGTCTTAGATATTTATTTAATATAATATATCAGTGGGTAAAAGACTTAGCTTGAAAAGATATGATTAAAACCATTTTATAAGCCATAAGGGCCTTATCGTCATTTATCGACATAATACAAAGACTTGCTCATAAACTCAGTTTACAATCTGATTTGATATCCCAAATAATCCTACTTATAACATTACATCAGTAGGAAACTCATTTTCAAGTTCATTATCTTTAGAACCTCTTTTTATGCAAAAAGGGAATTTTAGTCAAAATGACATAATTACGAAACTTGTGCATAAACTCAGATTCTGATTATGATCTTGTAATATAACCTTAGAGGGTTATGCTATATTATATTACGATCATAATGCGACTTTAGATCAGTATCTAACTAACCTAAATCGGGCCAGAATCGAAAGTCAAAGCAGAAGGCAAACTTTGCGACTTTCGGTTGTGAACCGACCCTAGAACTGAAATTGACGAGCCGAACATGTTCTTACATGTTCTAATAATTATTACCAACTTGTTTAAATGTCAAAACAATTTTCATAACATATATAGATCAAATTATAATATTTCCGAAAAATGGTCTGTTTGACTTTTTAATATATAAACTTTGACCCGTCAATTGGTCTAGCAAACGTGATCTTCAGGAGGTGCCCTTTATAGGACTAACACCTACCTTGTTACAATCACTTAGCCATGTTCGTTACGAACAATGGCTGGACCATAATGGTCTTAACCGAAAGTCAAGGCGTTTTCTGCAAAACGCTTGACTTTTGGCTATAGAAACATATAAACAAAAATGCATGAGAAAGGAACACTTACAAGAGGTTCCTAGAATGCAATACAACTAAGTTGGATGCTCCTTTCAGTTAGGAACTTCTAGAGGAGGGAGAAGAGTTGATAATGAGAAAGGTGCACGTTCAAATGGTGAACCTTAGCACCTATTTATAGTTGGAGAGCTTAAAAGAGGTGATGCCAGGTGCTAAGGGGTGTAAGAGGGAGCTTACAAGTGTCCTAAAACGTGGCATAGTAGTTTGGGAATCCATAGTTTCGAGTTAATTGGTTTTTGGTAACATGTGTGGAGGCCAAGCAAACTTTCTGCAGATACAGGCCTCTCGCGCCCCGCGGGAGACACAAACCTTGTCTCCCGCGCCCTGCGAGCGCTCCATAGGCAGATTTGAAGTTTGCCACTTTTAGTCCCTCAACTAATAAAACCCTCTAAAACACCCTTTTAGCATATTTAGCCCTCCGTAACCAATATTTGGCGTACTCGGGAGTATGCCCGGACATTGTCGAGCTCTCGGTTCGTTAAAAGGTCGCTTAGAGGTATAAATTAACATATTGACACTTTTAATCCCTCCATTGTCCAACTTTTATATAATTATGGATTTGATCTCTTTCGTCCAATGAATGGGACATATGAGAGTCAGGACTTGTAGAGGATCATTCAAAGGCTCGTTTTAAGCATGTTGACTCCGATGTCACTCAGAGGTTGGGCATGTTGACACAGCGGTCACTCAGAGGCCAAGTTTTGGCATGTTGACACCAATGGTCACTCAGAGGCTATGTTTTAAGCATGTTGACACTAATTGTCACTCAGAGGCTTGGTTTATACATGTTGACATCAGAAGATCACTTAGAGACTTAGTTTGAGCATGTTGACGCTTTTAGTCCCTGCTAGTCTTTAATAGACTTAAAATAAAAATACGACACGTGTTGCTATATTATTGGACACGATTTTACAGGGTGTTACACTAGGTGATTGATAACCCGTGTTCATGCATGAATTTGAGGCCCAATTCCTCCTTCAGTTTGTTGATTCTTGGATAAACAAGGGTTTCCCCTTGTTTGCTCTCCTGGTGATCGACACACACACATATATGTGTTGTGTTTTAATATTTACATTTTCAAAACACATGTTTCCTGTTTAACAACTTTGGTCCCTCAAGTTTAGTTTTGATTATATAAGGCTACAACTCATTGTTTTATCACCTATTTATATGTTACCAACTAGTTTAGTTTGTTCCTAGTTATTTTGTTTACGGGTTAACTTTAACCATCAACGGTATTTTTACCCGCTCATCTTAGTTAATTTGGTTTAGTTACCAAGCACATTTTCGGGGTGTTACATCTATATTATCGGAATTGGTACCGGTATTTGTTTTAATAGTTTCTATCAGTATAAAACACGTTTTGGTATCCTTTTGGGCACATAAGGACTTTATATCTTTGGATTTTCTATCTTTCAATAATCAGTTGATATACCGAGCATTGGTAGTGTAACAAATTTATACCAAGCTACGAAGCGTGAGGGAATCCTACAAGTTATATATTAAGGAAGAACTTCTTAGCTACAGTAACCTTTTGTCGATTTGTACAATTTTTTTAATGTATCAATCACACCCTTATGCGTATAGGTAACAAAACGAACCAGATTGACACCAATGGAACGTCGATACCAACATCAATATTCATTTTTATTGTTTTTTATCGATATTAGATATCCTTTTGATCATATCATGAAAGTTTTTTGTTTACCTTTCGGTTGTTATAGCGGGTACTGCCGGTAATGTAGCGTATCGATCGGCACCGACCAAATTCCTGCCGTGTAGATTTACAAATTTTCAGAGCTTTCGTTTTTTATTATTATTACTATAATTAGTTTTAAGTATGATTTGTTTTTTTCTCCAACAACTCCTAACATAGAATGTTTTATGATATTATGAGTATGTCGTCGTGACGTGTCTATTTTTATTGTCAATTCTTATCCATGTATCAATATAATTTTTTTTGAGACCATGCTGTGAGTAGTAGTTACCAATAATCAAACTACGTACAAACATACATGTTATCAAATCGATCTCACATTTAGTTTTTATTCTAATAAATTAGTGTTGGTTACTATTTTCGTTGTGCTAATAATATAATACAATGGTTTATAAAGTTTGTGCTTATTTTTATCTACGTATAAATTTCGTTAACACCAGAGTTTTTTTATCGTAAACTATAGTGAGTACCGGTACGGTACCAATACTAGGACGAACCAATCATATGTCATCCAAACAATATTGGTACCATGGTGATTGACCGAAAAACATCGGTACTGACAATGTTGTAAAACAAGGTCTAATAGGTCAAGTACTCGCTGAGTAATCGCTACAAGGTATGGTGACGAGGGAAATTTTCCTTCAACTCCGCCTGATTACTTGGGATCGATCAAAATGATAATGAACTAAACCAAAATTGACTAGATTCACGCCATTAACGATATTTTTACCATAACGTCTATGTTTTCATTTTAAATTTGTTAAAAATTAGGCCGACCCTAAGCGGAACGCAATCAAGATATCAAAATACGTGTCTACATTGCTTTTGGGTTTTAGAATCTTCCCTATTATGGGTTTGTATTGCTTGCCTTAATTCATTAACGATATGATTTTCTGAAACTTCGGTTATCTTTAAATAATTTATGTGATTGAGAAATTACGCCTAGTTACAAAATTGATCTCAACACTCGGTATAGAAATAAATTTATCTAGCATATTCAGACTATTTCAAAAGAATTGTAGAATACATAGAAAAATTTGAAACTCTAGAAAATATTTTCATTGCTCATTTATCATACTCGCCGTTGATATTCTAACAAAGTTTATATTCAATCTGTTGCAACTTTTTAACCATCTTTATAATTTTACATCTAACAAAGTTTATCGAAAGATTCGGTTTACACGTCGCAACGTGCGCAGGGTTAGATCCTAGTTTACTTATAACTTCATTGTCCACCATGAGATTCAAGCCCTTGATCTTTTGGGGATGTGCATCGTTAGGCTAGGCCCTCTAGTTATTTTCATTTTATTAGTCAATAAAAATATATCTCTAAAGTTGTAAAATGACGAAAATGAATATTGTCAAAACCAAATTGATATTTGGGTAGCTTTACCAAAATAAATACATTAATTACAGTAATTAATAGTTAAATCCTAGTTTACTTATAATTCAACATCATTGTTTGTCTATCGTGAGATTCAAACCCTCAACCTTTTGAGGATGTACACGGTTAGGCTAGGTTATCTAGCTATTATTCATTTTATTTGACAATAAAAATAAATCTTTTAAAAAAACATATCTCTAAAGTTGTAAAATCACGAATATGAATATGTGTCAAAAACAAATTGTTATTTGTGTAGTTTTACCAAAATATATACATTAATTACAATAATAATAGTTTCAAATTTTATAAATAAACTAATACTAGTTAAATTCTAGTTTACTCGTAATCCTACGTTATTGCCTACTTTAAAATTTAAACCCTCGACCTTTTACAGATGTGCACCTTTAGGCTAGGGCCTCTTTTTTTTTTTTTCATTTTATTAGACAATAAAAAAATATCTCTAAAGCTGTGGAATGGCGAGAATGAATATTTGTCAAAACCAAATTGATATTTGTGTTTGTTTTACCAAAATAAATACATTAATTATAATAATAATAATAATTTGAATTTTATAAATAATCTAAAAACAAAAAATTATAAACATTAAAACAAATGATTTAACTTTAAAGTTATGTATCTTATCTAATTCAATGCATCTTAGATGTATTTGTGACATGAGTGATGAATCAAAGAGAGAAGAAATAGAAGTTAGAAAAATCTTTAACTAAGTGCATTTATATCTAGAGAGAACAAGTTAATGAGTAATGAGGTATTAAATGATGAAAGAGAAAAGAAATGGAATAATATTGTGATGTGGTAAAAACTTTTGCAAAAAAAAAATAATTTTGTATTATATTGTATTGATGGTAATCTTAAAATTTTACCTCTTTTATCCCCTCACCTTCACATGTGTTCATAATTCTCACCTGACCACTCATACGCCACCACATGTCGTACTCTTACTTGTTAAACATTTACCGACGCAGAGGTTGCCAAAAAGCTCCTTAATTTACCATTGTAAAACAAAACTTAATTTAATACTTGTAAGGTCTAATTTAGCACATATAGAAAACTTGAAGGGTATAATCTGACCAAACTCCCTCAAGTAATTTCAAACATTTAATTCGAAACTGAAAAATTGAACCAATTGTGATCTGCAAGAAGACGAAGATCATAACGTACAAAGTGGGTCCCACCGCCCTGAAATTCCGGTAAACTTTTTTTCAGCAAGCGGAAAACAACGGTGCATGGCAATGTGGAAGTCATGCAACGCTACCATACCTCACACAATGTGCATCACCTGCTATAAAGTTCTACCAAATTTCATCCGTTACACACATCATTTGCTCCATCGGCGATTCCGAATCGGTACCAGAGTCTGCTAGTCACAATCATCGGTAACTTATCTACTTCATTTCTGTTTGGAAACGTGATCTTTATATGCTCCATAAATCGTAATTCATTAGATTTTAATATCAACCTGATACGGAATTTAAACATTAGATATAAGATTTCATGTGAGGTTGTTCAAAATTAATCGTTACTCATTATGACTAAAGAAATTCTGGAAATTATTGGGGTCTTTTGTACAAATTTTTTTCCGTTTTGGTAAAAGAAAAAACATTGTGATATAAGATTTTTCAGTTGATGTGGGATCTCTCAAAATTTAGTGTTACACATTATTTTGTAATTTATCTTCTTATAGATATAAATGCGGTATCATTCTGATGTGATTTGGAGTGATTCAAGGATTTATTGTTGCAGTTGTGAATAATATGTCTGTAATGTTTTGCTGTTTTAAGAACCGGATCTGGTATTTATCTGTAGGACTAGCTTCAGCTATTCAGTATATATTAATTTAATTACGAAGTAATTGAAGGGGCCTATGTTACAAAGATACAACCGATAATATTAATTTGTGAACAAGAGTCTCAATGCGTGCTCCACATATACATATACATATATGTATGTGTATATACTTTTTGGATCAACTCTTATATATGCCACACTAGCGGTAGATCTTGATCTTGTCATGGTAGCTTCTTCCAAGACTTTTACATATACGAGATGACTCATTTCATGTATATGTTGTAAACATATACGCATAAGGATCTCATATTATCTTACTTTAGAAGAACTTCACTTGTGACAGGAGCGCGCGTGTGTCAAGATAATTACACTGTTAAATTTATAAATTTTCATACTTTTTTTATAAATATAGCTAGATGCTATGCATCTGCGTGTCGTATGCCCTTTAGTGATTGGTATATAATATCATAGTATGTATGATATGTATGTAAAAATACGTGTGTGAGGATCTCACATTATCTTATTTTAGAAGAACTTCACTTGTAACAGGAGGGTGTGTGTCAAGATAATCACATTGTTAAAATTATGAACTTTCGTACATTCAATTATTTACATAAGAATAGCTAGATACTATGCATATGTCTGACATATACCCTTTAGTGATCGCGTATGCAATATTATAGTATGTATGATATTTATGTAAATATATGTGTATAATGATCACACATTTTCTTATTTCAGAACAACACTTGTAACAGGAATGTGTGTGTCAAGATAATCACACGTTGAAATTTATAAACATTCATGTTTCTATTTATAAAAAAAATAGCTAAATACTATGCATTCGTGTGACGTAAGCCCTTTGGTGATTGTATGTAATATCATATTATGTAAATATACGCGTGTGGGGATTGCAGGAGCGTGACGTAAGCACTGTAGTGATTGGTTATATAATATTACATTACACATTATATGAAGTATCATATGGATGAAACAGTATATGTGATACCAATTTATTAATATACTCAAGATTCCAATCTTTTCATACTATATATCATATTAGTACCTGCCAACATAACCATATAACCAAATTATTTCTTATATTTTTTTATAGCAATGACTGTTAAGATCGTGCGGGAGATAGGGCAGGGGCTACAACCTGGGATTGTTTTGGAACAATTTTTTCCATTACCAAAACCTTATGTACGCCTGTTTGGAGCTGCAGAAAATGCAGGAGGCCGTCCACTTGTAAATATAGTTGACCTAAGTGCTAGTGACTACAAACTACGTGGTTCTAATCGAGTTGCCTCAAGCTCAGTTTTCTGACAGTAAGTCTCTTTTTGTCTAAATATAAATCAAAGGTTACTATCATGATTAAGTGACAAAAGAGTTAAGTCAACCCGAAACAATGTTTGTCCAAGTATTTTGAAAAACATAACCTATTTTTTTCCTAATAAAATGATTTAGCAGGTTTTATGGATTAGAAAGGTATAATGTATGTGTAGGTCACCTGACTATTCAATAAGTTGCATTAAGAAAATATGCAACAGAGATTTTAGAGGTCACACAAGTATCAATTTGGTTTCGTATTTTACAGGTCACACAAGTATCAATTTGGTTTCGTTATACAAGTCCGACAAAAGACTTGTTAGGAAATTTATAAAGCGATATAATGCCTCAGAATCTACTAAAAAGAATCATTTTAAATGCTTCGCCAAAAGTATTTGAGTAAATTAAAAGGGCATTTTTTGTCATTCCCAAAAATCTGTTTCATTAATCGACATGAACGGGAAGTAAACTGAAACGCTGGTGGCCTTTAAAGTTGTTTTGATATTTCTGGATTTAGTGCAACACAATCTTTTAAACATTTGGTTGGCCTATGCCTATACACATTATCTCATCAAAAAAACACTTTAAGGGTGACTTTCTAATCTTAAAATAACAATCTGACCCGTTACAAAAAAAAAAAGCAACCTAGATCGACTTATTAAAAAAACTACTTTGGGTAACTTTCCACTAGTTAAGTATACCAATTTGACCCGTTAGATATAAAACATAACAAAAGAAAAACTCATTCATAAGTATATGTGTCAAAGTTGTGAAATTTGTTGGCGCTACTAAAAAAACTATATATCCAAAAGTGTATAGCCATCTTACTAAAACTCTTTTATGATTGCATCAGATGTAGTAGATTGGACTGTGAACCACAACAATGAGGTGACAATTGAAGGCCAGATAACTCCTGCTTCAATACTTGCAGATAAACCACTAAGAGGAAATAGAAGAAACCGGGTTCAACTATGCCCAACTGAACCATGGGCCATTTCCTTCGACTTCCCTGGCCCGGTGGCTTGGTGGACCACTTCAGTCACCTTTACTACAGACAGCTTTATGGAAATCTTAGTGATGAAATACCCGACGGCTAGAACTTCAGCTGCAGCTGCTGGTTTATTGGCTTATGCGGCCTTGGTTGATCCTGAACCTATTCCGAGTCCAGGTCCAGAAGAAGGTGAAACCACGCCTAGCCAGTCTGAAATTGCAGAGATGGTGAATGGATGGCTCGAGTAGTTTCATGGCTTTGATGAAGTGAGGTTATGATGGATAATTTCCATCTTGACATAAGTATGTTATATGCGGGTTATCAGTCAGAACTCTTTTTCAAATTTTTATTTTGAGTCATATGGTATGTGAGTCTTTGAATTATCGCATTTTAAGTATGTTATCGCACCAAAAAGGTTGCGATTATCTGGACCGCTACCGGATCGTGTCATAACTTAAAGTTAGAACTTTATATGTGGGTGTGTCTATGTGTATCAAATTATTAAAGAAGTATTAATTATTTGATAAATTAATATATATTCTGTAAAAAGAAAAAAGAATGTAGGTCCACTTGGAGGATCACGATTAACTTACTTCCTTGTTTATGTAACACACACACGAGTGCGGAATCCAAGTGTGTATGCAAACCAAAGCAAGAGCACAACCAATATAACAAAAGATATATCTTCAAATGTTCACTATATTGATTTGTAGAGAGACCCAGTACATAGACTCTTAAATAATCTGCTTATCTCTCTATACACTCTCTTTGTGCTCTCATGTGCTCACACCTCTAGAGTCACACGACTTAACTCACTCTTACTACAGAGAAGTGCATGTCTGTTTATATAGTGTCAACACCTAGCAACACTACGAAGAATGTCACTGGTCGTACGAAGCACTACAAAGACACGAAGAACATTCAGAGATGGTTGCTCGTACGAACAGCTTATGGCTCGTACGAATGAGTAAGTCATTCGTACGACCAAGCAATGATCTTGTTAACATGGTCACTCGTACGAGCATGCAATGACTCGTACGAACATGTAATGGCTCGTATGTGAACATCGATGACAAGCCTGACAACCTATGCATTTCATATCTCCTTTCTTCTTTTGAACATCGATGATGTGATCCAAAACATATCTTGAGTTGGAGTAACTGTCCAACTTGAGTTTGATTGCATCATGTTCACATTTTGCACAGGCTAACTCCTTTTTCATTTCTTCAAGCATGTTAATATAATTATTAATGGATGTTTGTTTTCTCAAAACATTCTTTGTTAATTGAGAAACATCTTTCTTTAAAGTTTCAATTGTTGTTTTAAATTCTTTTTCATTTTTCTTAAGGGATGTGTTTGCCTCAGTGCACTTCGTCAGATCTACAATCAAACTCTGATGATGCTTCTTTGTGTGATCAAATTTTCTTTCGAGTTCTAAGTATACCTTTTAAAGCTATACATTCAAAACACTTGGACATAATAGGTTTATCGAAATTTACCTGACTGGATAGGCAATCCAAACGGGTCATGAATGCTGCACGAAGAATGGAAGATCCGATTGATGAGAGATGCTAGGAAAACTCATCAGATGGTCCTTCAGTTTCATGCTCCAAATCTTCTTCGCTGCTATCTGTTGATTCAGTTTCAGTGATCACCTCATCTACTTCAGCATTAACATCTTCAGATCGTTCTTCACTCGAAGTCGACTCTGCTTCATCTGAACTGCTACCATCCCATGAACTGTCATCATTTCTGGACGATTCTCCTTCGTTATTATTTTTTGTAATTTCAGCATAGTATGCAGTCCCTCCTCCACCATTGTTTCCCAATTGAACAGACCAATCACAGCGTTCATGTTCTTGAACTACTAACGCTCGGTTGGAATTGTTTGCAGGAACCATTGCTCTTTCGTTGTTAGTAACTTGATTTCTGTTGAAAGGATGTTGATTCCCTTGCTATGGAGGCTTTGTGTATTCTCTTTTAAAATGCCCCTTTTCTCTACAGTTGAAACAAGTAATTTTCCTTTTGTCAAGACCGTATGGAGTATCCTTGTTGCTTTCCAGATTAGTTCTTCATGTTTCTCCATAAAATCTTTTGCCCTTCTCACTGCACTTACAAACGCCCATTTGGTATCAATCAATTCCATCTCCTCCTTATCGATTTGTGCATAGTCTTCACTGGTTAAATTGATGTTACCAATTTGTCCAGCTATTAATCCACAGTAGGAACTCACCAAAGTGTTTAGAAGTTCCATGTGTTCCTGGCCAACTTCCACACTTACTTTAGAAAGGTTTGATGTATCGAGTCCGACAGTGTTGGAATTTGAAGGTTGAAAGTTTTTACCATAGAAAGCTTGTTGTTGAACTTGTGGTGTAACAGCTTGTGGTTGAGGAAGATATACTTTTGGATCAAATGCTTGTTCATAAGCTTGAGGAGTTGAACTAACATCTTGAGGTAGAGGAAGAAAGGCTTTTGGATCAAAAGCTTGTCCATAAACTTGAGCACTTGAACCAACAGACTGATCTGGTTTAACTTGCGGCAGAAAAGGATTTGTATTTGACATGAATGTTGTTTGAAGCTTTGGTTGTTGAATTGTACTTATACCTGTGTTAATGCCCCCAAAATACATCTCTGGGTTTTGCAGAACTGAAAATCGTTTTGCTTTGAGAATTTCTTCTTCATTTTTGTTTTCAAGTTTCTGAACAAATTCGTAAATGCTGATCACATCCAAAACACCTGTATGTTTTAGCAATTCAATAAATTGACTCCACTTAGGTGGTAAGGCATCAGCAAAACGCATAACAATCTCCTGTGTGATGTGTTAACCTTGTATGAGTACATCACACTAAGCAAATGATAGAAACGAGTTGTCATATCATTTAGTGTTTCACTTTCCATAAACAGAAATCCTTCAAACTTTTTCTTTAAAAGATCATGTCGAATTTGTCTAGTTGCTGCATTTCTTTCTCCTCTTGTTTTTAACGAGTCCCACAAGCCCTTCGTAGTTGTACAATACATAAATTGATGATACATATATATGTGAAGTGCTTGCGTAAGAATAGCAAAGGCCTTCTTTTCTAGATCATAAGCCCTTTTATCATTCTCATCCAATTCGGCTAAAGAGGTTGAATTTGATACAACTTCTTCGAGAGATTCTTTGTACGTAGAAGTAAAACATGTCCATAACTCGGTATTCTGGCCAAGAACATACGAATGAAAACGACTTTTCCATGAAGGATAATCGTTCATATGATTCAACTTTGGTGGACGGTTGCTACTTCCAGTTTCACTCTCGCTAAGAAGTAGAGTTTGAACGCTTTGATTTTGATTTGTAACAAAAGCCCATTGACTAGCGCTAATCGTTTGTGGAGGTATTAAAGATTTTACCCATGAGGTTGCGGAGCTAGATTGTGATGAATCTTGACTTGTACTTGAACTACACCCCCAATCCCAAGGATTTGTACCCATTTTGTTTGCTTGTTTACGAAAATCAACTTAAAAATTTCAAAAAATTAATTTCGAAATAAAAGCCTACTGTTAAAGTTCACAATTTTAAAAACCTCGAAGTATTGAAAACTTGCTCACGAACAATCAAAACAAATCACGAAAAACTTAGTTCTTCGCACGAACAAGTGATTCGTACGAGTCACTGTTCTTCGTACGAACCAGGTTGTTTGTACGAATAACTGACTTTCGTGCGAGCAACCTATGCTTCGCACGAACAAGGTTCTTCGTACGAGTGACTTGGTTTTTCGCACGAACAGTCCTGTTCTTCGTGCGGATGGGTTATTCGCTGATGTTTGGTTTTTCGCAGGGAGGAATCTTTTTGCAGGGTTGGTCGGTGAAAATTTTCTTTTCTAACAGAGACTTGTTTCTGAGTTTGTTCGAAAGATGTCAGTGGTCTACACAGTTTTGGTTAAAAAGACAAACATTCCGATATCAGCTATTCAGTCAAAACAGTCAAGTCCTGAGATTTGGTCAACCCTACAGAATATTCTGATGAGTTTTTCGGCAGATGTTTCACCTGAAAATATGTCCAACAGAATTTGGATAGAAAATTTGAAGAAAAGCCAGATCCTAACATGTCTCCGTAACAAGGTTTTTATAAAAATTTTCTGGATATAACAAGTTTTACCTAAGTTTTAAGTTAGTTATCTTTTAAAAACTTAAGTTTCTTGTTACAAGTTCAAGAACACTTCTAGAAACCCTCACAACTAGCTCAGACACAACACTAAGCTTGGTTTTAAACAAGGAAGATGGCCAAAGCTCTGATACCACTTGTAGGTCCACTTGGAGGATCAAGATTAACCTACTTCCTTGTTTATGTAACACACACACGAGTGCGGAATCGAAGTGTATATGCAAACCAAAGTAAGAGCACAACCAATATAACAAAAGATATATCTTCAAATGTTCACTATATTGATTTGTAGAGAGACCCAGTACATAGACTCTTGAATAATCTGCTTATCTCTCTGTACACTCTCTTTGTGCTCTCATGTGCTCACACCTTTAGTGTCACATGACTTAACTCACTCTTACTACAGAGAAGTGCATGTCTGTTTATATAGTGCCAACACCTAGCAACAGTACGAAGAATGTCACTGGTCGTACGAAGCGCTACAAAGATACGAAGAACATTCAGAGATGGTTGCTCGTACGAACAGCTTATGGCTCGTATGAATGAGTAAGTCATTCATACGACCAAGCAATGATCTTATTAACATGGTCACTAGTACCAGCATGCAATGACTCGTACGAACATGTAATGGCTCGTACGAACATGTAATTGCTTGTACGGAGCACGTTTCACTCGCACGAATAAACTAAATGTCGTACTAAATCAAGATAGGAGGATATCTTGATTTGGTCGACACGACCAAACTTTACAGACACAACAAACAAAGACCGTACAATTACTGACGTAACTAAGAACAAACTACAGACATAAAAGTGTATCAACAAAGAATTACTAAACAATGGTAAAGAAAATATATAGTTTTAGAAAAGAAAAAAAATTAAAAATATGTTTTTGAAAGTAAATATAATAATAAAATATTATAATATATTAAATAAAAAACTATATATTATTTTAAAAATAAAGTTACTATTCAACGTTCTTCGTAAAATATATATATAATATAATATAATATAATATGATTGAGAAATTAGGCCTACTTACAAAATTGTTGTCAATAATATGTACAGAATTAAATTTATCTAGCATTTAAAGACTATTGCAAAAAATTGTAGAATACATAGAAAAAATGAAAGTTTAGAAAATATTTTCATTGCTAATTTATCATATGGGTTGTTGATATTTCAACAAAGTTTATAGAATGATTTGGATTAACACGTCCTAACGTATGTAGGGTTAAATCCTAATTTACTTATAACTTTATGTCATTGTCCACCGTGAGATTCAAGACCTCGACCTTTTGGGGATGCGTATCGTTTGGCTAAGCCCTCAAGTTATTATTCATTTTTTAGAAAATAAAAATATATCTCTAAAGTTGTAAAGACGAAAATGAATATCTGTCAAAACCAAATTGATACTTGGGTAGTTTTACCAAAATAAATACACTAATAATAAATTACAATAATAATAAATCCAATTTTATAGGTAATCTAATAATAGTTAAATTCTAGTTCACTTATAATTCTACGTCATTGTTTATTGTGATATTCAAACCCTCAGCCTTTTGGAAATGTGCACCGTTAGGGTAGACTCTCTAGTTATTATTCATTTTATAGACAATAAAAATATATCTTTCAAACAAAATATGTCTCTAAATTTGTAAAATGACATAAATGAATATTTGTCAAAAACAAATTGATATTTGTGTAGTTTTACCAAAATATATACATTAATTACAATAAGAATCTAATAATAGTTAATTCTAGTTTACTCGTAATTCTATGTTATTGTCTACCTTCAGATTCGAACCCTCGATCTTTTGAGGATGTGCACCGTTAGGCTAGGGCCTCTTGGGTTGTTTTTTCATTAGACAATCAAATTATATCTTTAAAGTTGTGACAAAAATAATATTTGTCAAAACAAATTGATATTTGTATAATTTTACCAAAATTATATAAATTAATTACAATAAATAAGAATAGATAATAATAGTTTCAATTTTATAAATAATAAACATTAAAACAAATGACTTATCTTTAAAGTTATGAATCTTAGCTAATTCAATGCACGTGAGATGTATTTGTGATATGGTGATGAATCGGAAGAGAGAGAGCGGAAAGAGAAGTTAGAAAAATCTTTGACTGAATGCATTTATATCTAAAGAAAGAATAAGTTTTTGAGTAATGAGGTATTAAAATAAAGAAAGAGAAAAGAAAGTGAATAATGTTGCGATTTGGCAAAAACAATTTGCAAAAAAAAAATTTGTATTGTATTGACCATAATCTTAAAATAACGATAGTCCCCATGAGCTGTAGTTTGGTGGTAAGGTGTTTTTCACTTGTAGAAGAGGCGCATGGTACAAACAGTGCAAGATGCACATATAGGATGAGGAAGTGAGGAGTTGTTTGGCAACCTCTTAGTGATTCTAAAAAGAGGCTACCTCTGAATCAGTTGTGTTTATTTCACCAAAAGGACATCTTTGAGTCAGACAGTAAGCCTTTTATCCATTAAGTTTCATAATGATGCTGAATGAAAAGTGTACCCCTTTCATCCCTTTACTTATGTTCATAACCCTCAACCGACCACTCATACACCACCACTTCCTCTCCCACCACATGTCATACTCTTACTGGTTCTGACTCTCTTACCCAGTCAGACCTTTTACTGGTTAAGTTTACCAACGCAGAAGATGCCAAACAGGCCCTTAATTTACGATTTAAAGGAAACTTCAATTTTAAAAATGGTAAGGTTTAATTCAGCACATATAAAAAACTTTAAGGGTATAATCTGACCAAACTCACTCAAGTGGTTTCAAACATTTAATTCGGGGAAATTGAAAAATTGAACCAATTGTGATCGGTCTTCGACGTTTCCTAAAAGAAGACAAAGATCATAACGTAAAAAGTGGGTCCCACCTCCCTCAAATTTCGGTAAACATTTTACCACAAGCGGAAAACAACGCTGCATGGCGATGAAGCTTGCAATGTGGAAGTCATGCAAGGCTACCATACCTCACACAATGCGCATCACCTGCTATCAACTTCTAACAAATTTCATCCGTTACTCGCATCATTTACTCCATCGGCGGTTCCGAATCGGTAACAGAGTCTGCTAAGCAACTTATCTACTTCATTTCTGTTTGGAAACGTGATTATTATATGCTCCGTAAGTCGTAATCGATTAGATTTTAATATCAACCTGATACGAAATTTAAACATTACTTATAAGATTTCTTATGAGATTGTTCAAAATTAAGCGTTACTCATTATAATTGAAGAAATTCTGGAAATTATTTTGCGAATTTTGTGCAACTATTTTTCCCATTTGCACAAAAAAAACACATTGTGATATAAGATCTCATTTGATGTGAGTTCTCTCAAAATTTTGTGTTACACATTGTTTTCTAATTTATCTACTTATGGACATAGACAAAAGATCAAATACAAAGTATCTTATTGTACAACATGTACGAATAGAGTGGTACCGTAAAAAAAACACGGTGATAATTTTTTAATTATTTTACTCGTAGGGTAATCATCAAAATTACTCTACAAATGATCATGTCGGGTAATTTTGTAAAATGATCTTGTATGGTACATTTGATCTTATAGGGTAATTTTGTAAATTATCATAATTAATCTATAAATGATCTTGTAGGATAATTTTGATCTTGTAGGGTAATAACAATTAAAATAATTACGAAAATGTCACCACGTTCTTTTACTTTTCCATGCCGTTCGTACGTTTTGTACGATAAGCTTTATAAGGGATCTTTACTCTATAAAAATGATCTTGTAGGGTAATTTTGTAAAACGATATTGTAGGGTACATTTGATCTTATAGGGTAATTTTATAGAGTATCATAATTAATCTACAAATAATCTCGTAGGATAATTTTGATCTTGTATGGTAATTACGATTAAAATAATTACGAAAACGCCACCGTGTTTTTTTACTTTTCTATGCCGTTCGTACGTTTTGTACGATAAGATACTATGTGCGGGATCTTTACTCTATAGATGTAAATGCAGTATCTTCTGATGTGATTTGGAGTAATTCAAGGATTTATTGTTGCAATTGTGAATAATATATCTGTAATGTTTTGTTGTTTTAAGAACCGGATTTGGTGTTTATCTGTAGGACTAGCTTCCTATGTTAGATATAACTGATATTATTAATTTGTGAACAAGGACTCAATGTGTGATCCACATATGCATATACATATATGTGTGTATTTATCCTTTTAGGATCAACTCTCATATATCCCACCCTAGCAGTAGACCTTTGATCTTGTCATGTTAGCTTCTTCCATGAATGTTACATATAAGAGATGACTCATTTGATGTTTATGTTGTAAACATATGCGAATAAGGATATCATATTATCTTATTTTAGAAGAACTCCACTTGTGACATGAGCGTGCCTGTGTCAAGATAATCACACTGTTAATTTTATAAATTTTCATACTTTTTTATATAAAAATAGCTAGATACTACGCATCTGCGTGACGTATACCCTTTAGAGATTGGTATGTGATATTATATTATGTACGACATTTATGTAAAAATACGTGTGTGAGGATCTCACATTATCTTATTTTAGAAGAACTTCACTTGTGTCAGGAGTGTGTGTGTCAAGATAATCACATTGTTAAACTTATGAACTTTTATACTTTAATTTTTTTTATATAAGAATAGCTAGATACTATGCATATGCGTGATGTATGCCCTTTAGTGATTGGGTATGCAATAGTAAAGTATGTATGATATTTATGTTAAAATATGTGTGTGATAATCGCACATTATCTTAATTTAGAAGAACTTCCCTTGTAAAGGAAAGGTGTGTGTCAAGATAATCACATTGTTAAAATTATGAACTTTCATACTTTCAATTATTTATATAAGAATAGCTAGATACTATGCATCTGAATGACGTATGCCCTTTAGTGATCGGGTATGTAATAGTATAGCATGTATGATATTTATGTTAAAATATGTGTGTGATGATCGCACATTATCTTAATTTAGAAGAACTTCCCTTGTAATAGGAAAGGTGTGTGTCAAGATAATCACATTGTTAAAATTATGAACTTTCATACTTTCAATTATTTATATAAGAATAGCTAGATACTATGCATCTGAGTGACGTATGCCCTTTAGTGATCGGGTATGTAATAGTATAGCATGTATGATATTTATGTAAATATATGTGTGTGATGATCGCACATTTTCTTATTTTAGAAGAACTTCACTTGTAACAAGATGGTCTGTGTCAAGATAATCACATTGTTAAAATTATGAACTTTCGTACATTCAATTATTTAAATAAGAATAGCTAGATACTATGCATCTGTTTGACTTATGGCCTTTATTGATCGCGTATGCAATATTATAGTATGTATGATATTATGTAAATATACTTGTATAATGATCACACATTATCTTGTTTCAGAAGAACTTCACTTGTAACAGGATCGCGTGTGCCAAGATAATCACACGTTGAAATTTATAAACATTCATGTTTCTATTTATATAAAAATAACTAAACACTATGCTCCGTGTGACGTAAGCCCTTTAGTGATAGATAGTAATATTATATTATGTAAATATGCGCGTGTGCGGATCTCACTTGAAGCAAGAGCGTGACGTAAGCCCTGTAGTGATCGGTTATATAATAGTACATTACTCATTACTCATTATATGAAGTATCATGTGGATGAAACAGTATATGTGATACCAATTTATTAATATACTCAAGATTCAATCTTTTCTTACTATATATCATATTAGTACCTGCGAACATAACCATATAACCAAATTATTTCTTATATTTTTTATAGCAATGACTGTTGAGATCGTGCAGGAGATAGGGCAGGGGCTACAACTTGGGATTGTTTTGGAACAATTTTTTCCATTACCAAAACCTTATGTACGCCTGTTTGGAGCTGCAGAAAATGCAGGAGGCCGTCCACTTGTAAATATAGTTGACCTAAGTGCTAGTGACTACAACTACGTGGTTCTAATCGAGTTGCCTCAAGCTCAGTTTTCTGACAGTAAGTCTCTTTTTGTCTAAATATAAATCAAAGGTTACTATCATGATTAAGTGACAAAAGAGTTAAGTCAACCCGAAACAATGTTTGTCCAAGTATTTTGAAAAACATAACCTATTTTTTTCTTAATAAAATGATTTAGCAGGTTTTATGGATTAGAAAGGTATAATGTATGTGTAGGTCACCTGACTATTCAATAAGTTGCATTAAGAAAATATGCAACAGAGATTTTAGAGGTCACACAAGTATCAATTTGGTTTCGTATTTTACAGGTCACACAAGTATCAATTTGGTTTAGTTATACAAGTCCGACAAAAGACTTGTTAGTAAATTTACAAAGCGATATAATGCCTCAGAATCTACTAAAAAGAATCATTTTAAATGCTTCGCCAAAAGTATTTGAGTAAAATAAAAGGGCATTTTTTGTAATTCCCAAAAATATGTTTCATTAATCGACATGAATGGAAGTAAACTGAAACGTTGGTGGCCTTTAAAGTTGTTTTGATACTTCTGGTTTTAGCGCAACACAATCTTTTAAACATTTGGTTGACCTATGCCTATACACTTTATCTCATCAAAAAAAACACTTTAAGGGTGACTTTCTAATGTTAAAATAACAATCTGACCCGTTACAGAAAAAAACAACCCAGATCGACTCATTAAAAAAACTACTTTGGGTAACTTTCCAATAGTTAAGTATACCAATTTGACCCGTTAGATATAAAACATAACAAAAGAAAAACTCACTCATAAGTATATAAAGTTGTGAAATTTGTTGGCGCTACTAAAAAAACTATATATCCAACAGTGTACAACCATCTTAATAAAACTCTTGTATGATTGCATCAGATGTGGTAGAGTGGACTGTGAATCACAACAATGAGGTGACAATTGAAGGCTAGATAACTCCTGCTTCAATAGTTGCAGATAAACCACTAAGAGGAAATAGAAGAAACCGGGTTCAACTATGCCCAACTGAACCATGGGCCATTTCCTTCGACTTCCCTGGCCCGGTGGCTTGGTGGACCACTTCAGTCACCTTTACTATAGACAACTTTATGGAAATCTCAGTGATGAAATACCCGACGGCTAGAACTTCAGCTGCAGCTACTGGTTTATTGGCTTATGTGGCTTTGGTTGATCCTGAACCTATTCCGAGTCCAGGTCCAGAAGAAGGTGAAACCGTGCTTAGCCAGTCTGAAATTGCGGAGATGGTGAATGGATGGCTCGAGTAGTTTCATGGCTTTGATGAAGTGAGGTAATGATGGATAATTTCCATCTAGACATAGGTATGTTATAAGTTATCGGTCAGAACTCTTTTTCAGATTCTTATTTTGGGTCGTACTTTGTGTGAGTCTTTGAATTATCGCATTTTAAGTATGTAATCGCACCAAAAAGGTTGCGATCATCTCGACCGCTACCAGATCATGTCATAACTTTAAGTTAGAACTTTTTTATATATGTGGGTGTGCCTGTGTGTATCAAATTATTAATGAAGTTTTAAATTATTTAAAAAATTAATATATGTCCTCTAAAAAGAAAAAATGAATTATTAAACAATGGTAAAGGAAATATATGGTTTTAAAAAAGAAAAAAAATAAAAAAATTTATTATTAAAATTAAATATAATAATAAACTATAATAACAAAATAAAATATTATAATATGATATATTGAATAAAAAAACTATATTTGTTTTAAAAATAAAGTTACTATTCATCGTTCTTCGTAAACTATATATATATATATAAACTATATATATAATATATAATATAATATAATGTGATTGAGAAATTACGCCTGCTTACAAAATTGATGTCAATATAGGTACATAATTAAAATTATCTAACATTTACAGACTATTGCAAAAAAATTGTAGAATACATAGAAAAAATGAAAGTTTAGAAAATATTTTCATTGTTGATTTATCTTATAGGTCATTGATATTTCAACAAAGTTTATACTCAATTTGTTGCAACTTTTTAACCATCTTTATAATTTTACATCTAACAAAGTTTATAGAATGATTTGATTTAACACGTTGCAACGTGCGCAGGGCTAAATCCTAGTTTACTTATAACTCTACGTTATTGTCCACAGTGACATTCAAGCCCTCGACCTTTTGGGGATGTGTATCGTTTGGCTAGGCCCTCAAGTTATTATTCATTTTATTAGACAATAAAAATATATCTCTAAAGTTGTAAAGACGAAAATGAATATTTTTCAAAACCAAATTGATACGTGGGTAGTTTTACCAAAATAAATACATTAATTGCAATAATAATAAATCCAATTTTATAGATAATCTAATAATAGTTAAATCCTAGTTTACTTATAATTCTACGTCTTTGCTTATCGTAAGATTCAAACCTACGATCTTTTGGAAATGTGCACCGTTAGGCTAGACCCTCTAGTAATTATTCATTTTATAGACAATAAAAATATATCTTTCAAACAAAATATATCTCTAAATTTGTAAAATGACATAAATGAATATTTGTCAAAAACAAATTGATATTTGTGTAGTTTTACCAAAATATATACATTAATTACAATAATAATCTAATAATAGTTAATTCTGGTTTACTCATAATTCTATGTTATTGTCTATCTTGAGATTCAAACCCTCGACCTTTTGAGGATGTGCACCATTAGGCTTGGACCTCTGAATTTTTTTTCATTTTATTAGACAATCAAATTATATCTTTAAAGTTGTAAAATGACGAAAATGAATATTTGTCAAAAACAAATTGATATTTGTGTAGTTTTACCAAAATTATATACATTAATTACAATAAATAAGAATAAATAATAATAGTTTCAATTTCATAAATAATCTAAAAACAAAAAAATTATAAACATTAAAACAAATGACTTAACTTTAAAGTTATGAATCTTAGCTAATTCAATGCACCTGAGATATATTTGTGATATGGGTGATGAATCAGAGAAAGAGAGGAAAGAGAAGTTAGAAAAACATTTTACTAGTGCATTTATATCTAGAGAGAATAAGTTTTTGAGTAACGAGGTATTAAATAAAGAAAGTGAATAATGTTGCGAGGTGGCAAAAAGTTTTTGCAAAAAAATAAATTTTGTATTGTATTATATTGTATTGACGATAATGTTAAAATAACGATAGTCCCCATGAGTTATAGTTTGGTGGTAAGGTGTTTTTCACTTGTAGAAGAGGCACATGGTTCAAACAGTGCAAGATGCACGTATAGAATGAGGAAGTTAGGAGTTGTTTGGCAACTTCTTAGTGATTCTATAAAAAGGCTACGTCTAAACCAGTTGTGTTTGTTTCACCATAAGGACATCTTTGAGTCAGACAGAAAGCCTCTTATCCATTAAATTTCAAAATGATGCTGAATGAAATTCGTACCCCTTTTATCCCTTTACTTATGTTCATAACCCTCACCTGACCACTCATACACCACCACTTCCTCTCCCACCACATGTCGTACTCTTACTAATTCTGACTCTCTTACCCAGTCAGACCTCTTACTGGTTAAGCGTTTACTAATGCAAAAGTTGCCCAACAGACCCTTAGTTTACGATTTAAAAAAAACTTAAATTTAAAAATGGTAAGGTTTAATTTAGCACATATAAAATACCTCAAGGGTATAATCTGACCAAACTCTCTCAAGTGGTTTCAAACACGTTGCTTCCCTTCTTTGCTATTCTCACCGGAGACGAGCCGGGTCCTAGGGTTCAACCATCTTCTACACCGCGTACAACTGGCACGACTCCCCTTGTTTCATCCAGTTTTATTGAACAATCAGCAACTGTTGTTGAATGATTGTCCAAATCTCCATGCACCCCTTTGAATCCAAGTTTGATTTTTTGTCCAATCTCTACTTAAAGTCAAGCCAAAACAATGCAAATGAAAAGCATTGTTTTTGTTTATTTTTATCACCAAGTGTTGGATAAAACTTCTCAATGAAAGCAATCACAATTTCATCTCCAGTAGTATTGAGCTCTTGTCGGATTTAGTTATAACTATGGGATAATTGCGACATGTTTTTTTATCTTCTTTACAATGTAAGCAACTATTAGTTATATAAAATATCATATTTGCTAAGGTGCAAGAAGTAGTTGCCATAAACTTAACCAGTTTCTTAACATATCATAACTACTGTTAACATTTTAATGCTAATTGTTTGTGTTTTAAGGCATTTTTATAATTATTTTAACCAATCGGGCAATATTTGTTACATGAAAAACGCTCTTCAGGATATAGAATCAACTCTTACGGCTCCAGAAGAGGAAGCATTAATGCCCATGAACCCGCAACAGTGGGTCCATGCCAAGTGTGGTGCACCCGCAGACTATGTATAGCCCACGATACGTTCATCTGGCAATAATCATAACAGTAACAATCTAAAGTAGCTGCTTACAGCATGTGCAAGTGATCTAGCGGGAAACAAGATTAATGAGTTTGAGATTTTGGTAGAACTGCACGGGCTGCGGTTTCTATAACTTGTGACCCGATCATAAGGCTAGGCGCGTATATGGTGGAAGGGTTGGTGGCATAAACGACAACGCGTTGTTAAAATAAAACTGTTTTGAGTTAATCCCTTTTACGCACGTGATGCATTTAGCGGCTCAAGTCGGTGTGCGTTACGCTATGGAAAACCCTAGCTCACATGCTCATATGAACCGCAGCCCGCGATTGTGTGGGTGTCGTCGAGTTCAGTCTATGGGTTAAACACGAAAAGCCCGTTTTCAGAGAAATACCCAACCAACCAGCCCGTGAGCCTCTACGCGGCGCTGAAAAAGGATTATGGTACTAACAGGATTCTTCATCATACTATCGGATTGCCGGATTTTAGCCAGGATGTATAATGATTCTATGTGTTGATAGAAAGGAATAGTTATACTGCTGCAAAAAGTAGCTTAACTTGTGCCTGAAAATTATAAACTTCTTGGCGTAAAGTGTTATTGTTCTGTTTAATTATCGTAGGCTGTTGTGAATAACTTGAGTATAATGATTTTAACTGTTGATCAGTCAAATCCCCGGTATATGATTATATAATTATATGAAAAGCTTACTTGAAACTATAGTTCACAAGAGGTGTAAAAATTCGTAAGTAAAAATGAAAATATATATATATATATATATACAGTGTACATCAACTGAGATAATTATACTACACTTATACTACACTATCCTACACTCTACTACAAATGTTGGGGGTTGTGGTTGAGGCACGTGTTCAACACGCTTCCCTTAAAACAGATTTCGTGCCTCTAATAAAGACAACGCGTCTGTCTCCCAGGGTACAACAGCCGAAGCAGTCAGTACTGCCGGAGAAGACCACACGCCCGAGGTTACACCGGGTAAAATCATAGTGTTAGACCTTTTGGAAACTAAGAAAGAAATGTAATTGAATCGTGTAGAGAAACTTATCTCTATATGTTCCCAACATATGGGTTATCAAGTACTTATTCTCCAGTGACTCTTTTCTCATACATCTCTCCTTCTTGTATTTTTTTATTTATATTTTTTCTAACCATCTCAAAAAAGGCACATAGCCTACTATGTATGCAAGAGTCATGGGTGGTGAAAAGTCCAATATAATTAGAGACTTAATTTTACCATAAAATCTCTAATCAATTGTCAAAAAAGAAAATCTACTTAAGAGTTATTATCAATACACTACATGAAGAGTTTATTTATTCTAATATAAAACTAAACAAGTGACATAAATAACTCTACTCAAGAGTTTGTCACTATATGTAAATTTTGATTCATCACATTTTAAAAATTCCCAACAAGTCCCCACATGAATGGAGATTGATCAAAACACACTAAATTTCCAATGCAATCTCGACATTTGAGTATTGTCGGATAAGTAGGTGTTCCCTTTGAACTTTCCATTGTTAAGCATACTTAGCCTTCTAGCGGTTTGTAGACGATGTCCTTGAACAAACCCCCATTTGTGTAGACGACAATACACTTCACACAATACTCTCCTTAGTCGGGTCATCCCCTCATAGTTGTGTCCAATAATGGTCGTGGAACACTTTCCTGGTTCTGCGAGAGCTCTAGGAATTGTGCCCCCAATTCCATTCGAAGCTACCCCGCTTCTCTCTAACATAGGTGATTCTTCTTAAATAATAAAAAGCATCGTGGTTACCATGGTTGCGTAAAATCATTTACCACATAATATGCTTAGCCTCACAATTTGTCACTGAATTTCATAGGAATGAACTAGGACTTATTTAAACACCCTTTTATCGTTAAGGGAGTATATATAACCATATATACTAGCTTATGCATATTAGCTATGCCCCCACAGTGACCACCCTTAGGCATATGAATTCGTTTTCCTATTGAACTTAGATCTTGGGATCTTCAATCAATTAAGTTAGGTTTCCTTCACACACCCTTTTTCCATGGGCTTTAGTTTCATTCCAAAACTTAATCTCTAATAAACCCTCAGGTTGTTGGATCCATAACATTATCTTTGATTTTAACAAGTCATTGAAGATAAATTTGCAGTTGAGATCAATTGTTATGGCGTGTTCGTAACTCGAAGGTTAACATTTCCTTTTGTCAACTTCTAAGACTTTAACCTAAGTGGCCACCTGAATCTGGTTATAATATTTGTCTTAGAATGATACATTTATCATTTAAGGCAAACACATCTCTATTATGCACTGCGACCTTTGTGTCCTCCACATAGTCGTCTGTTTACAATGTTAGATTGGATGACAAAATCCTTATTGTCAAAATATTATGGTACAAATGCAAGACACCCCACATTTAAGTGTTATTGGATAATGTCCATGTGGGGTAATGAGAATCATTTCTACATACCCTTATAAGGTTGTTTCTTAAATGGACCCTCCCCCACATTTCTTGGCATTTGATCAACATTTCCGTAACTTTACTTATGACGACATTTATACACATATGATTGAACAAGATCAAACTCATTGTATCAGTGAATTCAACTCATATTGCATTAGCTTACATAAGCATCTGAGCTGACCAAAGCAACACATGCCATTGTCATACGTTTGTTACCAAACTTAGAATAATTTTAATTTAACATCTAGAATAAGCCTAGACAATAAGTTCTCCTCATTAGCTTTTCGAACAAACTCTTCAAAAATTACATGTCTTTCCTTATAATGAACGAAAATTGTCCCTCAACTTTGTCTATACACAAATTCTTTTTGTGTTCATACACATTTGAATGTTTAGAGTTAATTAGTCTCCGTCAAGACCCATAATTAACCAAGTACCAGTCTAGCATGCTTTAAACTACAATACTTAAGCTTTTGAACAGAAGATGCATCATTCTGATTCTTCACAGCCCTAAGGATATAATAATATCACTTTGCAACATTCATACATTGTTAAGACAAAATAATGAGACTTATTCATAACCCTGAAACATCAATATTTAGGAAGGTCTCATAAATTATTGTATATAGCACATAGCTAAATTTTATCATTCAATTAAGGAACATAACTTGTTTACCGTTGATCTCCAACGCTTTATCATTGACTCATAAGGACTTAAATATGAGTCTTAATCCAAGTCACTTGGTGAACACGTTCATCACCAATAAGATGAATGTTCCTTATCTACAATCACTATTATGTGTGAGATAAAGTCAACTAGATTGACACTCAATAACTTTGCATTCATAATTTTGTCATAAGTGATTTGCACACATCTATTGTTATTCATTAGGAGATATATTTATTTAGGATGCTCTCCCAAATGAAGGTAAAATCTCCATATATTTCTAACAATAACAAGTGGTAGACGCATCTACGTATAGATCACTCAGAACAAATCTCGCAAGATTTATTAAAGGTATTCAATAACATATAGTACTTTCTCTTTCATATGTTAGAATTCACACTTGTGATTTTTCAATGACTTCTAACGAATTATGTCGACATGAATCTCGTTTGTGTATTTCATCTCAATACACTTAGTATGTTCTTTTATTAATCTCTCAAGATGTGGTTATACATTTGATGTTTCATCTTTGACTTTTAGTAAATGCAACAACTCTCAAGTTGTTTATGTCCAAATATATACATATACTATCCGTTTATATATTCTTTTAAACAATATATAGTTGATGTTATAATTACTTTCCACATTAATAGTTTATATATCACAAACATTAGTGATTTATTTATTTGAAATTGCATGTGTTATCTAAAGATATTGAACATGAAACAATAAAATACATTGGAAACTAAATCATAAGTGCCAAACACTTTCGAAATTTAAACGGAAGCATAGACGATATGTAGACATCAAATACTAAAGTGCTTTTATCTTCAACACTTTATAATCTGACTGAAATCTTCTCAACGATATCGTCCCATGGCATGTCTTGAGGTACTTCCTCAGTAAGACTCCATGCACTTGTAAAGTACAAGTTCCCCATTTCATTTTGAAATTTTAAACTTGGAGAATTCTGGTCAAAACAACACCAAGTTGTTACAAAGACTACATTTAAGTAGTAAACTTGAACAATTAAAATTGTTCACAACAATACCAAGTTGTTTTCCATCAAATAATATCCACGAGATTGTTACTTTGTTCAACAAATGCTACTTCTAGCAAGAGTAACAAACCATTTGAATTCTCAAAACTATGCAAAACTTTCTTTTAAAAATCATTTTAAAATATTTCCTTAGTTTTGCAATGTACAATATACCAATTAGAGTATATGATGACATAAACCAAAACCCAAATATCAAACGGTTTTATATTGTTTAGTCTTACTACACATGTACTAAACGTTTTCTAACACGCATGTTAGAAAAAAATGTTATAGCAGGCACATTATAGAATCGAACATTTACATAAAACATTTTATAAAGATATAGTTTATAAAATAAATAATTTCTAATTGTTGTTAACGCACACATAGGCAATTAAATGTTTACACAAAACATTCCCATTCATTATAGCTTATACAATGAACAATCTCTAACCTTGTATTTGTGATACACATTTTCTAACACCCATGTTAGAAAATTTAAGTCATTTAATATATATTTATATATATATATATATATATATATATATATATATATATATATATATATATATATATATAACATGACCATTTGGATTTAGAAATCACAAATTAAAGTTGGTGATAAATCCCACACAATAACACCATCACTTTATGGATTTAATTTTTGAAGCCAATCAAACATCAACTTCAATGTATGACCTTTTATTTCTAAACCATACAATGCATAATGTAAATGTTTATATTTATTAAAATCAATGCTATAACAAATTACTTATATAAATGTTTACATAAATCATTTCAAAGCATTTGTATTTTAACAATCATGTTGAAATGAAAGAAATTCTAACACGCACGTTAAAAAATATTAACATTTCCACAAAATGTTAATTCGACTTGTTATAAACACATATATGGTTCAAATAAATTAGTCATTTCTGATACACACGTTAGAAAATAAACAATTAAAAATTGCTTTCGAACTAACGCTTTTTATGAACCTTTTCTAGCATGTTAGAAGATAAATGATTACAAAAATCAATAGTTTAGGGTTTTAAAATCGTTTCTAACACTTTTGTTAGAAGTAAACAATTACAAAAATTGTTATAAAACCTATCAATAAATATGTTCTAACTAGCTCGTTAGAAATAAACGATTACATAAATCGTTATAAAACTCCTGTTTCAATACCTGCAGATAAACCACAAAGAGGAAATAGAAGAAACCAAGTTTAACTATCCCCAACTGAGCCATGGGTCATTTCCTTCGACTTCCCTGCCCAGTGGCCTAGTGGACCGCTTCAGTCACCTTTACAACAAACAACTTTATGGAAATCTTAATGACGAAATGACCCGAAAGCACGACACAAACCAAACATAATTGTATTGGGTTTGGGTTTACCCTAAATGGGTTCGGGTCAATTTCAGGTCAAACCTGCGAACCCATTTAGCTAAACAGGTCAGGTCAGGGTCAAACTTGTCCGGTTTGCGGGTTGAACCGTTTATGAATAAAGACAAAAGGAATGTAAATATAGTTTGTTCTCATTTTTTAGTATTGTTTTGGATTGCGAGTAATGTGCGATTCGTGCTTCGATTTTGAAATGAACGAGGTGTCAAGTATAAAAACACATTAAAATGGATACGACATACAACACAATTCAATGTAATATTGGAGTGTCTCGAAACGAAACTAAGACTTTTCCAAAGTGATCAAAAAATCTTTTGGGTTAGGAAACATGCTTTGGCCTAATAGGTAGAATACTCTCACCGAGGAGCCGTTAACGGTATTCATCTTTCACGGTTACTATAGTCAATCAAAGATTCGAGACTTTGGCAGGATTGAAAATCAAGCAGTGGGACTGGTTGTCAAGATACGGGTTTCACCCCTAACTTGATAGCGTCGTACCCTAAGCGTGGTTAGTACTCACCGAACGGGTTAAGGAAATAAATTCCGACTCGTTCGTAAGGTATAGATATAATTTCGTGATGGTATAGATATCACTCCTAACTTGATGGTATAATTTCGTGAAAAAATGAATAACGCGGATTGAGGGATGTCACCAAAAATTGTGGGTTTTTACGCCTATTTTTGGTGAGATCGTCTCGTTTGTGAGTTACAAGTGTCTTCACGCCTTCATGTGTGTATTGTATATTGTCTTAGGAAAGACAGATATATTTTGAAGACAAAAGATGAGATAGAAGCAAATAGGGAGAATTCGGATATTTATGCATGAAATCAAGAATGGTCAAGTATGGGTATTAGACTATAGACTAGGTCAAATAATGGCAATTTTTCCTAATGTCACACCCCGACCCGCAGCGGAAAAGGTGATCGGGGCATGATTGGGTTATCATCAAATCTCATGACATTTATTATGCGTTTCATATTCATTAAAATACAATTTAATGGAAATTTACAATGAAGATTACAACATGTTCTAACTATCAATCTAAGCTTCTTTTTTCTCTTGTAAGGCATTTCCTATGTTTTCCTTGCTTCAACCTGTTCACCTGTATCATGTGTAAAAGGGTTTTTGGATCAACATAAAGTTGGCGAGTGAATCCTATGGAAAACATTTGAACAAGTTTATCCAATTGATTATAAATAATGTGCATAACCACATATGAGTAAATGTAGATGTAAATTTATTAACACAACACATAATATTAAATATTGCACATACATACATCAACTGATTGTTTTGAGGCACGCGTTGTTCGACTCGTCTCCCACGAGGAACTGATGGGCCTAATGAATGAGTTTTGAGGCACGCGTTGTTCTACGAACTGATGGGCCTAATGAATGAGTTTTGAGGCACGCGTTGTTCTACGAACTGATGGGCCTAATGAATGAGTTTTAAGGCACGCGTTGTTCAACTCGTCTCCCACGAGGAACTGATGGGCCTAAATGAATGAGTTTTAAGGCACGCGTTGTTCAACTCGTCTCCCACGAGGAACTGATGGGCCTAAATAATTTGCATACAACTTGACAATATGTAATACATCACAACCAACAATATTTACATTCTAGTTTAAATCATATAGTGGTATAGCACGAGTTTGCATAAGAGAATTAGTTTAAGCGACACATGATACACCCCAAAACATGAATAAAAGGGGAATTTGTAAGAATTCACTCACATTGGGTGCGTTCGGTTGATGATGTTGAATGCACGCGAAGTGGTTTTAACCACGAGTAAAATTAACCTAGATAAATAGCATTATGGTTCGGTAAATAAACGGATTTATTAATCCATTTTAGTAGGATTTGATGGGTGCATTTTGGGAGTTTAAGGCTATTTTCTAACCTTAAAAATGTTATTTTTAAGTATTTTTAATTGATTTTTAATTAAAATAATTAAATAAAAATAAAAAAAATTTTTGACTTTTTCTGACCGTTGACCGTTGACCGGTTCGAATGAGAATATAAGTGCGCTGGGTGAGGCTCGAACCCGAGACCTCCCGTACGCGTGCACGCAGCTCTACCAACTGAGCTACGTGTCTAACCCGTCATATATCTGATTTTAATTATATATATATATATATTAATTAGATTTAAACAGAAATCCTTTATTTTAAAAACGATTTTTAATCCAGAGAACCGGTGCGCTCCACAGGTCTCGAACCCGGGACCTGTGGGTTAGCGTACACACAGTCCACCGCTGGACTGTGTGTCTCACTTGGTTATTAACTCGGTTTTTATTATACTTAACATAGACTGTAAGTCCACCCGGTTCAGTTTTAAAAAGGCAGATTTTTATTTCAAGTGAGTAAGGCTGGGACGGATTCGAACTCGCGACGTTAGTGTTTATTGTGCACACAGTCCACCGCTGGACTGTGTGTCTAACCCGAGTAATATATTGCTTTTAATTATACTTAAACATTGCCGAACATCGTCTTCCTCACTGGTTTTAACCAGAATCGGAAATCGACTGGTTCGATGATTAAAACATGTTCTTTAGTGACAGAGGGTTAATTACAAGTGAGATTACATAAAAAGAATGAAGAAATTAAGCGTGAGGTATACCGATTGAATTCCTCTGTTTCTCCGGCGAAACTCCGGCGACAGCAATCTCTTCCGGCGACGAGTGTCTTGCAGCAGAGAATCTTCAGAAAGCTTACAAAGGGTGTGGGTGACTTCGGTATAAGTTTAGGGGGTTCAGTAAAGCTCAGAGATTAAGGACTCGGTTTTCCGGCGACGAACAGAATATTTCCGGCGAGTGAGTTTTCGCCGAGAAAGGGTGCGATTTGAGAGTGAAAGGTTTCTGGTGAATTGTGGGTGAATTTATAGGGTAGTATCGAGATGTATGGGGTCTGAATTCGGTCTCAATTCGAAGTCAGCCATTCTCCGGCGGTTACGACTGATGTCGTGGGTTCAGACGTCGGTTATAACCGTCGTGGGAGTTAATTCTTCGGTTAAATTGAGCGGAAACGTAAATTATCGGTGAAGTCGTCGGGATTTCCGACGACTGCTATTTTGGCGCAAATTGACTGAATTTTGACTTCCGCACTTTATTATTTGAATTAATTGATTCCTATTATTATCAGAAAATCAAAGTGGCGGAGCGGTTTAAATGTTGGATGTTAAGTTGTTGTTGAACCGGTACAGACCCGGGTTCGAAACCCGGCAGAACCAAAACATTTTTATTTTGCGATTTTTAACAGTTTTTCAAAAACAACTTATATATTCCAATATAATAATTGATTATGTATCGTTTAAAATTATTTTGGGCATTTAATTCGCAACGAAATTTTTAACTGATTGTTCGGTTAATAAACGGAGCGGGTTTGGTAAAATCCGTTTTTGACGAATGTTACAGTATCCCCTGCTTTTTAGAATTTCGTCCCGAAATTTAAATAGTGATGTATTTGACTAAAAGAATGATGGTGTTTAGTTTGACAGTTACATGCTTAGAAGAAATAAGGGTTTAAGTTTTTGTTTGAGGCGGGGTAACGTTCCTTGTAAGGGTTAAGTACCCTATTACAGGAATCGCTTTTTGTTGCCTACTGTAAAAGTATTGATAAGCAGAATTGATTTGCTAACTTTGATTTCATGCATAAAAGTTTGAATATGCTTATAAGGTTAGGGTTATATCCTAAGGCAAAACTTCTAATACTACAATCTACACAAATAAACACAACAACTAATAATTGAATCCACATTCTGATAGCATATTTGTTTGTATGGTGACAGTTCCTCTCTCGTTTGTTATGATGGAGAGGTTAGTTTATGAGAAATGGAACACAATCCAATTTCTTTAAATAGCGAGATGATATAAATGTAACACAAATTTCAACCTAAGTAATACTAAATCCTACATGGAACTTCTCATATTCGCCTGATAACGCCTCTGATCCTTTGGCAAGAATACTTATATATAGGAAGTACCAGCGGCGTATCCACCATATTCCTTGTCAAAATTTCATTGGTTTTATCAGTGAATTATGATTAGTCCTATATAACTCTACAACCAATACAACAAACATAAAATACTGAAATGAAATATATCTGTGCGATCAAGGCTCAATCAAACGGAGCCGATCGTATTGCATGTACTGAAAATGAAATTGTCTGTGTGCTCAAGGCTCAATCAAACGGAGCCGAACGTATTGCATGTATTGAAAATGAAATTGTCTGTGTGCTCAAGGCTCAATCAAACGGAGCCGAACGTATTGCATGTACTGAAAATGAATAACTTAATCTAAACATCAATCACACAAACAGCCTATGCATGGAACCTCTCATAACCGCCTGATAATGCCTCCGATCATTTGACAAGAATACTTATATATAGGAAGTACCAGCGGCGTATCCACCATATTCTTGTCAAATTCTCATTGACTTTATCCGCAAATTATGATTAGTTCTATGCGACTCTACAACATAAACAAACACAACAACCAGCGCTTGAGTCTTAATTCTGATAGTATACATGTTTGAATGATGACAATACCTCTCTCGTTTATTATGATGGAGAAGTTAGTCTATGTAGAAGTGAGACACAACTCAACTTCTTTAAATGATGAAACTGAGATACGTCGTGAGGTATGATGATATGAATATTAAATCAATGAGTATAAAACAAACTGAACTAGTAATTTGCGTTAAAATTCTTGGATAAATTTCCAACTGAGATACGTGAAAATTGAGATAACATAAAGAAAAACATAAAAAACTAAGTGGTTGGTGTTGAATCTTGATTCTTGGTGAGAGAAGGCTAGTTAAGTGGTTTGTTTGGACCGTTAATATCTTCAACAGGATTGGCGTTGATGTTATAAACTCTTCCTCTCGCTGGCGGTGGAGCTGGGTTTGTTTGATTTGCCTGGTTAACTGGGTTTGCTTGAGCTTGGGCGTTTATGATGTTAACCAAACAAGGGCACGTGTTTCTAAAATGGGTAGGGTCGCCACAATTGAAACAAGCTCGAACATATGGGAACATGGGGTATTGAGGTTGTTGATATGTTTGGACCATGTTTTGAGTAGGGGGTGAGGTTTGATTTTGTGAGGTGCGGCAAACCTTGCTCAAATGACCGTAGCGTCCACAATTCGCACATAGTCGACAGGGTAAAGTAGATGGATGGTGATAGAAACAGGTGTTGCATTGAGGGTGAGGTCCAATGTAAGGCTTCTTATTTGGGTAAGTTGAGTTGGGTGCTACTTGAGTGATTGGGATAGTTTGGGGAGGTACAACTTGTGAAGCTGGTGGGTTGCGTTGGGTGACGGCGAAGATTTGCCCATCTCGTTTTCTCTTAGAAATGGGTGGTGTAGAGGATTCGGTTCGGGTGGAGTTTGAGGTTTCGGTTGATGCTTTATCCTTCTTCTTCTCCTCCTTGAAATCTTTGTTCCAGATTCGGTTCTCGGTGAGCGCTGTTGCTAGCTCCATTGCTGCTTCCAAAGTTGCAGGCAAGGTACTTATTACAGAGTCTTGAATCTTTGATGGAAGACCACGAATGTAGTGCTCGATCAAACGGTAGAGGGGAGTGAACAAGTTGGGAACCATTTGATTTAACTCAAGGAATCTCTTGTTGTATGTGGTATGGTCACCTTCCTTTTGTTTCAAAGAATGGAACTCATCCTCCAATTTCTTGATTTCGCTTCTTGAGCAAAACCGTCTTGTCATGATTCCCTTCAACTCTTCCCAAGTCAAAGTCATAGTATCTTCAACACCTCGTTTGGTCTTCTCTGTATTCCACCATGTGAGTGCTGTTCCAAGTAAACGACCGGTAGCATAACGCACTTTGCGATCATCGGGGCAATCGCAATTTAGAAAAGTGTTCTCCATTTCTTCGAACCAATGGAGGAGAGCGGTGACACCTTCAGTTCCTTCGTATTTTGGAGGATCGCAGGATTTGAAATGTTTGTAGGTGCATTTAGTGACTTTTGGGGAAAGATTGACAGTGTTTTGATCTTCTTGTTGGGTTGGGTTAACGGAATTAGCGGTAAGGGCTTGTTGAACTTGAACTACGATGTTGGGTATTACGGTCGCCATTTGCTGAGCGATTTGGGCAGCCATGCGTTCACGGGCTTTTCCTGCTCTCATCTTCCTACGGGCGAGGTTAGAAGACAACTACAAGGAATACATGTCAAGAGTATGAGTTGGATGCTTTTGGGTTCGTGGGTCGTGTTTGGGAATGAACATTCATAAAATAAATATAGAAAAATAAATCTACTACATCCATAGGATGTCTTGGGCTTTGCTCGTAATTGGGCCTTGCATGCCGCCATACTTTACCTTCGTAATCACGTGGGCCCCCATGATTACCGGGTTTTTCATATGGTTCGCATGTGTTAGCCTGGTTACGTACACTAAAACCCGGAGAAAATCGAGAAATATGTAACGTATGATATTCGGAATGTGCCCAGGCATGGACACGGTGACATCTCAAAGTGGGGTTAGTTCGAACGACGTTTGGTGTGGCTGCTTTGGCCTAATAGGTCCATCGTACTCTCATCGTTAGTCCCCAGGTAGGCAAACTGGTCCCTTATTTTGGATTTATACGAATGCCAACCTAGACAGGACGTTCCGACTACCGGTACTTGTACCCTTCCGGTTACTACATGCCCGTCGCAGAACTTACTTTGATGAGATTTGAAAATTTGCAACAAAATCCTTGAATAATGAGAGTATGAAAATGAATTGAATATATGAACATTGATATATGTATAATGAATATGTATATAAGCATGTATGTTTGACTGTAATATAAACAGATATGAAACAAATAAATATCACAAGTTTGTATGTAACCACCTAATTAATTAAAATTTAGGCAGACTATAGTATAGGCTCTAAGGGTCTAATAACCTATCCTATATCCCTATAGTCATGGCTCTGATACCAATCTGTCACACCCCGACCCGCAGCGGAAAAGGTGATCGGGGCATGATTGGGTTATCATCAAAGCTCATGACATTTATTATGCGTTTCATATTCATTAAAATACAATTTAATGGAAATTTACAATGAAGATTACAACATGTGCTAACTATCAATCTAAACTTCTTTGTTCTCTTCTAAGGCATTTCCTATGTTTTCCTTGCTTCAACCTGTTCACCTGTATCATGTGTAAAAGGGTTTTTGGATCAACATAAAGTTGGCGAGTGAATCCTATGGAAAACATTTGAACAAGTTTATCCAATTGATTATAAATAATGTGCATAACCACATATGAGTAAACGTAGATGTAAATTTATTAACACAACACATAATATTAAATATTGCACATACATACATCAACTGATTGTTTTGAGGCACGCGTTGTTCGACTCGTCTCCCACGAGGAACTGATGGGCCTAATGAATGAGTTTTGAGGCACGCGTTGTTCTACGAACTGATGGGCCTAATGAATGAGTTTTAAGGCACGCGTTGTTCAACTCGTCTCCCACGAGGAACTGATGGGCCTAAATGAATGAGTTTTAAGGCACGCGTTGTTCAACTCGTCTCCCACGAGGAACTGATGGGCCTAAATAATTTGCATACAACTTGACAATATGTAATACATCACAACCAACAATATTTACATTCTAGTTTAAATCATATAGTGGTATAGCACGAGTTTGCATAAGAGAATTAGTTTAAGCGACACATGATACACCCCAAAACATGAATAAAAAGGGGAATTTGTAAGAATTCACTCACATTGGGTGCGTTCGGTTGATGATGTTGAATGCACGCGAAGTGGTTTTAACCACGAGTAAAATTAACCTAGATAAATAGCATTATGGTTCGGTAAATAAACGGATTTATTAATCCATTTTAGTAGGATTTGATGGGTGCATTTTGGGAGTTTAAGGCTATTTTCTAACCTTAAAAATGTTATTTTTAAGTATTTTTAATTGATTTTTAATTAAAATAATTAAATAAAAATAAAAAAAATTTTTGACTTTTTCTGACCGTTGACCGTTGACCGGTTCGAATGAGAATATAAGTGCGCTGGGTGAGGCTCGAACCCGAGACCTCCCGTACGCGTGCACGCAGCTCTACCAACTGAGCTACGTGTCTAACCCGTCATATATCTGATTTTAATTATATATATATATATATTAATTAGATTTAAACAGAAATCCTTTATTTTAAAAACGATTTTTAATCCAGAGAACCGGTGCGCTCCACAGGTCTCGAACCCGGGACCTGTGGGTTAGCGTACACACAGTCCACCGCTGGACTGTGTGTCTCACTTGGTTATTAACTCGGTTTTTATTATACTTAACATAGACTGTAAGTCCACCCGGTTCAGTTTTAAAAAGGCAGATTTTTATTTCAAGTGAGTAAGGCTGGGACGGATTCGAACTCGCGACGTTAGTGTTTATTGTGCACACAGTCCACCGCTGGACTGTGTGTCTAACCCGAGTAATATATTGCTTTTAATTATACTTAAACATTGCCGAACATCGTCTTCCTCACTGGTTTTAACCAGAATCGGAAATCGACTGGTTCGATGATTAAAACATGTTCTTTAGTGACAGAGGGTTAATTACAAGTGAGATTACATAAAAAGAATGAAGAAATTAAGCGTGAGGTATACCGATTGAATTCCTCTGTTTCTCCGGCGAAACTCCGGCGACAGCAATCTCTTCCGGCGACGAGTGTCTTGCAGCAGAGAATCTTCAGAAAGCTTACAAAGGGTGTGGGTGACTTCGGTATAAGTTTAGGGGGTTCAGTAAAGCTCAGAGATTAAGGACTCGGTTTTCCGGCGACGAACAGAATATTTCCGGCGAGTGAGTTTTCGCCGAGAAAGGGTGCGATTTGAGAGTGAAAGGTTTCTGGTGAATTGTGGGTGAATTTATAGGGTAGTATCTAGATGTATGGGGTCTGAATTCGGTCTCAATTCGAAGTCAGCCGTTCTCCGGCGGTTACGACTGATGTCGCGGGTTCAGACGTCGGTTATAACCGTCGTGGGAGTTAATTCTTCGGTTAAATTGAGCGGAAACGTAAATTATCGGCGAAGTCGTCGGGATTTCCGACGACTGCTATTTGGGCGCAAATTGACTGAATTTTGACTTCCGCACTTTATTATTTGAATTAATTGATTCCTTTTATTATCAGAAAATCAAAGTGGCGGAGCGGTTTAAATGTTGGGTGTTAAGTTGTTGTTGAACCGGTACAGACCCGGGTTCGAAACCCGGCAGAACCAAAACATTTTTATTTTGCGATTTTTAACAGTTTTTCAAAAACAACTTATATATTCCAATATAATAATTGATTATGTATCGTTTAAAATTATTTTGGGCATTTAATTCGCAATGAAATTTTTAACTGATTGTTCGGTTAATAAACGGAGCGGGTTTGGTAAAATCCGTTTTTGACGAATGTTACACCTAATTCCCTATAGTTATGGCTTAGATACCAATCTGTCACACCCCTACCGATGGCAGAAACATCGGGGCGGGACAAAATAGTTTGCAAGAGACTTCATAACATTATTTGTGACAATATTTAATAAAATCAAATTTTCATTTCATTGCTAAACTCAAGTACATCGTTTGAAAGCAAATTATGACAACATATAACTAGGAATCAAATTACAACAAGTACTAAAATTTTAAGGTGTGTTTCTATTCTCCTAACTAGATTTCGTTCATCATCACCATCATTAATTTCCTGCATTACGTATGAAAGTGCATATCAACAGATAAGGTATTGGCGAGCATACAAGTTTAGTTACTAGCATAAGTATAAAATCGGTTAAACGAATCAACATGGAATAAACGTAATCTACACATATCATGGCAATACTAGCATGCAATTCCTACTTGTCAACCCAAAGTTTCCCGCTATCGTAATCTTATCGTAGCAATGATAAGACCGTTTTGTTTAACTTAACATGACCTCAAGAATACGGGCGGTGCGTTAATCCTGTAGTGCTATACATGTTAGGGGATGCTTGATCGAAGTTAATGACAAAGTATATCGCAATTAAGACTCTAGCATGTATGAAGTCTTAGCATAACGTATTAAGCATGCATATCGGATTGTTTGTTTGTGTTTTAAGCATAAAGTATGTGATTGTGTGAGTTTGATAATGTATACATATTGCACCCAAAAGTAAAAGGGGTCATGTACACTAACGGTTTCGCAAAGCTTTCCGATTAAACCGAGAGTTGATGAGTTGTTGAGATATGAACACCGAAGTTCCCTTACAAGGGGAGAAACGGAGGTGTGTGAGTATTCGGATTTTGGTGAAGGATTCGGATTCTAAGTACAATAAAGTATATGTATGCGAAAATATATCTTGTCTTAAACACTCGTTTTGACACTAATTTTTTTTGTGATGTTATGGGTCCGAACTTGCCCATTAGAATCATAAAGAGGGAAATTAGGATCAAGATAGTATAACCTATGTTTATAACACTTAACCAAAAACTGGTTGGTATCAAGAATTCAGTTAAGTGTGTGTGTGTGTGTGTGTGTGTATATAATATAGTCCATCATGAATGTCATGTAAGTCAAGCATGGAGGTAGGATGATAAACATCCATTAAACCTCATTGTATGAATTCACCAAAGCACAAAGTTATCAACTTAGTTGATAACCCGGTTGGTCAATGAAAATAAAGTACAACTAACTATCTAGTTCATCAAGTAGCCAAGTAAGATCAACCCGGGTGTTTCATACCCATCATGGAAAATGTTGGAGATGCGGCAGGGTTGTGTTACTTTAGGTCTAGGAAACTACTTGAAATAATATGATAAAACATCAAGTGAGGTGGTGAAAGAAGTTTGGAAAGCCAAGGCTTTCATGGTTCACACCTTTACCAAAACACAAATCTTGCCATATGAACTATGGGGAACTTGGATGGTCTCAACACTTGTAGGTTGTCTAAACCTTGTCAAAATAGAAAGTTTAGAGAGTGTTTGCACCTCTAAACTCATAAGAATTAACCCTAAACATACTCCATAACCATAGGTTGGGTTAGAAGCAAGATGGGTGTAAGTTTACATAAAAGTTCTTCCAAAACAGAAAGTTTAGACCTCAAATTGGTGATGTTCTACCTTAGTTTACCATGGTAAACTTGTGGAAACACTCCTATAGGTGTTCCAAGCCTTGAAGTGGAAGAAAGATAAAAAAAGGTGAGTTTGGACTCACTTTAGAACTAAGAATAATTTTACCTTTTCTTGTCTTTGCAACTGATTTGGGAGTGTAAAGGAGTTGGGAAAGTGAAAATGGGGTGATGGAGGCTTGGTTTTATAATGGGGAGGTAGGGTTTTGTGTTTTATGGAGGATTGAAGGTGATTGGGGAAGGAGAAAGCTGACTAATGCAAGAGCTAAAAACACGTCGATGCGGATTCACCCCCGTGGCGTCACACAAAGCAAAGAGGGGGAGGAGGTCGCGTGACGCGGCACCTCCCTGGTCCAGAAACTTTGATTTATTTACATTTTGGCCCCTGAACTTTATTTTGTTATCATTTTTATGCTAAAACTTGGTAATTTGACATGTTTTTCAAGCATGGAATGTGTATGTAAGTATAATCTGAGTATCGTGAATGTATGTATGAGTAATTACACGTATAATGAGTATCGGTTTGCAAGTAACATGTATTTAACGATTGGTTTGTAAGTATAACATGTATGTTGTAAAGTATGAATTTCATTATGATCAAAGTCACGTAATACAAGATTGGAAACGAAATACAAATACATTACGATTACAAGTTTCAAAAAATAGAAATACGATTACACTTTCTAAATACGGAAAATACAAAAATGCGTAGCGTTATACGCCAACCTATCTACAACCGTTTAACTCATTTCTTACTATAAACTAACCCAACTAACATATCTATAACTTGCTTACCACTCACCAACCCATCAACTATTTGACACTATTTAGATAAATGAGTTAAACATGTGATGTTAAGGTTACATGACTTTATGTGGGAGTGGATTAAAATTGATATTAGAGCATCTTTAATGCTAGAGCAAATCCCAAATCTAGACACGCCAGCTCAGCATGCCACATCATTCCAAACTTCTACCTTAAAAAAATACGTGCTTCCTCCAACGTTAAACCAATCCAAACCTCCAGCTCACACTCCACTTTTATATTATAATATATTAAAAAAAATTGTGTGTGTGGGACCACACATTGTATCCGGTTGTATTCGTTGGAACAAACCGGACTTGTCCACCTTAATGCAGCCTTGTATCTGGTTGATGTATTTAGATTTTGGACCTGGTCTGTTTAAGAGCATTGGATATGCTCTTATTTACACAAATTAGTGTATTAGATATGTTCGAGTTGAACATTAATCCAACTTACCAACCCAAACGCCCTAAGCTTATTCTTGTTAGACGTTGGTTTTAGGAATGGATCTCATATGGTCATATATATAAGAGCTATGTAATCAATATCCAACAATGGGTGGTAGATCATATTTCTTTTAAGTGTTGGTTATCCGAAAAGATGGGCTCGTATAAGAAGCGTGGGAGTGTGGACAATCCGGGTGTCTTGTATCGTCACACCCCGTAATTTTCAACCGAACACCGGTGGGCCCGGGTGGGGAATATCGTGACGTAAGTTGATATCATCATAGTCAATTAAACACAACACAGCGGAAGTCTTGGAGTTTAAATTACTATTACAAACCAAATGTTCAAAGTACAAAAATAATATACAGACGGCTTGTAATGAAAGATCCACTGGTGGATCGTAAAAAGTACAAAAATGCATAACAGACTTTGGGCAGATCTAAATATTTGCAAGATCCTCTTATATCACTACCAAGCACCTTCCAGCCTATTTCGTATTGTACCTGCATCTTAGTCTTTTGAAAATACGTCAGCTTTCACTGGTAAATACACCCAACTGACTCGTTTTGAAAACATTTCGAAAATGGATTTAAGTGCACAAGGCACGAAAAAAATCTTTTATAGCTTGGGAAAGTCAGCCTTGTAACCTTGTTAACAGCTTTACATGTTTGTCCATACATATGGGGCCCAGGATAGAGACGAGACATGATTAACGTACACACCACTTATGAACCCACGAAGGAGTTATCCCCAACTAGTTGGTAAAAATAATTCAGCATGAGCATCTGTCAGGTGTATGCCTACACCCCACGCTTTGGTCATGGCCATTAACTAATGTAATGAGCCGAGGATATCCAGGACACGGTCGTTAACCCCAATGTTTAAGTTATCAAACAAAACTGATTAAAACGGAATATGCGGATTTACTAGCCACAGTCCAGCATTCGATTGATCCCATTTCGACCAAGCGGTAATAATTTACCATAACCCAATCCCGTATAGGAATATAAGTCAAGAGTATTTACCTGAGCTAGTCTTGATTAAAAATGCAAGATTTAATTTCTCAGCCGTATTCAAAATGAAATAAGTGCAGATAGCATTTACTAGAAGGCTCTAGTCTGGATTATGGCATAAGCTAACCAATTAAAATGCTAACGGTCTTAATTAAGTCATAGACTTAGACCGACTAGCGTACAAGATCAAAATGGTATAATACGCTAGATTAAGTGATGACCGGATAGAATGTAAATTAAACCCAACATGACTTGTGTAATATGGGTAAACCATAAGCATTCTGGATTTTGAGACTTAAAATGATATGGTTAAACCCGTTTCGGTTAGTTTTCGTAAACTAGTTACATAATCTTAACGCATTAAGTGATATCAGGTAACCGGATAAGTCATGAACAAGTTTTATATGCCATTATATTTTGAATAAGTTGTAATATTAGTAGGATATCAACTTATATGCCCCTTAAGGTTTTAAAATGAAAGTATGTCTCATAAGGGCGTTTTGGTAATTATATACCATATAAAAGGAACTTGAATATATCTTGATGTTATCATCATAAGTATTCTGGAAAAGATATTTAATTTATGGTATAACATCAGTAGGATATTGATCATACGTGTAATTTATCATTTATGACCAAACTATGCACCGAATATGCATTTTGGTCATTTTACACATCGTTTCATAATTTATTTGGGATTCTGAGTTTATATTATGTACCTACTATAAAAATATTTTAAACAAGTCTTAAAATCAGTAGGTAACAAGTCTTGGTTGATAAATATGGTTTTAAACCATATTATGCGCCGCAACGGCGTTTGTGTCGAAAAATGACGATTTGTGCAAGGTTTAATGAGAACTGATGCTAAGATCATGTTTATATGTTTTATATATGTCATTTAATATGACACATCAGTAGATAAAAAGGTTTGGTATAAAAAGTATGATTAAAACCATTTTATGCTCCAAAAGGGCTTTATCGTCATTTGTCGACATAATACAAGGACTTATATGTAAAATCAATATATAAACTGACTTGACATCCCAAATAATCTTACTTGTGATATTACATCTGCAAGAAATTCATTTTCAAGTTCGTTATCGATTAAAACCTTATTTTATGTAAAAAGGGCATTTTAGTCAAAATTGGCATAATAACGGAACTTGTGCATAAACTCATATTCAGTAACATCCGTCGAAAACCGGGTTAACCAAACCCGCTTCGTTTATTAACCGAACAACCAGTTAAAAATTTCGTTGAGTATTTAATGCTTAAATTAATTTTAAACGATACATAATTAATAAGTATATTAGAATATAAAATTTATATTTGAAGATGTATTAAAAATAGTGAAATAAAAATTAATTACTGATGCCGGGTTTCGAACCCGGGTCAGCCGGGTAACCCCAAAGACTTAACACACCAACATTCCACCACTCCGCCACTAGTGTTACTTGTTAATTTATTGAAACAAATAATACATAAAATAAATCTGGAAATCAAACCCAGTCAACAGCGCGCCCAAATCCGCAGACGCCGGAAAATCCGACGATATCGCCAATTATCGTCGGTTACTTCTGACTTAACGTAAGTATTAACGTCGCCATCGGTTATAACCGATGTCCAGTTCCGCGACATCAGTCGTAACCGCCGGAGAACGGCTGACCAATGAATCGAGACTAGAAACAGACCCAATTCAACTTGATTCTTCCCTATAAATGCACACCCTAGACTCTGGTAAACTTTTCGCTCAAAATCGCGCCGATTTTCGAATCAATTTCACTCGTCGGAATTCTCTGCAAGTCGCCGGAAAACCGAGACTTTCATCAACACGGTAAATACCTCGACTCTTTCTGTTCCATTCCATTGTTAGACCAGTACTAACATCAATCCATCACCCAGAATCGATCCCAGACGACATTGCCGGATTTCTGTACTCGCCGGAAAAATCGTTGGAATTTCCGAACTCACGCTGTGTGTCGGTATAATCACCTAAACTTTTTGCTAATCGTTGCTCAGTAATTCAATTTCACATTTAATCAATCAAAACTGTTAAACGATCCGAACAGAAGTAGTTCACAAAACAGAGCCGACGATCTTTGCCAGAGTTCTGAAGAAGACAATCTGTTCGGTACATTCTTTCCCCAAACCCTTTCTGTTCAATACCTTTCAATTGCTCATAATATTCGTTAACCGAATTAAACAAGAAACAGTTGGTTTAACCGTTGTCTGTGTTTTGAACGAAGAAGATGAAGTCTATTATGATTATAAGATTAATTAAAATTGGTATTATAAACGGGTTAGACACACAGTCCAGCGGTGGACTGTGTGCAAACAATACGCATACGTCCCGAGTTCGATCCTTGACACACGCACATTCTCTGTAATAAAAATGTTCCTTTTTAAACTGAACCGGATCCACTCGCAGTTAGCTGTTAAGTATAATAAAAACCGGAATATTTACCAAGTTAGACACACAGTCCAGCGGTGGACTGTGTGCCAAACTAAACCACAGGTCCCGGGTTCGAGACCTGTGGAGAACACCGAGTCGATACAATTAAATCCTTTTTAAAATAAATGATTTTCGGATTAACTTAAATAGTGTATAAATATAATTAAAACAGAAATATTTTGGGTTAGACACGTAGCTCAGTTGGTAGAGCTGCGTGCACGCGTACGGGAGGTCACGGGTTCGAGTCTCACTCAGTGCAATAATATTCACAACCGAACCGGTCAACGGTCAACGGTCAACAGTCATGGTCAACGGTCAAAAGTCAACATTTTTTTATTTATTTTTATTTATTTTTTTAATTTAAAAATCAATTAGAAATACTTAAAAATAACGTTTTTAAAGTTAGAAAATAGCCTTAAACTCACAAAAATATATCCAAAAATCCTATTAAAATTGTTAATAAAATCCATTTATTTACCTTACTTTTTCGTTATTAATTAGGTTAGCTTTTCCTCGTCGATCAATCCTCTTAACTCGTGCGCATTCAACATCATCCACCGAACGCACCCAATGTGAATGAATCTCTACAAATTCCCCGTTTAATCACGTTTTTTGGGTGTATCATGTGTCTTATTATTTATTACATATAAACTATTGTGCACCCATCATATTCATGATTAAATGTATATTCAACATGTATCATCTGTTTGTGTGATTATTGTTTAGATTAAATTTATCATTTTCAGTACATACATTCTCATAGGCCGCCGCTCCCCATTACCTATGAGCGTTGAGCTGTTCCCCATTACCTATGAGCGTGAACGAGGCGTTGCCAACATACGATCACCTCCGTTTGATTGAGCCTTGATCGCCATTACATACGATCGGCTCCGTTTGATTGAGCCTTGATCGCCATTACATACGATCGGCCCCATTACCTATGAGCGTTGAGCTGTTCCCCATTACATACGTTGCCAACATTTACATTATCATTCATATTACATATCATGCAAGGTGGTTTGTTATGTTTGTTATTGTATGCTATTTGTTTGTTATTGTATGTTTATTTACGTTTGTTCGTATATGATTATTGCACAACTTTTCCATATTAATTACAATAAGAAATAAATAATAAATGTTTTTCTAACAAGGTTCACTCGCCAACTTTTGTTGATCCAAAAACCATTTTTACACATGATACAGGTGAACAGGATGAAGCAAGAAAAAACATAGGAAATGCCTTAGAAGAAAATAATGAAGTCTAGAAAGATGTATAGAACATGTTGTAATTATGATTGTATGATATTCTTTAAAATTGTGATAATAAATATGAAACGTTATAATAAATGTCATGAGCTTTGATGAAAACCCAATCATGCCCCGATCACCTTTTTCCGCTGCGGGTCGGGGTGTGACAGATTGGTATCAGAGCTTTTGACTATAGAGATATAGGATAGGTTATTAGACCCTTAGAGCCTATACTATAGTTGAATAGATTATAATTGTTTATGTGGTTATATGCAAACTCATGATGTTTATTTCTTTCATATTTATTACATACACAAATGCATGCAAACACTTCCGATACTACATTTTGTGATACATAGTGAATTATACTTACAGTCAAACATACATAATTACATACACATTCATCATACATATTTCAATGTTCACATATTCAAATCATCTTCATACTTCCGTTATTCAAGATTTTGTCGCATTTTTCATTTTTTAAATCTCATCAGAGTGAGTTCTGCGACGGGCAAGTAGTAACTGTAAGGGTACAAGTACCGGTAGTCGGAACGTCCTGTCTAGGTTGGCATTCGTATAAATCCAATATAACGGACCAGTTTGCCTACCTGGGGACTAACGATGAGAGTACGAAGGACCTATTAGGCCAAAGCATGCCACACCAAACGTCGTTCAAACTAACCCCACTTTGAGGTGTCACCGTGTCCACACCTGGATACATTCCGAATATCATACGTTACATACATATTTCTCGATTTTCTCCGGGTTTTAGTGTACGTAACCAGGCTAACACATGCGAACCATATGAAAAACCCGGTAATCATGGGGGCCCACATGATTACGAAGGTGAAGTATGGCGGCATGCAAGGCCCAATTACGAGCAAAGCCCAAGACATCCTATGGATGTAGTAGATTTATTATTTTATATTTATTTTATGAATGTTCACTCCTAAATACGACACATGATCCCAAAAACATCCAACTCATACTCTTGGTACGTATTCTTTGTAGATCTAGTCTCGCTCGTAGGAAAATGAAACCAGGAAACCCCGCGAGCGCATGGCTGCCCAAATCGCTCAACAAATAGCGGCCGTAATACCCAGCATCGTAGTTCAAGTTCAACAAGCCCTTACCGCTAATCCCGACAACCCGATCAATCAAGAAGATCAAAATGTTATCAACCCTCCCCCAAATACCACTAAATGCACCTTCAAGCATTTCAAAACCTGCAACTTTGGAAGCAGCCATGGAGTTAGCTACAGAGCTCACCGAGAACCGCATACGGAACAAAGACTTCAAGGAGGAGAAGAAGAAGGATAAAGCATCAACTGAAACCTCAAGCTCCACCCAAACCGAGTCCCCTTCTCAACCCATTTCTAAGAGAAAACGAGATGGGCAACTTTTCGCTGTCACTCAACGCAATCAACCAGCCTCACAAGTCGTACCCCTCCAAGCTATCCCAATCACTCAAGTAGCACCCAACTCAACTTACCCAAATAAGAAACCTTACCTTGGACCTCACCCTCAATGTAACACCTGTTTTTATCACCATCCATCTACCTTACCTTGTCGACTATGTGCGAATTGTGGACGCTATGGTCATTTGAGCAAGGTTTGCCGCACCCCTCAAAACCAAACCTCACCCCCTACTCAAAACATGATCCAAACATATCAACAACCCCAATACCCCATGTTACCTTATGTTCGAGCTTGTTTTAATTATGGCTACCCTACCCATTATAGGAACACGTGCCCTCGATTGGTTAACATCATAAACGCCCAAGCTCAAGCAAACCTAGTTAACCAAGCAAATCAAGAAAACCCAACCACTAGGCCACCAGCAAGAGGAAGAGTTTTCAACATCAACGCCAATCCTGTTGAAGATAATGTCGGCCCAAACGAACCACCCAACTAGTCTCCTTCACCAAAAATCAAGATTCAACTCCAACCGCTTCGTTTTTATGTTTTTCTTTATGTTATCTCAATTTTCACGTATCTCAATTATAAATTGGAAATTTATCCAAGAATCTTAATGCGAATTACTATTTCAGTTTTGTTTTATACTCATTGATTTAACATTCATATCATCATACATCTCAACGTATTTCAATCTCATTATTTAAAGAAGTTGGGCTCTGTCTCACTTCTACATAGACTAACCTCTCCATCATAACAAACGAGGTAGGAACTGTCATCATTCAAACATGTATACTATCAGAATTAAGACTCAAGCTTTGGTTGTTGGGTTTGTTTATGTTTTAGAGTCACATAGGACTAATCATAACTTACTGATAAAGCCAATGAAAATTTGACAAGAATATGGTGGATACGCCGCTGGTACTTCCTATATATAAGTATTCTTGTCAAAGGATCAGAGGCATTGTCAGGCGGTTATGAGAAGTTCCATGTAGGATTTAGTAATGTCTTGGTTAAATTTGTTTTACACTCACTGATTTAGCATTCATATCATCTCATCATTTAAAGAAATTGGATTGTGTTCCCTTTCTACAAAGACTAACCTCTCCATCATAACAAACGAGAGAGGTACTGTCACCATTTCAAACATGTATACTATCAGAATTAGGACTCAGACTTTGGTTGTTGTGTTTGTTTATGTTCTAGAGTCATATCATAGAACCAATCATGATTTACTGATAAAGCCAATGAAAATTTGACAAAAATATGGTGGATACGCCGCTGGTACTTCCTATATATAAGTATTCTTGTCAAAGGATCAGAGGCATTGTCAGGCGATTATGAGAAGTTCCATGTAGGTTTTAGTAGTAGAAGTTTTGTTTTAGGATATAACCTTATCTTTCCAAACATATCAAAACTCTTGCGCATGAAATCATACTTAGTGAATCAACTCTGTTTCTAAATATTCTTTACCGTAGGCAACAAAAAGCGATTCCTGTAGCAGGGTACTCAACCCTTACAAGGAACGTTACCGCCTCAAGCAAAATTTAAACTCTTACTCCCTTCTAAGTATGTAATTGTCAAATTAAAACACCATCCTTTTGAGACAAACATGCCACTACTTAAATTCGGGACGAAATTTCTAAAAGTAGGGGATACTGTAACATCCGTAAAAAACCGGGTTAACCAAACCCGCTTCGTTTATTAACCGAACAACCAGTTAAAAATTTCGTTGCGTATTTAATGCTTAAATTAATTTTAAACGATACATAATTAATAATTATATTAGAATATAAAATTTATATTTGAAAATGTATTAAAAATAGTGAAATAAAAATTAATTACTGATGCCGGGTTTCGAAACCCGGGTCAGCCGGGTAACCCCAAAGACTTAACACACCAACATTCCACCACTCCGCCACTAGTGTTACTTGTTAATTTATTGAAACAAATAATACATAAAATAAATCTGGAAATCAAACCCAGTCAACAGCGCGCCCAAATCCGCATACGCCGGAAAATCCGACGATTTCGCCAATTATCGTCGGTTACTTCTGACTTAACGTAAGTATTAACGTCGCCATCGGTTATAACCGATGTCCAGTTCCGCGACATCAGTCGTAACCGCCGGGAGAACGGCTGACCAATGAATCGAGACTAGAAGCAGACCCAATTCAACTTGATTCTTCCCTATAAATGCACACCCTAGCCTCTAGTAAACTTTTCGCTCAAAATCGCACCGATTCTCGAATCAATTTCACTCGCTGGAATTCTCTGCAAGTCGCCGGAAAACCGAGACTTTCATCAACACGGTAAATACCTTGTAACATTTGTCAAAAACGGGTTTCCAAACCCGCTCCGTTTGTAATCGAATATCAAGTTATAAATGTGTCTTGCCTATTTATGTTTATTTTAATTTTTAATGATACATAATTAATAAACAAATTAAACCATAAAAGTTATAATTGATAAAAAGTATAAATAAAGTAATAAAAAAATAAAATGGGGCTGCCGGGACTCGAACCCTGGTCAGCCAGGTTGTAAACTCCAAAGACTTAACACTCACACGCATAACCACTCCGCCACTTGTTTGTTTTCTGTCAACTCTAGGAAACAAATAAATCTTATAAACAAACATAGATTAACCGGTTGCGCCAACTGAAAACCGAAATCGGCTATTCAACTGTCTAATACGTTTGAATAATCACGAATTCAGGTTTATAACCGATGCACCGACGATTCTAATCAATTCAGACTTGAATTGACTTAAATTCTGATGATGATGGGTTTTATAACCGAAAATGTCCCATAATCTGAATTACTGCAATCAAAGATCTTCTCGCGACTCAGAAACATTCCACAAACCTGCCATTTCACTTTCGTCGTACTTTCAGTTCATCAGAACAGTTTATTTTACTCGCCGGAAAATTCTGCAAGTTCGCCGGAAAACCGTATTCTTCATCAAAACGGTAAGTCTTTCAATACCGTCGTAGTCTATCAATTGTTAAGCTGTTTCTAACTCGGACCTATCAATTGAAATCGAATTCAGACGCTGCTATTGGATAATTCCAGTTCGCCGGAAAATTTCTGGAAATCTTTATTTTCATCTGTGAATCGGTAAGGACATTCAAACACTCTGTTAACGTTTGTTTATCACTTCAATTCCACGATTAGCTAATCAAAACGGTTAATTGGCTTGCTCAGTTGAAGTTCATAAAAACAGAGACCGACGCTTTGCCGGAATTCTGAAATAAATCGTTCACCGGTATGTTTACTTCTAATTATCGTCTCTGCCATTTCATATTAGTCTGTACAATGTTTATCAATTGAATTAAACAAGATATAACGGTGTAATCCGCTGTCTGTAAAAACTAACGAGGAAGATGAACTGCGCTAACAATATAAGGTTAATTAAAATTGGTATTTTAAACGGGTTAGACACACAGTCCAGCGGTGGATTGTGTGCAAATTATACGCACACGCCGCGAGTTCGATCCCTGATACACGCACCCTATATGTAATAAAAACGTTTTATTTTTCTAACTGAACCGGGTTAATTCACGTTAGTTGTTAAGTATAATAAAAATTGGTATATTAACCAAGTTAGACACACAGTCCAGCGGTGGACTGTGTGTAACGTTAAAGCACAGGTCCCGGGTTCGAGACCTGATAGTGGCACCGGTTCGATGAATTAAAATGTTTTTGAAAATTAAAGAATTTTGGATAAAGTGAGTTAATATATAAGTATAATTAAAAACAGAATTATTTCGGGTTAGACACGTAGCTCAGTTGGTAGAGCTGCGTGCACACGTACGGGAGGTCTCGGGTTCGAGCCTCACCCAGCGCATTTCAATTACACAATAAACCGGTCAAACAGTCAAAGTCAAAAAGTCAACGGTCAACCCAAAAAGTCAACATATTTTTATATTTTTAATTATTTAATTTAATTTAAAATCAATTAAAAATACTTAAAAATAATGTTTTTAAAGATAGGAAATAGCCTTAAACTCGTAAAATATATCTAAAAATTTTATTAAAATCCTTAATAAAATCCACTCATTTACTATATTTTTCCGTTATTATCTAGGTTAGTTAATTCTCGTTGTTCCGCTTTTCCAACTCGTGCGCATCTCACCATCTACAATCAAACGCACCCAATGTGAGTGAATCTTTACAAATTCCCCGTTTTAATCACGTTTTTGGGGTGTATCATGTGTCTTGCTACTTATTATACTTAAATTATTGTGCGTACATCATATCATGGACAAATGTGTATTCAGTTTAATTCAATGGTTGTGTGGTTATTGTTAGATTCAATTCATTACTTTCAGTACATGCAATTTCATAGGCCGCCGCTCCCCATTACATTATGAGCGTTGAGCATGTTCCCCTTTACATTATGAGCGTGAACCTGGCGTGCCAACATACGATCGGCTCCGTTTGATTGAGCCTTGATCGCACAGACATTTATCATTTTCAGTACATGCAATACGATCGGCTCCGTTTGATTGAGCCTTGATCGCACAGTTTCATTCATGTTATATATTTATGCAAGTTGATATGTTATGGTATGCTGTTGGTATGTTATTGTATGTTATAATTTGTGGTTAACATTGTTGCTGATTGATTATTTATCATTTGCTCACTTATGATTATGCACAATTTTTTCCTTGATAAAATAACAAGAAAATCAATTATAAATGTTTATCTAACAAGGTTCACTCGCTAACTTATGTTGACCCAAAAACCCCCATTTTTACACATGATACAGGTGAAACAGCTGCAGCCAGAAACACATAGGATTGGCCTAGAAGAATAAAATGGTTTAGAGCTTGGAATTGTTTAGTTGGTTATTTTCTTTGTATTTGTATGGACATGTTTGGATATTTGAGAATGTAATTTTGATTTAAATAAATATGAAACATAATAGTAATATCATGAGCTTTGGTGATAACCTAATTATGCCCCGACTCTTATTCCGCTGCGGGTCGGGGTGTGACAGATTAGTATTAGAGCCATGACTATAGGGATATAGGATAGGTTATTAGACCCTTAGAACCTATACTATAGTTGTTTAGAAATTTTTAAGATTTTTGTGTGTTACATGCCAAATTTCATGATGCTTATATGTTTTATGTTAAATGTTACATTCAATGTTATGCAAGCATGTTCATAAGTATATATTATCATATAATGCCTATCATGAATCATATTCTCATAACATATCATATCCATGAAAGCACACACCACATCATTATCATGATTGTTTTTACAACTATTTTTTTTGTATTTTCAAATCTCATCAAAGTGAGTTCTCATGACGGGCATGTAGTAACTGGAAGGGTACCAGTACCGGTAGTCGGAACGTCCTGTCTAGGTTGGCATTCGTATAAATCCAAAATAAAGGACCAATTTGCCTACCTGGGGACTAACGATGAGAGTACGAAGTACCTATTAGGCCAAAGCATGCTATACCAAACGTTGTGTGAGCTAACCCCACTTTGAGTTGTCATTGTGTCTACACCTGGACACATTCCTACCATACATCTCGTAAACATATTTTGTGGTTTGCATTCGGGTGATGCGAGTGTTAAATCGCCAATACTAATGTGAATCCTACCAAGCCAATAGCCATGGGGGCCCACATGACTATACAGGTGAAGGTATGGGGGACATTTGAGGCCCAACATGAGTAAACCCAAGACATCCTATGGATGTAGTTGCATTATTGATATTTATGTTATTTTCATTTTTTTAAAGACACATGACACCTAAAAAGACTCCATAAACTCACAATCTTCTTATGTATGCTCCTGTAGATGTCGTCTAAACAACAACGAGGGGGTAAAAGATCAGGAAGATCTCACGAACGCTTGGCCGCACAAATCGCGAAACAAATGGCCACGGTGCTTCCTGACATTGTGGTTCAAGTACAACAAGCTCTCGCCACAAATCCCACTAATCCTCCCCAACAACATGACCAGAACATCGGCAACCCTCCTACTAGCAAGTGCTCATACAAACATTTTAAGTCTTGCGATCCTCCTAAATTTGAAGGGACCGAAGGTGTCACTGCTCTCCTCCATTGGTTTGAGGAAATGGAAAACACCTTCCTCAACTGCGATTGTCCTGAGGATCGCAAGGTTCGATACGCCACCGGGAGACTATTTGGGGTAGCTCTCACCTGGTGGAATACTGAAAAGGGGAAGAGGGGAATTGATGATGCAATGGCCTTAACATGGGAGGAGTTAAGGGAAATCATGACTAGGCGTTTCTTTCCTAGGAGTGAAATTAAAAAGTTGGAGGACGAATTTCATTCTTTAAAGCAAAAGGAGGGAGATCATACCACCTATAACAAGAGGTTCTTAGAGTTGAACCAAATGGTCCAAATTTGTTTACCCCAGCTTATCGTTTGATCGAACATTATATTCGAGGACTTCCCTCAAAAATTCAAGATTCAGTTCTCAGCACTTCACCAGTAACACTTGAAGCTGCTACGGAACTAGCCACTGAACTGACCGAGAATCGAATTCGCAACGGTAAGTTTAAAGAAGAGAAAAAGAAAGCCCTTGTTGAGGGTCAAACTTCAAACCATTCCACCTCCTCCTCTAAGTTTGCTAACAAGAGGAAGCGTAACACCAGAAACTTCGCCGTCACACAAACCAATTACCCTATTCCTACTGCACCCATTACCCAAGTCGCCCCTTCACCTGCACCATACAAAAGACTATACTCTGGCCCGTTACCAAAATGCAACCGTTGCCAATACCACCATTCTCCTGATCATCCTTGCCAATATTGCACCGGTTGTGGTCGCGCAGGTCATACTGTTCAAACCTGCCGCATGCCTCAATGAACGAACCGCCACCAGCCTTCAACCCAAACCCACCAACAAATAATGGGTCAAGCCCAACAACCCCTACTACTACCACCTACCCAACATCTAGCCCAAACATACTACCAACCCAACTATCCTATGGTACAACCTATGCGGGCTTGCTACAATTATGGAGACCCAAGCCATTTTAGAAACACTTGTCCACGTTTGGTGAACATCATTCATGCCCAAGCTCAAGCAAATCCGGTGAATCAAGCTAACCAAGCTCCACCACCTGCAAGAGGAAGAGCTTATAACATCAACGCCAATACTGTTGAAAATAATAATGGCCCAAACGAATCACCCAACTAATTTTTCCTCGCCAAGAATCAAGAATCAGCTCCAATCGTCTAGTTTTAATGTTTTCTTTATGTTATCTCAATCTTTCCGTATCCCAGTTGTAAAATATGGAAATTATGTATCCAAGAATTTTAATGCGATTTGATATTACAGTTTTGTTCTATACTCATTGATTTAACATTCATATCATCATACATCTCGACGTATCTCAATCTCATCATTTAAAGAAGTTGGGTTGTGTCACACGTTTACATAGACTGACCCCTTCATCATAACCAACGAGAGAGGTACTGTCATCATTTGGTCATGTATCATTTCAGAATTGAGACTCAAGTTTTGTTCGTTGTGTTATTTATGTTTTAGAGTCACATAGAACTGATCATGATTTACTGATAAAGCCAACAAAAATTTGACAAGAATATGGTGGATACGCCGCTGGTACTTCCTATATATAAGTATTCTTGGCAAAGGATCAAAAGCATTACCAGGAGGTTATGAAAAGTTTCGTGTAGGTTTAAATATCGTTATGGTTGAAGTTTTTGTTATATGATACATACCTTACCAATACAAACGTATCAGTTCCCTCAAAACTATTATGCATAAAATCGTAAGCGACATCAAAGATCAAATCCGAGAAGCCCAGCATATTTCAGTAACAGAAAAGAGACGTACGCAAGGAGCCGTCTTGTGGAGCTAAACTAAAAAAAAATTGAAACTAAATCCGACTGTATTCTATACTGTCTAGATCGCTTATGGATTCTTGACCACAATAACCTTCGTGATTTTCTTATGAATGTGGCGCACAAAACACGATATTCAATACACCCAGGAGCCGACAAAAGGTATCAAGACCTTCGATACACCTACTGGTGGCCTGGAATGAAAAAGGATATTGATGATTTTGTTTCCAAGTGCCTTTCATGTTCCAAAATATAAGCTGAACATCAAAGACCCTCAGGACTTCTGGTCCAACCTGAAATACCAGTATGGAAGTGGGAAAACATAACCATGGACTTCATTACCGGGTTACCTCGCACTTCTGGTGGGTATGACACTATATGAGTAATCATTGGTCGTCTTACAAAATCAGCTCACTTTATTCCGATCCGCGAAGATTTCAAAAACGAGAAGTTAGCTCGTATCTACCTCAGTGAAATCGTAAGCCATCATGGCGTACCGTTAAGCATTATTTCCGATTGTGATGATCGTTTTACTTCACGAACATGGCAAGCCGTACAAGCCGCTTTGGGTACACGATTAAACCTCAGTACCGCTTATCATCCTCAAATTGATGGGCAATCTGAACGCACCATACAAACTCTTGAAGATATGCTTCGAGCATGTGTCATAGACTTCAAGGGAAATTGGGACGCTCATCTACCATCAGTTGAATTTTCGTACAACAACAGCTATCATTCAAGCATCGGCATGGCACCTTTTGAAGCTTTATATGGTCGTAAGTGCCGATCTCCAGTATGTTGGCGCGAAATTGGGGAAGCTCACTGGTCCAGAATTGATTCAAGAAACCACAGACAAGATCCATCAAATTCGAAACAATCTTCTAGCGGCTCAAAGTCGTCAAAAGAGTTATGCAGATAAACGACGGAAGCCTTTAGAGTTTAACATTGGTGATCATGTACTTTTAAGAGTATCACCGTGGAAGGGAGTAGTTCGTTTTGGTCAAAAAGGCAATCTAGCACCACGCTACGTAGGACCTTTCAAGATACTCGAAAGAGTAGGACCTGTAGCATACAAGCTTGATCTACCAGAAGAACTCAACAGGATTCATCCCACATTCCACGTGTCGAACTTGAAGAAGTGCCTCGCTGATGAAAACCTCCACATTCCTCTGGAAGATATTCAGATTGATGAATCTATGCATTTTATTGAAAGACCTGTAGAGATCATAGACTTCGGAGAAAAACGTCTTCGACGAAGTCGCATTCCAATTGTTAGGGTACGCTGGGAGTCGAAACGGGGACCTGAGTTTACTTGGGAACGTGAAGACTCATTGCGCGAAAAATACCCGCACCTTTTTCCTACTACTATTACTTAAATTTCGGGACGAAATTCCTAAAAGTAGGGGATACTGTAACATTTGTCAAAAACGGGTTTCCAAACCCGCTCCGTTTGTAATCGAATATCAAGTTATAAATGTGTCTTGCCTATTTATGTTTATTTAATGATACATAATTAATAAACAAATTAAACAATAAAAGTTATAATTGATTAAAAGTATAAATAAAGTAATAAAAAAATAAAATGGGGCTGCCGGGACTCGAACCCGGGTCAGCCAGGTTGTAAACTCCAAAGACTTAACACTCACACGCATAACCACTCCGCCACTTGTTTGTTTTCTGTCAACTCTAGGAAACAAATAAATCTTATAAACAAACATAGATTAACCGGTTGCGCCAACTGAAAACCGAAATCGGCTATTCAACCGTCTAAAACGTTTGAATAATCGCGAATTCAGGTTTATAACCGATGCACCGACGATTCTAATCAATTCAGACTTGAATTGACTTAAATTCTGATGATGATGGGTTTTATAACCGAAAATATCCCATAATCTGAATTACTGCAATCAAAGATCTTCTCGCGACTCAGAAACATTCCACAAACCTGCCATTTCACTTTCGTCGTACTTTCAGTTCATCAGAACAGTTTATTTTACTCGCCGGAAAATTCTGCAAGTTCGCCGGAAAACCGTATTCTTCATCAAAACGGTAAGTCTTTCAATACCGTCGTAGTCTATCAATTGTTAAGCTGTTTCTAACTCGGACCTATCAATTGAAATCGAATTCAGACGCTGCTATTGGATAATTCCAGTTCGCCGGAAAATTTCTGGAAATCTTTATTTTCATCTGTGAATCGGTAAGGACATTCAAACACTCTGTTAACGTTTGTTTATCACTTCAATTCCACTATTAGCTAATCAAAACGGTTAATTAGCTTGCTCAGTTGAAGTTCATAAAAACAGAGACCGACGCTTTGCCGGAATTCTGAAATAAATCGTTCACCGGTATGTTTACTTCTAATTATCATCTCTGTCATTTCATATTGGTCTGTACAATGTTTATCAATCGAATTAAACAAGATATAACGGTGTAATCCGCTGTCTGTAAAAACTAACGAGGAAGATGAACTACGCTAACAATATAAGGTTAATTAAAATTGGTATTTTAAACGGGTTAGACACACAGTCCAGCGGTGGACTGTGTGCAAATTATACGCACACGCCGCGAGTTCGATCCCTGATACACGCACCCTATATGTAATAAAAACGTTTTATTTTTCTAACTGAACCGGGTTAATTCACGTTAGTTGTTAAGTATAATAAAAATTGGTATATTAACCAAGTTAGACACACAGTCCAGCGGTGGACTGTGTGTAACGTTAAAGCACAGGTCCCGGGTTCGAGACCTGATAGTGGCACCGGTTCGATGAATTAAAATGTTTTTGAAAATTAAAGAATTTTGGATAAATTGAGTTAATATATAAGTATAATTAAAAACCGAATTATTTCGGGTTAGACACGTAGCTCAGTTGGTAGAGCTGCGTACACACGTACGGGAGGTCTCGGGTTCGAGCCTCACCCAGCGCATTTCAATTACACAATAAACCGGTCAAACAGTCAAAGTCAAAAAGTCAACGGTCAACCCAAAAAGTCAACATATTTTTATAATTTTAATTATTTAATTTAATTTAAAATCAATTAAAAATACTTAAAAATAATGTTTTTAAAGATAGGAAATAGCCTTAAACTCGTAAAAATATATCTAAAAATTTTATTAAAATCCTTAATAAAATCCACTCATTTACTATATTTTTCCGTTATTATCTTGGTTAGTTAATTCTCGTTGTTCCGCTTTTCCAACTCGTGCGCATCTCACCATCTACAATCAAACGCACCCAATGTGAGTGAATCTTTACAAATTCCCCGTTTTAATCACGTTTTTGGGGTGTATCATGTGTCTTGCTACTTATTATACTTAAATTATTGTGCGTACATCATATCATGGACAAATGTGTATTCAGTTTAATTCAATGGTTGTGTGGTTATTGTTAGATTCAATTCATTACTTTCAGTACATGCAATTTCATAGGCCGCCGCTCCCCATTACATTATGAGCGTTGAGCATGTTCCCCATTACATTATGAGCGTGAACCTGGCGTGCCAACATACGATCGGCTCCGTTTGATTGAGCCTTGATCGCACAGACATTTATCATTTTCAGTACATGCAATACGATCGGCTCCGTTTGATTGAGCCTTGATCGCACAGTTTCATTCATGTTATATATTTATGCAAGTTGATATGTTATGGTATGCTGTTGGTATGTTATTGTATGTTATAATTTGTGGTTAACATTGTTGCTGATTGATTATTTATCATTTGCTCACTTATGATTATGCACAATTTTTTCCTTGATAAAATAACAAGAAAATCAATTATAAATGTTTATCTAACAAGGTTCACTCGCCAACTTATGTTGACCCAAAAACCCCCATTTTTACACATGATACAGGTGAACCAGCTGCAGCCAGAAACACATAGGATTGGCCTAGAAGAATAAAATGGTTTAGAGCTTGGAATTGTTTAGTTGGTTATTTTCTTTGTATTTGTATGGACATGTTTGGATATTTGAGAATGTAATTTTGATTTAAATAAATATGAAACATAATAGTAATATCATGAGCTTTGGTGATAACCCAATTATGCCCCGACTCTTATTCCGCTGCGGGTCGGGGTGTGACATACCTCGACTCTTTCTGTTCCATTCCATTGTTAGACCAGTACTAACATCAATCCATCACCCAGAATCGATCCCAGACGACGTTGCCGGATTTCTGTACTCGCCGGAAAAATCGCTGGAATTTCCGAACTCACGCTGTGTGTCGGTATAATCACCTAAACTTTTTGCTAATCGTTGTTCAGTAATTCAATTTCACATTTAATCAATCAAAACTGTTAAACGATCCGAACAGAGGGAGTTCACAAAACAGAGCCGACGATCTTTGCCGGAGTTCTGAAGAAGACAATCTGTTCGGTACATTCTTTCCCCAAACCCTTTCTATTCAATAACTTTCAATTGCTCGTAATATTCGTTAACCGAATTAAACAAGAAACAGTTGGTTTAACCGTTGTCTGTGTTTTGAACAAAGAAGATGAAGTCTATTATGATTATAAGATTAATTAAAATCGGTATTATAAACGGGTTAGACACACAGTCCAGCGGTGGACTGTGTGCAAACAATACGCATACGTCCCGAGTTCGATCCTTGACACACGCACATTCTCTGTAATAAAAATGTTCCTTTTTAAACTGAACCGGATCCACTCGCAGTTAGCTGTTAAGTATAATAAAAACCGGAATATTTACCAAGTTAGACACACAGTCCAGCGGTGGACTGTGTGCCAAACTAAACCACAGGTCCCGGGTTCGAGACCTGTGGAGAACACCGAGTCGATACAATTAAATCCTTTTTAAAATAAATGATTTTCGGATTAACTTAAATAGTGTATAAATATAATTAAAAACAGAAATATTTTGGGTTAGACACGTAGCTCAGTTGGTAGAGCTGCGTGCACGCGAACGAGAGGTCACGGGTTCGAGTCTCACTCAGTGCAATAATATTCACAACCGAACCGGTCAACGGTCAACAGTCATGGTCAACGGTCAAAAGTCAACATTTTTTTTATTTTTTATTTATTTATTTAATTTAAAAATCAATTAAAAATACTTAAAAATCAATTAAAAATACTTAAAAATAACGTTTTTAAAGTTAGAAAATAGCCTTAAACTCACAAAAATATATCCAAAAATCCTATTAAAATTGTTAATAAAATCCATTTATTTACCTTACTTTTTCGTTATTAATTAGGTTAGTTTTTCCTCGTCGATCAATCCTCTTAACTCGTGCGCATTCAACATCATCCACCACGCACCCAATGTGAGTGAATCTCTACAAATTCCCCGTTTTTAATCACGTTTTTGGGGTGTATCATGTGTCTTATTATTTATTACATTTAAACTATTGTGCACCCATCATATTCATGATTAAATGTATATTCAACATGTATCATCTGTTTGTGTGATTATTGTTTAGATTAAATTTATCATTTTCAGTACATACATTATCATAGGCTGCCGCTCCCCATTACCTATGAGCGTTGAGCTGTTCCCCATTACCTATGAGCGTGAACGAGGCGTTGCCAACATACGATCGACTCCGTTTAATTGAGCCTTGATCGCACATACATTTCATCATAGGCCGTCTGCTCCCCATTACCTATGAGTGTGAGCCGTTCCCCATTACCTATGAGCGTGAACGAGACGTTGCCAACATTTACATTATCATTCATATTACATATTCATGCAAGGTGGTTTGTTATTGTATGCTATTGGTTTGTTATTGTATGCTATTTGTTTGTTATTGTATGTTTATTTACGTTTGTTCATATATGATTATTGCACAACTTTTCCATATTAATTACAATAAGAAATAAATAATAAATGTTTTTCTAACAAGGTTCACTCGCCAACTTTTGTTGACCCAAAAACCATTTTTACATATGATACAGGTGAAAGGATGAAGCAAGGAAAAACATAGGAAATGCCTTAGAAGAAAATAATGAAGTCTAGAAAGATGTATAGAACATGTTGTAATTATGATTGTATGATCTTCTTTAAAATTGTGATAATAAATATGAAACGTTATAATAAATGTCATGAGCTTTTATGAAAACCCAATCATGCCCCGATCACCTTTTTCCGCTACGGGTCGGGGTGTGACATATTCTGTTTATGATCATGTAATATAACCTCAGGGGGTTATTCTACATTAAATTATGATCATAATGCAACCTTAGATCAGTAGCTAACTAATCTAAATCGGGTCAGAATCGAAAGCAAAGCAGAAGTCAAACTTTATGACTTTCGGTTGCGACCCAACCCTAGAATTGAAACTGACTAGTCGAACATGTTCTCACATGTTCTAATAATTATTACCAACTTGTTTAAGTATCAAAACATGTTTCATAACATATATAAGCTCAGATTATAATATTTTCAAAAACTGGCCTGTTTGACTTTTTAATATTAAAACTTTGACTTGTCAATTGGTCTAGCAAACGTGATCTTTAGAAGGTGCCCTTAATAGGGATTAACACCTACCTTATTACGATCACTTAGCCATGTTCGTTACGAACAATGGCTGGACCATAATGATCTTAACCAAAAGTCAAAGCGTTTTCCATAAACGCTTGACTTTGGGCTATAAAAAGCCTATAAACAAAAATGCAAGAAAAAGGAACACTTACAAGTGATTCCTATGATGAAATAGAACTAAGTTGGATGCTCCTTTTAGTTAGGAACTTTCAGAGGATGGAGATAGAATGATAATGAGAAAGGTGCAAGTTCAAGTGATGAACTATTGCACCTATTCATAGGTGGGGAGCTTGAAGGAGGTGATGCCAGGTGTTAGCAAGTGTTAGAGGGAGCCTACAAGTGTCCTAAAACGTGGCATAGCAGTTTGGAAGTCCATGGTTTCGAATCAAATGGTTTTTGGCAACATGTGTGGTTCCCAAGCAAAAATTCTGCAGATACGGGCCTCTGGCGGCTCGCAAGAGACGAGGCCCCTGTCTCTCGTGGCCCGTGAGCGCCTTATGGAAACTTTCAAACTTTGTCACATTTAGCCCCTCAACTTATTAAACATCTAAAACATCTTTATAAGCATTATTAGCCCTCCGTAGCTAACATTTGGCGTACTCGGGAGTATGCCCTAACATTGTCAAGCTCTTGGTTCATTAAAAGATCACTCAGAGGTATAAATTAACATGTGACACTTTTAACCCCTCCATTGTCCAACTTTTACATGTTTACATAATTAATCCCTCTCGTCTAACCACTGGCTCATATGAGAGTTAGGACTTCGTAAAGGGTCACTCAAAGGCTCAATTTAAGCATGTTGACACTAATGGTCATTCAAAGGCTCAGTTTAAGCATGTTGACACTAATGGTCACTCAGAGGCTCGGTTTATGCATGTTGACACCAGAGGGTCACTCAGAGGCTTAGTTTAAGCATGTTGACACCTTTAGTCCTTATTAGACTTATTATAAAAAAATAATAATAACACGTGTCACTATATTATTGGACATGATTTTACGAGGTATTACATGTATCCTTCCTAAAATAAAGAGGCCCAATAGACTTCTATTGTTTACATGCTCCATTTTACATAAACGAAAGTTAAAATTAATAATTAATAAACAATAGACTAAACATGCACTAAAACAGTGTTGAGAAAGAAGTTTATTAAGAATTTAAATTATTTAGTTTTAAACATATAATTTGTTAAATTAAATTATATATAACAATATTTGGGGTTGTTGATAAAATTTCAAGTATGTCGTTACGACTTGCTTATTTTTATCTTATAAGTTTTTTTGAAATCAAACTACGAGTAGTTATGATGAAAGCATACACGTACATATTATCAAAGATACATCACATTTAGTTTTTTTTAAATTGACGTTGTTTACCCTTTACATTATTATAATAATATAATGTAATACTTATAAAATTTTGAATATGTTGTTGCGACGTGCTTGTATCTATGTAAAAGTCTTGCCCAAAATCAAACGCGTCAAATAAAATTATTTTTTTGTTCTTTACCACGATGAACCAAACCGATACCATCCTAACAACTTTAGTAATATACGTTTTTATTGTTACAGGTATCTTTTTTTATATCGTAAGGTGTAGCGAGTGCTAATACTGTCCTAGTACCGTGACAACGAAACAGATATTAGCCCAACAATACCGGTACCACGTCGATTTCGATCGAACAACATCAGTACTCGTATTGGTACTATTGTAATCACTATTGATATTCAATTATATGGTTTTGATAGATGTAAAATAGTTGTTGGTATCCTTTCAGGCATATCATGACTTTATTTTTTGGGGTTGCTATAATGAGTGTCGGTACCATACTAATAAAGTAATGAACTGAACCATACCACCTGAATTATGTCACACCCCGTCAAGGCAAAAACACGTGTGTGTAACCAAAAAGGTCTTCGGAGCATATGATTAAGCAGCTACTTACATGATATTGATATCGAATATTTTACAAATCGTTTTACAAACCAAACACTAGGATTTAGTTACAAGCCTACACTAATAGGCTTATGTGAGACTCTTTCAAGAGCTGGTGTCACACCACGCTTTTCCGGTGGGCTCGGATGTGGTGTTTTTGCGTGATGATTTTCACAGTGCAACGGAAATATGGAGTAGTAGATAGAGTACAAGTATTAAAAATGCCAAATTATATTAAAACTTAAAGTATCATAATTCGGTACAAGGTGTCCTAAAGGCAGCATCTAAATAAAATTGACTTTGAGGCATCATACGTCTTTACCATTGGAGTCGCAAATTCCAAAGCTTTTGACCGAACCTTATCTAGCCTATTATTGAGGTTCATCACCTGTAAGTTAATCTTTAAAAATACGTCAGCTTTCGCTGATAAATACAATTAACCGACTCATTTGTAAGACATTTGAAATCGTTTGATAGTCATTGGGACAATGTTTTTGTTAACAACTTTAAATGCTTGTCACATTCGGGAACCACTGTTCAAAACCAGTTTTTTATCAATATGCACACCATATTTAGTGACTGTCAGTTGTATGCCTACACCCCGCATTTACGACATTACAATAAATGAATCGGGATGTCCGGTATGGTACTATTAACCCCCAAATGCATTATGTTAATCAAGCAATACGAATTAAAATCGGATTATCAACAAATATGCCCTTTACAATGCCCGAACCAAGTGGTTTTACACCATATCCCAAGTTTTTATGATTAAAGTGGATAAAAGTATCTACCTATACTAGTTGTGCACACAACGTATTTGGATCATTGTACAACCGAACTCAAAGTTTATTAGCCTACGGAAATAATATCCATGAGAATTGTTTATGGGTCTTTATAAGTCACTGTGACTTGATCTAGTTAACGTGGACTTAAGCACGATTCCGCCATTATAAGTCACTGTGACCGGATAGAATCTTGGTTATAACCACACGACAGAGGAGTCTCGTCTGTTATGGTTGGAAAACCTTACATTCTGTTTTGAAAGGTTTTGACCCGTGACGACTTGTTTATATAGTTCATGCCATTTTAACGAGTCGTATGTGTAAATATAGGCCTAGACGGGAAAATCGGTTTGTGACAAGTCAAATATGTTAGAACATATTTTTGTTATGTTGTACAAACTGGTTTGGTGTCAAAACATTAGATTACATATACTTATAAGTCATTCTTTGAAAATTTCATAAAGCTGAGTTTGACTTTTTAGAAGTCCATGTTTGACTTGCCATTTTGACCCATTTGGACATGATGATCATGTGGTATAAATGCGGGATTTTATACCCCACATTATAAGGACCATTTGGGTGTAACTAATTTGAAAGTGGTTGACCAAAGTGGTTAGAATCGAAAGTCAAACCATACGGTCAAATTGTTGACAATTTTCAATGCTAGGACAAAATTAAACCATGAAACTAATTATTATTTAAATAACTCAAAGAAAAGAACTTACTAGCTTTAGAAGACTACCCTAAATGACCAGAGGAGATACTTGAATGAAGAAAGAAAGGACTCTCTCAAAACGACTTGTTTGTGTTTTAAGTCGGTGTGAAGAATATAGTAGATCAAAAGAGTACTTATAGTGAAAGAGGAGTGCTCAAGACTTGGACAAGTGTCCCTGAGTGTTTAAGGAGCTGATTAGTGTCCTATGAGGTGTCAAGAGCAGGTTTAAGGTGACAAGAACTCACACTATGTGTCAAATTGTGGAAGAAAGCTGCTGCCAGCGAGTTTCTGCAGTTGTCTGGCACCCCTTGCGTACCACAAGGGGTTTGCCAAACGGTCCGCAAGGCACCCCGCGCAACCCAATTTTGGTTTTTTGTTAATCTCAGCCCCTCAACTTTGTATTTTACCCTTTTGGTGATCCTAACCCCTCCATTTTAACTTAGTTAATTATGTAGAGGGTTTCAAGACACGTGTCACTTTAGAATTTGATCGAGAATAGTCAGGTTGTTACACTCGGTATCCTAGCACGCATGTAAACTCAAAATGTAGACTTCCCACCTTGGAATTAATGGTGAGACCTTCATGTCATTGTAACCCATTTTCATGCAAACATTTGTATGAAAATCTTGTAAATCATTTAAGGAACACCTCGTAGACCATTACCTGAAATGTTGTTTTATCATTCCCGTGAATCTTCGTAGGGTATTCCTTGAATATTTGTGAAAACCATTCGCCCGCCTCCCTCCCCAAATACTTAAAAACCACCCCTAGGAATATTTATGAAAACCATTCCTCATGGACTACTTGATTACGTTAATGGAATGGAATTTATTACAGCCTAGGGTTTCAATTTCGGTTGATTACGCTAAAGGAATTCATCAAGCGTGTGTCACAGAGATGATGAGATCGAAGGAAACATGAGGTGAGATCGAGTGTTAGGGTTTTCTTTTAGGCGACATTTAAAAAAACAATGGAGACGTTAGATGTTAGGGTTTGTGATTGTGAGAAGGACGAAAGAAGGGGTCAGGAGATAGGAAGCGGATGAAAGGGAAAAGGGGGAATAAAGAGTCGTGGTGTTTTCCCTCCTAAATGCAATGAATGAGGCCTAAGAAGTTGCCAGGTGGTAATAAGTGGGGTAACTGGTTGCCAAGTGACAATAGCTTGTTTTGCTTTATTAGAGCATTCATAATCAAATCTCTTACTATATCTCTATAATTACACAAAAAACATTATCTTTTTTCTCTTCTTATCAATTAAATAATATTTTTATACTTTTATCATTACCTTTTATTTCTCTTTCACTAACAACCACTTTAAAAAAAATATTGAAAATTATAGAAATGAATGTATCTCCTCTTTTTTCTCCCTCCCACACACACAACAATTTACAATTAATCTCACAAATATAAAAGTTTGGCTCATGTAGATATGGGAATCCATTGTTAATGCTTATAAATTTTAAAAGAAAATTATTTTTAAAGAAGAAGTAAAATGACCAAAAAACCCACACATGCTTCCGAAAGGTTCGGTAATTTTGTTTGTTATTATGAATATGAATTTTAAATATATTATATTCTCTATATTAAAAAAAATCTCCTTTAAAAACCCAAAGGTTAACCCTCAAAGTCAAAAGCCCCCCAAATTCAGCTCCATCGCTAAACAGCCGTTCGAGTGAGCTTTCCCAGAGACGAACAACTATAGCTCGATTATCGAGGAACGGAGTTCGTCAACCTAGGGTACGATTTTTCACCGTTAAATCCTGATTTTTATGTTTTGCACTTCTAATGTGTGAATCTGCTCTTCCGAAACAATCTGTAGTTCGTTTTCTAGTTAATTTTGATCTCAAAAGCTGCAGCATCGTTCGATTCGAGTGCGTGAAGTGAGGAAATAGTTGAACTTCGTTTAGAGGTGTTGAATCGGACGATTTTAGTGTGCTATTAGTTCATGCGTGTTGGTGTATGTATAATTTGTATGGATTATGGAACATATGGTGGATTTGACCTAGATCTGAAGCTATTTACTAGTTTTATTGGTTTAAATGTAGTTATGTGTGTTTGAAATGTGGCAATTAGGGTAATTAGACATGAGTTATGTACTTATGTTTGATTTGATAGATTTTTTAGGTTACTGTTACAGATTTTATTTTTGTGCTTATTTATGAGGATTAGCGGCAGATAGAATCGGCTTTGGATTGTTCGTTTTCGCCTAATTGTTTGCTAAATTCTGTTTTTGCTTGATTATTTTCCAAATTAAATTCTGTTTTTGCTTATTTGTTTTTTAAATTCTGTTTTTGCTAAAAAGTTGTAGTTTCGTTCAGTTCGAGTGCGTCAAGTGAAGAAATCGTATTTGGTTAGAGGTGTTAAATCGGACTATTTTAGTGTGTTATCAGTTGATATCTGTTACTGTATGGATTATGGAATTGTCTGGTGGACTTGCCCTAGATCTGAAGTTATTTACTAGTTTCACTGTTTTAAATCATTAAATGTGGTTATATGTGTTTGAAATATGGTATTTAAGGCAATTAGACATGCGATATGTTTGATATTGATAGATTTTTTAGGTTAATGTTACTGATTGTATATCTGTGCCTGTTTAGGAGGGTTAGTCGCGTCGAGAATCGACTTTGCATTGCTCATTTTCGCTTAATCTTTTGCTAAATACTGTTTTTGCATACTGGTTTGCTAAATTCTGTTTTTGGCTCAAAAGTTGTAGTTTCATTCGATTCGAGCGCGTTAAGTGAATAAATTGTTTAATTTGTTTGGAGGTGTTGAATCGAACAATTTTGGTGTGTTATCAGTTCATGTGTGTTGGTGTATGTATAATTTGTATGGATCATGGAACATCTGGTGGATTTTCCCTAGATCTGAAACTATTTACTGGTTTTATGGTTTAAATGTAGTTATGTGTGTTTGAAATGTGGTATTTGTGGCAATCAAACATATGTGTTATGCACATATGTTTGATTTGGTAAATTTTTAGGTTACTGTTACAGATTTTATATTTGTGCTTGTTTATGAGGATTAGCGGCGTCTAGAATCGACTTTGGATTGTTTGTTTTCGCTAAATTCTGTTCCAGGCAAGTTTGTAAAATTAGGCTTTCTGCTTTTGGTATTTAACATCTACTGTTTTTTTGTTTTAGACATAGTTCTTAAAGGCGCTAGGTCCCATCAAGGCGTATAGGTCTCGCCTGGGGCCTAGGTGCAAAGCGCCAAAAGAGCAAGGGCCTGAGAAAAATAAAGCGCATAAGGAAAAAAAGTAAAAAATCTATTATGTATTAGAAAAAGAATACTATTCTTAATATAAAGTAAACAAATCTATTATATAACAGTTTATATAATCTATTTACTACCAAAAGTTCTAAAATATTAGGGTAGAAAAGTAGTTTTCCTTGGATAAAAGTAGAAATCTGGATAGACTTTTTTCGCAATTTAGAGAATTTGGCCGGAAACTTTCCGGAAATCTATGAATCTAGCCGGAATGTGCGCTTGAATCATCATCTGGCGAATTAACCCGCAATTTCCTCGACGTAAATCGCAACTACCTCGTTTCACCTAAAAAATGGGCCTAGGCGCAAGAGGCGATGGCCTTTAACAACTATGGTTTTAGATACTCAAAATTTTATTAATATGTGATTTTGATCATTTTAATAACTTTGTTTAGTAAAACTACAACTCAATTTTCGATGGTTTATCGGCTTACCTTGACAAACTCGATCAAATACTAAAATTGATGGGTTGTGTTATTTTTTTGTTGTCCGAGGAAATGGATAGCCAGATATAAGATATGTTCATTTTGGTGTCCTGACTCCTGACATACTTGTATAAAGTTATGTTACAGATAATATCTATAGTAACTTGTTAGTTGGATACAGAACTAATTAGATTTTTTTAATTCTTTAAAATTCATGATGAATGTATAGGTGAATATAAGGCCACTGAAAGCAGTGATTATTGAAAAACTATGTTAGGTTCCATAATTGTATCCACTGGAGTACTTCTTATATCATTATTAAAATTTATTGTATTTGTAATGTGGAACAAATACAATAACTTTTAATCATGATATAAGAAGTACTCCTCTGGATACAATAATGGAACCTAACATAGTTTTTCAATAACAAGTGGATAAGATTCTCATGTGTGCTATGACTGTGAAATATGGAGATTGTTGTTACGGCTGATATTTTCTCAGTAAGAATCAGGAAATAAAAATAAAATCCAGTTGATGAAGGTTTATTAAAGGAATATATACCATGTATATTTTGCCGTACATGTCAATTTTTGTTATTGTTTTTTCTTCTTCATGACATCACATATCATGTTTAATCAAATCAATGTGTGTAAAAAATCACGCTGTACTTTGTTTTATAGTAGTTGTTGAACATATCCATGTGTATATGTCATAACTGCAACAATTGCAACTTGATGACTGTTAGATGTGTGTCTGTATATGTATATAGATATACTTACATCTCGCTATTATTCAAGAAGCATCCTATATCTACTTAAGAGTTCAGACTATGTATGCATGTACGCACAAAACAATTCCCTCTATGAACTATTGTGCGGCACTGCAGCCCTAATGATATTCATCGATTAATTCCACAGGAAGTATGAGTGAAGCCCCTGTAACAAAGTCAATGGAGTCAAAGAAACCAGTTACTTTGAGTGGTACAGCTAAGGATGCGAAACACGCCCCGACACTTGGCCTCGTTGACATAGGTGAAAGTAAACGTGCTTACATCTTTCGGGTTTCCCTACCTGGTGTCTGTAAACCTCAGTGTAAGTACTCTTTTGGCATTTCATTCCGACACTAATATGACAATAAATTGTTAAACCTTCTAATTAACAAAATACCAGGGATTACCAATGACTTAAACGTGAGGAATTCATCCTTTTTGTTATACTTCATACTTTTCCATTTTGGTTGTTAATATGAGATTCTATGCTTAAACCTTGACAAACTCCTAAGTCCTAATTAAAGAATGTATATTAATTGTTATAATATTATATCATGACAGGCAATGTGAAGCTCGATATACGGGCTGATGGGCGTGTTGAAATCAAAGGACTAATGCAAGACAGTGAGTTTATCAACAATCATGCCAACAAATACAAGCCCAGAGTCCAACAACTAGCCCCATCTGGAAACTTCAATGTCTTGTTCAACTTACCTGGCCGGGTTGACCCGCGGTTGGTCTCACCCACTTTCCGAAACAGCGGGATACTGGAAGTTGTGGTGATGAAGCACACCATACCCAACAATCAACCCATTAACCCGGGTACCCCCGCGCTTGCTTCCTAGAGTGTTGTTTCTGTTTTTATTAGGGTCTGGTGTTAAGTCAACTCGGTGTTAAGAAACCCAGTTCTAGTTTTAGATGATGTATTTTTATGTTATCAGCTCTTATGATTGTGACCATTCTGCATTAGTTTTACTTGGGTTTGCTTTCGCCAGGGGTAACTTTTGATGTTACAGTTTAATGGTAGTGGTGGGCGGGTAACTTCTTGTACTGGTCGAGTATGTGACTAGAGGCGTAAACAATCCGAGTTGAGCTCCAGCCCGCTTAAGTTCAATCTCGGCTCATTTCGAGCTCCATATCCAAAGTTTGGGTTGGCTTTTAAGCTCAAACTTGAGTTTGGCTCGTTTATTATTTATCGTATATTTTATTATTCTTTTTGTATAAAATCTATAGTTATTATTTACTTAATTATAATTTAGTTTTATATATGTAACATAATATATATATATATATATATATATATATATATTATTTAGTTATTTTTATTATAGGTATATATAGTTACTTTTATCATTATTTTATTATCATTATTGTATTATGTAATATATATTTTATATATAAAATTAAAAATTACATAGCTTAGCTGAGTTGAGCTGTGCCATGTATATGTGGTTTGGACTTGTTTATTAAACAAGCTTATTTTTGGGCTTGAGCTCGTTTAAGCTTGGCTTGATTCAAGCTTTTAGTGAGTCAATCTTGAATAGCTCACGCGTAGCTTGGCTTGTTTACACCTTTGTATGTGATTCCTTTAGGATAAAACATAATGTGTTAAAAGAGTAACGGTGGATTTTAGTCATCCAATGGGTACAACACAATAACTTTATAAACCAAGAAATGGAAGCATCAGAAATACATGGGTTGGTCCATACTGAAATCAAAGTTAGGACCACTGGTAAAGATTTAGGTGCATTTTTACTTTTGTTTTGTAGGGTAAGACGCCAGCATATAAAGGCCACACATCCCATGGGGCTTCCCTGTTTTTCTCTTCATCCTTATGTACCCTTTCTCACCCCATTTTGGTCCCCAAGAGTTCCTCACTATGACGTAATCTAGACCCTTGGTTGTTCCATATCCGACCGCTGCTACTCCATGATCCAATTCAGTCCCGCAATGCCCATCGAACACACCCTGATCAACATTCCCATTTTCAAAGTTAAAATCTTTAACCCGATGGTGACATCTCATAAGTTTGGTAAGCAGGTCAAAAGAGGCCCAAGCGGGCTTGATTTGAGAAACGATTCACAAGAACGGGTTGTTGTAGACTTACCCCGCTGTAGAACTGGAAGTCGCGACCAGAGGCTTCAATGGCAACACTAATGGGTTGGTTTGCAAGCGCCTTCAAGAAACTATCTTCATTGTTTCGTGGTACATCATGATACCCGCTAATTGTCACCTTTTCTGATACGTCCTATAATAATAATAATAATACAAAATCTTTTAGAATCATTCGAGTCCCGATACGCTTTAGATTCATGTTTATATAAAGGTTTTAAGTTTAAAAACTTAACCTTCTTTTCGCCACACGTGCCTTCACTCATGATATAAGGATACTCTTCTTCTTTATGAAGTCCACTTCTCATGACGTATGCAAATGCATAATCCATGAGACCTCCATTGCACCCATTGTTGAAGGTTGTGTCACAATCGATTAGTTCTTGTTCTGATAACATGGTTAGATTTCCGGTCACGATTTGGTTTATACCTTCCACCGCAGCTACCGTTGAGAATGCCCAACAACTACCTATACACATATTTTAAATATTCAATCCCTTGATATAAATTAGAGGTGGAAATACCACGTCTAACTGAAACTAGTTTATACTCTTAAGCTTTATTATTAGTACTTACCACATTGACCTTGGTTTTTGACCGGAGCAACCGCACCTTTCTTTCTCCAATCAACTGATTTTGGCAAATTCACAAAATCTCGATAACTAAATTCTTCAATGGACTCGTCTTTCCTCTCAGCGAGCTCGCCTTTAAGCCCCAAGAACTTGTTCTTGAACTCCTCGTGGGTCAAGTCAGCAAACTCGTTAAGTCCAAGCCAATAGTTGCTAACTTTCTTGTTGGTGTCATCAATATGCTTCAAATTGTCCATAAAGATCTCAAACCTATGTAGCTTTTCATCTAAGCTTTCATAGATTTTGCTATGTTTTGCGAGCCATGATTCGAAAAGGTGAATCACCTTATGAATGGACGTTAATTCCTCCTGAGCGTACCCTAGGATTGAAAACTCGTTGGCTAAACCCGAACATGCCAAAACCGATACGAATACCAAGAAAAGTGATGTCTTTTTGGAAAAGAAGATGAATGCCATTGTTGTTGATGTTGTGGAAGCTATGAATGGAGGAGGGTTTAAATAGGGTTTTGTTTGGTTCAAAGGCATTGTTTATGTTTCTTTCAAGTTAAGATGTTAGAAACTTTATATATGTTTCCTTAAAGTTTGGTTCTTTTTGGCAATCTTTTGATCCAAGTATGTCTCCTTGAGTGTACTTAGAAGCATGGGTCGATATAATATAATTAACAACAGCATGCTATAAAATAACCCAACAAAAAATAATTACGTAAGCGTGATATCTAAAGGTGATTCGGATCATAAACAGGTTAATCCGTTTATTAAACATAACGTGATTTTGGGTGAACAAGTGAAAAGAGTGTCGATCTTTTCTCATTCCTGGCCGGTTATTTAGACCGAGCCAACGGCTTGAACGGCATCAATGAACAAGTGAAAGAGTGTCAATCTTTTCTCATTCCTCTGTTGAGTGGCCGGTTGACTGAGCCAACAGGTGAACCGTATCACCAAAGCCGGTCGAAGTAGTTTTTGAACCATTATAATCGAGTGTTGCAAGATCCTCATAGCTAATCGTTAATCTATTATTTTAGGGCAAATTTATAACAAGCAAAATTCAATATTATAATAGTGATTATTAAAAAAATGCATAGAAATATACTACTTAAATACTTTTTCGTATTATATTCTTAATTTAGTAATTGCAAAGTTCTAATTATAATCCTGTGTGACAAACTTGATATATTGGAACTTGAATCCAAGAATTTTGAGTTGTGTATCAGATACATAGTGATAAACATATATTTATTTATACATAGATAAGTGTGTGTGTCATCTTGAACGTTTGCAAACTCACTCCATGTATCTACTTTATCTAAAACACAATTACACAAGTGATCAACTCGTTAAGGGAAACATGTGAAAATAAAATGGATACTCAAAAGACATGTATTATACTATATAAACCTACAAAATGAAGTTTGATTTACAGTAGCTAGCTCTACGTGAGTTTTTTTTTTTTTTTGGTCTTTTAGTGTTATTTTTTTTTCTATTTTCATAATTCATCATTTAGTATTAATACTTACAACTCCTCAACTTTGTAATCAATTTTTATGTACTTATTTTTTGGGTACGTATTGGTATAAATTTATGTTGATTTACGTTTCAATTTAACTTCTTTTATGGAAATGAGTAGGCTAAAATATTATACGTTTTTGTGTTATTTTATGTACGTTTTTACTTGGTTTACATTTTGAAATAAATTCATTAGATGATAAAACTTCGAGCTACTTTACGTTTCGATGTTGACGCAACGCAGCATATTATTCTTTAACTTATAAAAACTTAATTTTCTTATGTACTTATTTTTATGTATGTGTGGGTATAGGTTCAAGTTGGTTAACGTTTCAACGTAAATTTCTTTCGCAAGTAAGTCGGATCAAATATAATACGTCTTCGTGCTTATTTTATGTACATTTTTAGTTTGCTACGTTTTGACGTAACTTTTGTTCAGGAAACAAGTTGGGTGAAAATAATAGGTTTTCATTAGACGTTACAAATTCGAGTTACTTTACTTTTTGAACCTGCAACAATGCGCAGGGAAATTTACTATAGTTTGAATATAAAAAAGACAGTAAAAGTGTATTTTCGAAGGAAATATAATCACTATTATTTCCTCATTTTATGATTTACCAAAACGCAAAAGTGTATCCTCATTGTATGATTCACCAAAGTACAAAGTTCATTAACATAGTTGATAAACTCGGTTGGTCATGAATGTACGGAAATGTAATATACCATCTAGCATAAAACGTGTACAAGTGAAGTGGTGGAACTTAATTCGGTAAGTCAAGGCCCCCATCGTTCTCACACTTACTAGAACATAATTCATCCATTTCAAGAATGCTGAACTTGGTTAGTTTCATCACTTGGTACATACGATTTTAAATCAAAAGTAAGTTCAAGAACAATAATAAAACGGGATCTTGATGCAGAAATTTATAAGAAAGTAAGAAGAAATCGTAAGAAAATAAGAAAAAAAAATGAACTAAAACTCACTTAGATAGCTGATTAGTTTCTTCCAACAAATCTGGAAATTCAGAGAGAGTGCGAAGGTTGGGAAAGTTTGAAGGAGTGAAGGATTGCTCTTATTTATAGCGGAGAAGTGGCTGCCAACTTCACTTCTTGTGAAGTGAGTTATCTTCGTGCGAAGTGAGCTTCAATTCGCACGAGGGCGTCGGGTTGGGCCATTTTTACGTATTTTAGTCGGTTTTCAAGTATTCCAAGTATAAAGGCGTAACGTATGAGTATTGTAGGTATAACAAGTGTTGATTCACATGAAACGCGTATTTAAATGATCGATTGTATGTATAACAAGTATGAATTTTTATTATAATCAAAGTCTCGGATTACAAGGTTGGAAACAAAATAGAAACGTGACATTGATACAAGTTTTCATAAATAGAAATACAATTACACTTTTTAAATAAGGAAAGTACAAAAATATAAAAATATATTTAGTTTGTTTCTATATTACTAATATGACATTCCCAACCCCTTCAACTCAAGATGGGAGACCAAAGGTTTCCTCGAAGACCACCTTGGAAAGGTTTTTCTGGTGAAGCTAGGGAATCGACAACGAAGTTTTTTGTGACGAATCTGCCAGAGAGATGCAGTTCGCAGGAACTGGCAGCACTCTTCAGGCAATATGGATGGGTCACCGGGGCTTATGTGGCAAGGAAACGTGACAAAGCTGGTAATGTTTTTGGGTTTGTAAGCCTCAAGGATGTAAAGGATAGAATAAAGATGGAGAATATGCTTAATGGACTGATGCTGGGCAATATGAAACTGAAAGTAAGTGTAGCAAGATTTACTCTCGACAATACCGAACCAGTACCACGTCATCCTCAATGGGAGCAATCTACAAGAGAAACCTTGGTCAGAACTCAAGAAACATTCATATGTATGGATTGGCAAACCCCCTGTGGAGTCGGTGTGGAACAAGGAAAGGACGAGAAGGTGGTTCTTGCTGACAACCTTAGAACCTTTCATATTCTAGCCAATGAGGCACCTCAGAATCCAGTATCTGGGTGGATGTACCCTTTTTCTGGCTTTCGATACAAAAGAAGATGCGGATTGCAAAAACTGGATTTATGGAATGGGCAATCTCTCCCTTATGATCGGATCGCCTGGCTAAATTTAATGATATTGGGAAATTGTATGGGAAAGTCATAATGCCTTCACAACTTGACGGGAAAGAAGCAAACTTGTCATTTGATTGCATCGGAGTTTTGGTGGATTCCGGGAGGAATATTAATGATGAAATTAGGATATATGAAGCGCCAGGTGATTGGGTTCCAGATTTTAGATAAAATTGAAGAAACAAACGAGGAAAGTATGGAAGATTCCGATCAAGAATCAGAGAATGCCAAAGATTCCGACTAAGAAACGGAGAATATTAAAGATGATCAATTGGAGAATGTTGAATACATTCAACCAGAAAAAAGTAAACCCAATTAAATCTTTTGTCTTCCCTTTCCCAAAGCCAATTAACCTCAATGACCCAGTCAATAGCTCTGAATCTTTCCCAATCCAAAATCATGAGGAGCAGTGGTGAACCAATCTATCCCTCCCCAACCTATAAGCGACCAAAATATAAGTAAACTTGCTTATCAAAATGCGACGGTTCACGCAATTAACAATGAAGTTGTAGATGTAGGTGAAGGTATAGGAATTAACCTATCGGGTAAAGAAGATATAGTTAGAATGGAGATCCAGGACAAAGGTTTAGACGGGGGGTTACAATGAATTTCCTAAGTAAAGGGGTGGGTAATTCAATCAAAACTGGTTGGATTAGACGTTTGAAGCAGGAGCATGGTATTAGCTTTATTGGTGTTCAAGAAACAATATCCTCAGCAAGTCGTAGAGAGACTTTTTCGGAGTTATGGGATAGTGGGAATATGGATTTGGATTGGGTAAATTCTACGGGGTGATCAGGTAGCTTAGTAAGTCTTTGGGCTCGAATGGATTTTACCAGAGAAGTTTCAGTTAAAGACCAGAATTTTCTACTAATTGTTGGTCAGTTAGTTGGTGACAACACTCTTTTAAATATTTTAAATGTATACGCGACTCAAACATTATTTATGGAGTCAAATAGAAGCTTTAGTGGCTGCTAGAAGTGGAATGTGGGTGATCTTAGGTGACTTCAACTCGGTTCGGATCCCAGAAGATTGAAAAAATTCTAATTTTGATACAACAGAGGCTGGTTATTTCAATGAATTCATTCATAGCTGTGACCTATATGAATACATTCTAAGTGGAAGGAAGTATACTTTCAAAACAGGGGATGGAAAAAAGCTCAGTAGGATTGACCGTTTTTCGGTTTGCGCTCAGTATAGGAATAAGTGGCCAAGGGCATCTTACCATGCTTTGAATAGAGAACACTCGGATCACAGCCCAATTATCCTTATTACGACGGGAAAAAAAAAACTTTGGTAAGATTCCATTTAAATTTTACAATTCATGGTTAGCTTATCCAAATCTATGTGAGGAAGTGATTAAAGCAGCTAAGGATAGTGCTATCAGTGGTAATGCGGATGTAATCTTAGCAATTAAATTGTGAAAGATTAAAAAGTCTATTAAGGAATGGACTCAAAAAAATTCATAAGTGATTTAAATGAGGCAAAAAATTGGATCTAAAACAAAAAGCTAGAGTTCGTTAGGCATCTTTGGGGGATGAAAATTCTTCCTACTTTCACCGTTATATTAACAGTCGGATAGGGCGAAGTAGAATAAATGGTTTGGTGATAAATGGGGCTTGGTGTACTGATCCAATCCCAATTAAAGCTGCAGTTCAGGATTTTTTTGCATCAAGATTCAAGGAACCGGTCTGGCGTTGACCGTCTTTTCAATGTCATCATCTTCAAAAGCTTACAAATATCGAAGGAGAATTCTTAACGAGCCATTTCTCAAGTACCGAAGTTCAAAACGCTGTTTGGGATTGTGGTGACGACAAGGCACCGGGCCCGGACAGTTTTAACTTCAAGTTAATCAAGCGCTTTTGGAACGAACTGGGCGAAGATTTTGTGACTATGATGCACCATTTCCATGAAACGGGGGTTATTAGCCATGGTTGTTCTTCCTCATTTATCACACTTATACCAAAAGCTTTGACTGCGGTAAACCTTAACGATTTCCGACCAATAAACTTGATCGGATGTATAACTAAGGTTATTTCTAAAGTTCTATCCAATCGTTTAAAATTTGTGATTAAGTCTATCGTTTTGGAGGAACAATCAGCTTTCCTTGCTGACCGTAACATACTTGATGGACCTATGATCATAAACGAAACACTCTCTTGGGCTAAACAATCAAAATCGAGGATGCTCCTTTTCAAAGTAGATTTTAAAAAGGCTTTTGATTCCATATCATGGAACTTTATGGACTCGGTACTGCACCAAATGAACTTCCCACTTAAATGGCGATTATGGGTTAAAGGCATACTTCTATCATCAAGATCATCAGTCTTGGTTAATGGGTCGCCCACAAATGAATTTAATTATGAACGGGGAGTTCCGCAGGGGGATCCCCTCTCGCCATTTCTTTTCATCCTTGCAATGTAAGCTTTTTCATCTTTTGTTAACAGTGCGGTCAATTCTGGATTCATTCATGGCGTCGTAATTCCAAATGGTGGGCCAACCATTTCCCATCTAATCTTTGCCGACGATGTTCTTTTGGTTGGGGAATGGTCGAACCATAATGCATCGAACATTAGGCGTTTGATACGATGTTTTTCTATCAAAACCTGTTTGAAATTGAATTGTAGGAAGTCATGCTTATTCGGGGTAGGTGTGACTTCAGATGAGATTGAGAGAATGGCTGGTTTCTTGGCATGTCAACATGGTGTTTTCCCTTTCACTTATCTTGGGTCAAAAGTTGGAGCGAACATGAATAACTATACAAATTGGGCGCTGGTTATCAATTTTTTTGAAAATAGGCTCACTAAGTGGAAAGCCTCTAACATCTCGGTTGGAGGAAGGGTCACGCTCATTAAGTCAGTACTTGACAGCCTCCCCACTTATTATTTTTCCCTTTTTCGAGCCCCGATGAAGGTGATGATAAGTTGGAACAACTTAGAAGAATTTGTTTTGGGGAGGATCAAACGAAGTCCATATATGGTGTGGGTAAAATGGAAAGACATTATGGCAACAATTAAAGATGGCGGGTTAGGTATTGCCTCTCTTTTGGATTTTAAACGAAGTCTTCTAGCAAAATGGGTATGGCGTTTCAAGTACGAACAAAAGAGGCTTTGGCGTAGAGTGGTGCTTGCTCTTCACCAAATGCCTAGAAGGTGGGAATTTATGCCGTTAAAAACCGGAAGGTCTGGAACATGGAAGAATATAGTTAAAGTGGAAGGGGAACTTCGTTTTCAAGACATCCATTTAAGAAGATTAATTCATGGTGCTGTTGGTAAGGGGAATCCATAAGTTTTTTCGTTGGACTCATGGTTAAATGGCTCATGTCTCAAAGATTTATTTCCAATTTTTTTTTAATCTGGAAATTCCAAACAATGTTTTGTCAATGAAATAGTGGTCCCCCAATGGAAGTATGGTGAATTATGTGTGGAACTGGAGTAGGCAGTTGCTATTTTCAACTGAGTGGGATGAATTTTATATATGTATGACCATGCTCAACGCTGTCTCTCTAAGTAACTCGATGGACTCTTGGAAGTGGTCTCTTAATGTGGAAGATGGATTCTCGGTTAAATCTCTAAGGGGTCTTTTGTCAAAACTAGCTTCAAATAGAGACGGATGCAATGCTGGATGGTGTTCATGGCTGTCTAAAAAAGTAAACATTTTTTGCTGGCGTTTGGCTCTGGATAGGCTTCCAACTCGTAAGGCTTTGGCGCGACGAGGCGTTAACATTGGTTCGTCTTCTTGTCCCTTATGCAATGAGGCGGAGTCTTCGGACCATTTATTCTCTGCTTGTATGGTGTCGACCATAGTTTGGCAGAAAATTTCGGTATGGTGTAAATTACCTCCTTCGTTTCTCTTCTCCATTGCGGATATTTGGAATATGGATAAAGTAATATCTGATAATCATGTTATAAGCAAACTGGTCCAATGTATTATTAAAATTGGGTGTTGGCTTATATGGAAACACAAGAATGAAGTGGTATTTAAATCGAGTATAATTGATATTAGAAACACCTTGGATGAGCTACGTATCACGGGTTTCTTTTCGCTAAAAAGTAGGTCAAAATTGGAGTTTGATTGGGATCAATGATGTAGATTTGATTTCTGTAGTTAGAATGTAATTTGGCTGTTTATTTTGGTTGGTCTGTTTGTTTTGGTTTCCAACTTGTGCTGGTTGTTTGTTGTGAATAAAGGTAACTTCCAAAAAAAATATTACTAATGGAGTAAATTGCACAAAACATTCTTTATGTTTCCTCAAACTTGCAGATTCCAATCTTAATGTTTAAAAGTTGCTAAAACAGCCTTTAAGTTTATTTTTGTTGCGGGTTCAATCCTTTACAGCTAACCACGTTATTTTCTTCAGTTAAGTTCCCTCACATGCATAACATGTGAGGGTATATTCGTCATTTTGGTTGATCTTCCACCCACGTCAATTATAAGAAAAAAGAATATTTAAGGTTTAACCTATTTTAAAAAAATTCTAACCACAGGGACTAATGTGCAATAAAACCAAACTTTTAAAAACCAAACACCCTCTTTTCCGGTCTTCTTCTCCGGCGACTTTGCCGGATTCCGACGAACCCGAAATTAAGATAGGAATCTTGTTAAGCTAGCCCACTAAGCTGTAAAGATTAACACAGATTTTGATCATGCCAATCAAACTCTTCAGGATTATCATCAGTTGGAAGAATCGGCGCCTTATTCGCATCAGACGGAAACGACAAACGACTCTTCAACCCTAGATACCTCTCACGGAACTCCGATGCCGTCAAATCAGAGAACTTCGTAACACCGTGTTCAGTAGTCGGATCCAGCAACTTGTGACGCTTAGGACGCCCCAAGTTAGACTTAAACACTATCAAACGGTAATCGTGCTCCTCTGTAGTCGCGTACGTTTTACCAAACTTTGTTTAAACTAGGTTAAAACTTAAATGTTCTTTTTTTTATAATTGAAGTGGGTGGAAGATCAACCAAAATGACGAATATACCCTCACATGTTATGCATGTGAGGGAACTTAACTGAAGAAAATAACGTGGTTAGCTGTAAAGGATTGAACCCGCAACAAAAATAAACTTAAAGGCTGTTTTTAGCAACTTTTAAACATTAAGGCTGAAACTTGCAAGTTTGAGAAAACATAAAGGATGTTTTGTGCAATTTACTCTTACTAATATGATAAGTTGAGAAAGGAATACAAGTGAAAGGGTTGACATGCTCACTAATACAATCATTAATTAATATGTATATTATATAAACGACTTTGTGTTACCGTGATTATCGTATAGATATTTTTGTTTATGTAAAACACTATTTTACCAGCCTTCACTGTTTTAAAAATAAATATAAAGCTTGTAATGTAATAGAAACAAGTAAGGATATTAAGTAATTCTTATTAATAACCATAATAAATACGTTTACTTTATAAAAAGATTTCAAATTTAATATATTAAATTAAAATAGAGTGAATAAATTAGAGATTTTTTTAACAGCAAATTTAGATCATTAATGGATCACTGGGTATTATCATATCATCAACGGAACCACCCAATTATATCCATCTCCATTAGTCAATAACGTCTATACACCAATTCAGGAGGAAACCCGATAAATTTGGGACAACCCCGTTAAGAAAATCAAACTCAGGACTTAATGGTCCCAAAACCTTATTTCACCCCAAGATTCCACTATGCTATAATGCCATGGGCGTGAATAAATTAGAGTTATTCTACAAAGGGTGTTTTCCTTAAGACTACCCAGAGTTTTTCAAGCCACAACCTGGATTCATCATCTAATATTGCGACAAATGGAGACAATTAGACGCTTATTTATTACCTTGCCCACTTGCGCCCCCTCACTTGAGCCTGTTGTGGTAACTTCACCAATAGCCCAAGCTAACACCCCTAAACAACCCACTCGCCCAACCGACCATGGTCACCTCTGCTCACTTGCGCCGACGTTAGCTTCACAATGTTGCGGTGCTCTAGAGCCACCTGGCTCCGACGTGGCTCACGCCACTATTAGCGGGTGTCCACAATAGACTGTCTAGGAAGTCTTATGGATCATTAGATTGAAAGTTTGAATGCATTTGATTAATTAGTGGCATTTTTGTAAATTGTGTCCTATTTTTAATTGTTGATCTAATGGCATAAGTGATATAAATATAATTTCGATGCGTCTTAATTTCAGAAACCCATTCTAATTTCTCCTCATCCTTTTTAATGTCAATAAATTTTTTATATGTCATAGTGATTTTTTTAATTAAACCATAATAACAAGATTTTTTGTCTTTAATATGAGTATCATAATGTCATATAAAAAATTACATTTCAACGGAGTATTTTTAGTCAATGGTGTTTTTTGTTCAGTTTATCCCATGTGTTTTATTTGTAGTGGGTGCATATTTTGAGATAACAAATGATTTATTATATAATGTTTTATTAGTTGCGTGTATATAATGTTATTTTTAGTTAACAAATAGTACTTAATATTTATGTTTTACGGATAATAAATGATATATGATATTTTAATAAAAATATAGTGTTTTTTATTATAATTAAATAATTATCTAAATTACTTTTATACCATCACTCTTAATTTGAATGATACACATATCAAATATGATAGACACATATCAAATTTTCAAGTCCTCTTATACTTTTTCGATATTCTTTCTTTCTTTCTTTCTTTTTTTTTTATAAAAGAAATTAAAGAAGTGAATGAGAACTTTACAATAAAAAATATTGTAATAATATTAACCATAAAATAAAAAATAATTGTTTGTATTGCAAATAGAGAGATCCATGGTATTGTGGTAGCAATCTTTTACTTGAGTGAGTAAACAAAGAGACTAGACTAGCCTTATGTCACCACAATCCCATTAATTGCCTCCCTCTTTTTCCCAAAATTCCTCGCACGTGTCAACTTTCTTTGCTTTAAATAACGTTAATAAATCAAGTAAAAATACATTTAAAAACGATATTTATTTATTTACTATACATACATACAAAATAAAGTTTCTGAGAATAGTGTCAGCCAGCTGAGTGAGACTTTCTTAATTTATTTAATTTACAAATTTTCAGTTTAAAATTATGATATTGTCTTTCCAGTTTAAAATTATTTTTTTGTCCTCGTTCAAAATAAAATTATGTTTTTGCTCATGGCTTAAAATTATGAATTTGTCCTCGGTTAAAAAAAAGATTTTGCCCCATTTCAAAAATTATGATTTCGCCACGAGTTTAAAATTACCTTTTTGCCCCAAGTTCAAAACAAAATCATGCTTTTGCTCCAAGCTCAAAATAAAAATTTTACCCCTTTTCAAAACAAATTTATGGTTTCGTCCCCAGCTAGAATTTACGAATTTGCCATTTGCCCTCAATTCAAAATAAAAATATGTTTTTCTCCTCTGGCTAAAAAATATGAATTTGCCCTCAGTTCAAGAATATGATTTTGCCCCATTTAAAAAATTACAATTTCACCCTGAGTTCAAAATTACGTTTTTCCACCAGTTCAAAACACAAATATTGTATTGCCCCAGCTAAAAATAACGAATTTCAAAAGTTACAATTTCGCCGTTAGTTCAAAATTATGGTTTTGCCCCTAGTTCAAAACAAAATTATGGTTCTCCCCCCCCCCCCCAACTAAAAATTACGAATCTGTCCTCAGTTTAAAATTATGATTTTCCCCATATCAAAAATTACGATTTTGACCCGGTTAAAAAAATTTAGTTTTCTTTTTCAAAACTATAGTAGTGTGTCAAGTAGATGTCTAGCACTCGCTTATTAGTCCAGACAAATTACTATTTTGCCCGTAGCTTAAAATTGCATGATTGCCATCGTTTAATTTTTTTAGCCTAACTATGATAGTGTTTTGGTTTAATTGGTTGACTTGATGTATTTTTTTGAGATCGTGTTCTAAATAGTATGTACAAGTAACCAAAATACATCCGCGCGTGTTTAAGAAACTAAGAAATATTCGGCTTAGCGCCCTACAACGCGAACGGAGCATAACCCTAGTATACACTACAAGGGAAAGAATCCCCTAAAGAGTGGGGTTTACTTAACTAATATAAGAAGAATCCCGGAGATAAATCTGACATTCCTTATAAGTAGGATAAAAAGACATTTTGGTTTTAAAACACAAACTTTCATCCTTTTGTATTCTCAAAAAATACAACACAAAAATCTAGTACAAAAGATCCATTAAAAATGTAGTACTAAAAATTCAAAACAAAAAATGTAGAACAAAAATATAGTAGCAAAAATCTACCACAAAAATGCTATGCAACATAGAAATAGAACACAATTTTTTGGTTTTTTTATATTTTATATAGCAATAGGATACTCAAATTAAAGATAAAAAATGATCGAACATGTTGCAATTTTTTATATAATGTCGTATAAAAAAGTTATAAACACTTAAAAATGAGGGAATATGCATGTGTCTTGTATGTGGAGAAAAAAGTCAACAAATAGGTTATTCCAATAATACATTAACACTCCTTTTTTTCTATATTTTCAGCTTACCTATTGATTTGAATAATGAAATATTAAAATTCATTTTTATCCTACTTAGGTAAAACTAACTTTTTAATTGATCGTATCTCTACAATATAATATTTAAAGAAAAACAAGAGGTCAAGAAAAACATATCTCGATACTTGATACGTGAAATACTTAAAATTTGTGATACACTTGTGGTTTGGAGAAGGAGGCCTTTGCAAAAATAAAAATAAAAATGTGTAGGATAGGGATGAGCGTGATATAAGATCAGTACCAAATACTAGTATTGAAGAATGAGAAGTGGGTGCCGATACTGTACTAAATTGTTACTGGCACTGATCCCGAAAAGTGAGAAAAATGGGTACTAGTACTGAAAATTGTTGGTATGGTGCCGGTTCGATACCCGGTACCAAATGCTCACCCTTAATGTAGGATACCTTCAGCTTAGGTGGATTCAGTAAAAGGGATTATGTCACCCCTAACCATCGGGTTGTCTCCCCCCCCCCCCCCCCCCCAAGAGTGGTGGATCTCATCTATAGCATCGCACTTTACCTTCTATAGAAGGTGAGGAATGAAAAATTGTTCAATGGTCGCATTCGAATTTGATAAGATATTTGAATTCATAAAGGCTACGATGTTCACTTGGCTTAAATCCAAGGGTAAAACACGCCTTTGTTAGAATGGTGCGATTGGTGCACGTTTAAATTATGTCAAAATATATATTTTTCCCTTTGTTTTTGTTTCTTGCTTCTAGCTCCTTGATAGTTGCCTTTTAATAAAAATCGTCATTCCAAAAAAAACCATAGGCGATAAAACTATTATAAAAGAATTGGAATTTGTTGATGTCGCCACACCACAAGGCCACCATTACTAGCTCTGCACCACCACCACCCATTAACTACTAGTAGTCACCCCATCATTTCGAAGCGCTTGATGAGCTTCTTGACTATGTAAACTTGAGCTGTGAAGTTGATGTAAAACTCTAATGATCATCTATGTTCATAACTTGGTGGTTCTTCCTTGTGCTCATCATGCAATCAATTATATATCGCATGACTTTCATCCTCTGCAATAATATTATGCAATATAATGGGTGAAAACATTATACAACTTGTTATGTTTAAGTTTTAGCTCTTGCTAAACGTCGTATAATTCCACACTGCTTGGAGGACTTCGAAGGCTCTCTCGGTATCATTTATTGAAAGCTATTTCCGTTTTTCAAATTCCTTCATTTTATCGGCTTGCGGATTTGTAGAGGTTTTAACTAGTATAGCCCTTTCGTGTATCATGTCCCATTCACAACAAAGTTACATTTTCACATATTGTCTTCCAAGACTTTGTGAAATGTAGCGTTTGATTGAGAAGGCTGATGTCATTGTTTGAGCCCGCTCTTCCAAAATATGCTTGCTAAATCCAAATGTCATGTAATGCAACTACCTCTATCATAGTAGTAAGTTATCTATGGTCACCACACTCATGTTAACCTGTTCAATATAATCAAACACTAATTGTTCAATTGCATTTTGATTGTATAAATGAACAAAGTAGGTAGGATTTCATCATCACCAAAACTCAATATTAGGTAGCGATAAGGTGTGAATGAAATTGAACGTGTATGATGTGACACCTGACATTCTTTGTTTATTATCCGTACTAATGTAATACAAGTTTATACTAATAAAAGCGTCATTTGAGTTAATTTTAGATTAATTAAATAATATTTGTATATAATGTATAAATTTTACATTTGTGTAAATGTAATATTTGCATATAAGTAACCCTTCAAACTAAAAGTAAATTTTTACAAGAATGAACATCTATTTACATACATGTATATGTAATCTTCATAATAATAATCCAATTTTCAAAATGGTCATTTATATACATATATATGTATACTTTTATATAGATCATTTTTTCAAGTTGTTTACATATACGTAAATCTTCAACTTGGTCGTCTATTCACATATATGTAAATATCTACATATGTGGTAACCACTTACATATATGTAGATTCCGTGATGGATAATCATAACAATGAACCGGTCATTGTCAACGATGATGATGATGATGATGAAGATAACGAATCTCTGAATTCTAATGTTCCATCCAAAGTTACCGGGAAAAAGAGAAAGTTGATTTCGAAGGTATGGAACTATTTTGAAATATTAGATACAAGACCGGGAGAGGAGTTAATGTGTAAATGCAAAATGTGTGGAAAAAAGTATAGTTCTGATAGCAAGAATGGCACGGGCAATCTAATTTGACACATACAAAGCTATGTGAAAATGACAACTAAAGACATTGGCAAGTTTCTTCTATCCTCTAATCAAGGTTCGCTTCTTTCTGGAATCCTCAATTTAGTCAAGATAAGTTTAGAGAGTTGCTAGTTCAGGCTCTTATTAGACATGATTTACCATTCAGTTTTGTGGAATACGAAGGAATTAGAGATCTGTTAAAGTATTTGGAGCCCAAGGTTAGTTTTTTTAGTAGGCACACTACTAGAACAGATGTAAAGAAAATGCATGCTTCATTAGTTAGTAAGGTACGAAACGAATTAAGTTCATGTCCTGGTCGAATATATTTGACGTCCGATTGTTGGAGTTCTATGACAACACATTTCATTGATAGTGAGTGGGCATTGCATAAAAAAATTCTTAACTTTTCATATATGCCTCCTCCTCACACTGGAGTCTCTTTAGCTGAAAAATCCATACTTTGGTTGCTTGTTGGGGTATCGATAAGAAATTGTTATCTCTCACACTAGACAATGCATCTGCGAATGATAGTTGTGTTAATATTCTTCGCTCTCAGTTAAGGTTGAAAGATGCGTTAGTGTATGATGGTGCTTTGTTTCACATAAGGTGCACATATATTGAAATTAATTGTGCAAGAGGGTTTAAAAAATATTGATGTATCAGTGGACAAAGTAAGAGAGTGTGTCAAATATATAAAGGGTTCACAAATAAGAAAAGATAGTTTTAGAAAATGTATTGGGCAGATTTCTCTTGATGATAAAAAAAAGGTTTAGTTCATGATGTTCCTACAAGATGGAATTCAACGTATAAAATGCTTTCAAGCGCTCAGTACTATCAACTTCATTCTGTCAACTGGAACTAAGTGATTCAAACTTTAAATGTTGTCCATCTTTAGAGGAGTAGAAGAGAATCGAAACTATATGTAGCTTTCTTGAAATCTTTGACAACGCAACTAAAGCTTTTCAGGATCATATTATACTACATCCAATTTGTATTTTCCTCATGTGTTTCGCATTCAGCTAAAGTTGGTTGAAGCCTGTAAAAGTTCGGATATTTTTATGAAACAAATAGCTGAAAAAATGTTTGTTAAATTTAACAAATATTGGGCTGAATTTAATCTTGTATTAGCTGTGGCTGTGATATTTGATCATCGATATAAATTGCACATGTTAGAGTTAGCATATAATAGACTGTATGGTGAAGAATCGGTTGAGTTAGAAAAGGTAAAAGAGCACATTTTTTGGCATTTATGATGAGTATTTAGAAAAGGAACATGGGTCAGCAACTACTATTGCTTGTGATGTGGATAAGTCTAAGAATGCAACAAGAGTAAACCAACAATCAATGGATGTGTGGAAGGTACACACCATTTCTTTGTCCTTTTAAATTTCATATTGTTTTGTTTTACTTATCTCTAACTTTCCTTGCATAGTGTCTGATTGTTATTTATAATTCTGTAGGAGTTTGAAACATTTGATATTATTAATACAACTTCAAAAAGAAAAAAGAATGAACTTGAGATGTATTTAGATGCATACAGAATTAATTTATCTCAAAATGTCCAAGTTCCTGATTTTTGGAAAGCACATGCATATCATTATCCAAATTTATGTAGAATGGTAAGAGATGTTTTATCTATTCCAATATCAATTATTGCTTCTAAAGCTTCTTTTAGTATTGGTGGAAGAATTCTTGATCAATATCGTAGCGCATTGACCCCACAAATTGTTAAGTCACTGATATGTTGTCAGGATTGGCTTTTTGGAAATGTTGTATTTCTTTTTCTATCTCGTTGTACTATGTTGAATATTAATGCATTTTTTTGTCATAGGTTTGCCAACAAAAGAAAAGGAAGCAATGGATGCTATTATTGAAGAAGTTATTTCTCAACACAATGAGATGCAATGGAAGATGAAGATTGAAAACCAGCACATGTTATATTTTGTTGAAGCAGCTTCACTTGTATTTTTGAATTTTATCATCTTTGGTACTTTAAGTATTTTGGAGAATGTATTTCGTGGTAATTTATAACTTTTGAAATCCTATGATCTGTTGGTTCAAAAGAACTTATTGAAGGATGTATTTTGTAGTAAGTTTTAATTTATGATGTTGTATTCTGTTTTAACTATGGTTTTCAAATTTTAAAGCAAAAAAAAATTTCAGGTCAAGTGGGTCGTGTTCGGGTTAACCCGTGAAAAATCGAGTCGTGTTCGGGTTCGTATTACTAGCAGATATTTCGGGTTCAGATCATGTTCAGGTTCGTGTATTTTTTCAGGTTCGGGTCAGGTTGAACCCACCAACCCACGAACCCAACCTGTTAAGCACCCCTAGTCTTAACTGAAAGTCAAAGCAAAAGTCAATTTTCTTGACTTTCGGCTAATTACTTAGCCTAGAAAAGAATTGAGTTGAGAAAGAACACTTACAAGTGTTCTAAGATGAATAAGAACTCAGTTAGGAGGCCTCCTTAGGTCAGGAAGCAGCTCCAAGAGTATAAGAGGAGAAATGAAGGAAATGAGCAAAGAAACTGGTAGCACAATGGTGCTATTATTACTTGAAGGAAGTTCATAGGATCGAGACGTGTGTCAAGGGGGTTTGTAAGAGGTTAGCAGGTGTTACTTGAGGTGTTAAGAACCGCACAAGAGTGGCATTTCGCGAGTGAAGGTGGCAGCATAGCAGAATGCCTTGGGCAACAAACAAACTGCTACCTGCAGACCCCTTACGGTCCGTTAGGGTCTTGGGCTTATGGTCCGTAAGGACCTCAGCGCACATGTTTTATGATGGCTTACGGTCCATAAGCCTCAAAGTCTTGCAGTCTGTAACCGCCTGTCAGTAACAATATTTTATTAACTTTACGGTCCGTAAGCTATTAAGCTTTACGGTCTGTAAGAGTCACTCAAAGGCCAAACTTTGGCATGTTGACATATTTAGTCCCTCCACATCCAATCTTCCACCATTTTATACAAATAGTCCCTCTCGTCCAAATTATTAGGCATATTGAGAGTTGATTGAACACGTCTTGCCATAGGATTCGATAAGAATTTCCGAGGTGTTACACAACCGCACACAAGAGGTCCTACGCTTCTACTTGTCATACGTTTGGGTGGTCATACGCTCCAGTTAGTCTTGCATTTGAAATTTGTTATGTTTGTCAAGTTTGATAACATGGATTTCGAGTCGATGAATGCATTTGCAGCTACTCCATCTAGTGTAGTTCAAAACCTAAATTTAGAGAACGAGATGGGTACTTCAAATAAACCACCAAAGCTTCTGAGGATGGAAGACTACACACGATGGGCAGGTCGGTTCTAGAATTACGTGCAAGAAACGAACTTAGAGGCTTGGATGGTGATCGAGGACGAGTACGTTATTTAGACAAATAATCGAGGAAAGAAGATTAAAATTTCACAGATTCCGAAAAACCAAAAGGACTTATACATAAGAGAAAAGAAAATGTACAACTTTCTACAACTGTCGGGTAAAAGAAGAAATCTTGCATTTACTCCAACCAGTGTTGCAAAAGTCACTAGGCGGTCCCTAGTCGGCCAACGGGGGAGTTAGGAGTACACGGACATGGTAAATATAAACAAAATTAATTGTTATATATTATATATAAGTTAAAACAAGCATAATTTATGTCAAAATGAGTATAATTTAAAATGAAACATGTTTGAAGTTCAAATCTAACAGAGTATAAGGTCTAGTAGTCCGAGTACAAAGCCAAGTAGGCTGAGCAGTCCGAGTATAAGGCCAAGTAGGCCGCATATTCTGAATACAAGTCCGACTAGTCTGAGTACAAGGCCGAGTAGGCCGATTTTGACCACCGTCGACTAGTTAAGTCCGACTAGGGTAAACTCGCCTCGGAGGTGGTCCGAGGACTGAGTACTCGCCACAAGGCCGAGTAGGCCAACTTTTAAAACACTGGCTCCAACACAAAGAGACAACTAAATCACTTTGGATAGCGTTATTCAAAAAGTACAGGGGAAATTTCGATATGCGCAAGAGTAAAGCCGATCTGATAAAGAAAGAGTTCGATATTTTCAAAGTTGTTAGAGGATAGACTTTTCATTGGTTGATTAAATGTTATTGCTATCTGATTGCAGAGATGAAACATAATAATCTCTTAACGTAACCAACTGAAAAACTAGCAGATGCGTTACTTATTGAAGACTGGAAGATGAATCTGATGATCTTAAAATCAAGATCTTTAGATTCCCTAAGTCTGACTTTGAGTACATTTATTGAGAAATTGGAAGCTCGTGAGTTAGAGTGAAGAAAGAAGTTGAAAATGAAGGCACATTCTATTCCACAAGACATTGGACTCTACTACAAAGGTTCAAATAATGCACACCAGAATATACAAACAGCTTTAAGTGCCGAAAGTTTATCGAGTGGAAATGCATTTGTAGGAAGCAGTTCAGGTTTTACATAGAATTCACAACAACTTTATGGAAGCAGTATAGGTTAAAATGTGACTCGACAATTTCAACAATAGTCACAACCTCAACAAAGTCAAATCTAACAAAATCCTAATAATGAAAATCAATCTTCAGACAATCTGCAGTGCAACATTGCTGTGAGTTTAAATAATCTTCAAGGTCTTACTGCCGCTAATGCCAAAGAACACATTGCTCTATTAGCCTCGATACTTCAATCGTATGAAAGGTTGATAGCAGGTCGCATCGGAGATTACAATTTAGTTAAAGAAGACTACGACCAATTTGATTTGGAAGAGATGGAGCTGATAGATATAAGATGATGTTCGGCTAGTGTGGTTAGAAGAGCTTAGAGATACATGGAGATTAATGGAAACAATTGTCTTGGAGATGAGCATACATGGAGATAACGGTAGAAGTTGCTGACGGAAAACCGGTCTCATTAAACTCTATTATACGCAATTGTACTCTCACCCTAAACGATCACGATTTTCCAGTTGACCTCATTCCTATGAAGTTGGGAAGTTTCGACATTATAATTGGTATGGACTGGCTCAGCCAACATCATGCTGAAGTTGTATGCCGCGAAAAGTTCATTCGCATTCCTCTTGCAAACGGTCAGACTCTACGAATCTTTGGAGAACCCCCTTCGAAGGGACTCAAATTAATGTCCTGTCTTCAAGCCCGAAAATATCTCCGCAAGAATTATGTCGCATTCCTAACTCATGTCGTCAAAAAGGAATCAAGGAGAAGAAACTCGAAGACATCCCAGTAGTAAAAGATTTTCCGCAAGTTTTTCCTGACGACATTTCAGGACTTCCTCCCGTAAGAGAAGTCGAATTCCGCATTGATCTTATTCCTGGAGCTACACCAGTTGCAAAATCTCCTTATAGGTTAGCCCCATCCGAGATGCAAGAGCTGGCCAGTCAATTGCAAGAGCTGACTGACAAAGGATTCATACGTCCTAGCTCATCGCCTTGGGGTGCACCTGTCCTTTTTGTGAAGAAGAAAGATGGAACGTTTCGCATGTGTATCGACTACAGAGAACTCAACAAGTTAACGGTTAAGAACCGCTACCCATTACCTCGCATCGATGATCTTCTTGACCAACTTCAAGGCGCCACCTGTTTTTCAAAAATCGACCTTCGTTCTGGTTATCATCAACTCAGAGTACATGAAGAAGACGTCCCAAAGACCGCCTTCCGAACTCGTTATGGTCATTACGAATTCATGGTCATCCCATTTGGTTTAACCAACGCCCCAGCTGTCTTCATGGATCTAATGAACAGAGTCTGCAAACCTTATCTCGACCGTTTTGTCATAGTCTTCATCGACGACATCCTCATCTACTCAAAGTCTAAGTTTGATCATGAACGGCACCTTCGACTCATCCTTACACTCTTAAAGACAGAAAAGCTGTACGCTAATTTTTCGAAATGTGAATTCTGGTTAAGGGAAGTACAATTCCTTGGACATGTCATCAATGACAAGGGAATTCATGTTGATCCCTCGAAGATCAAGGCAGTGCAGGAATGGCAAGCGATCATTTCTTGGTTTGGCTGGTTATTATCGTCGTTTCATTGCAAATTTCTCCCGTATTGCTGTACCACTCACGGCTTTAACACATAAAGGAAAACCCTTCTTATGGGGACCTAAACAGGAAGAAGCCTTCCAAACCCTTAAACAAAAACTCTGTGACGCACCTATCCTCACACTTCCTGAAGGTTGTGATGACTTCGTGGTTTATTGCGACGCGTCAGGGCAGGGACTAGGCTGTGTACTGATGCAAAGAGGAAAGGTGATAGCTTATGCTTCTAGACAACTCAAAACTCATGAGAAGAACTACACCACCCACGACCTAGAACTTGGAGCCGTTGTGTTCGCTCTTAAGATATGGAGACATTACCTCTACGGTACCAAGTGTGAAATATACACTGACCACAAGAGCCTCCAACATATCTTCAACCAAAAGGAGTTAAACATGAGGCAACGGAGATGGGTTGAACTTCTTAATGACTACGACTGTGAAATTCGGTATCATCCTGGCAACGCAAACGTGGTGGCCGATGCGCTCAGTCGAAAGGGTTATGCGAACTTCATTCGTCTTCTATGTTCGCAAATCATAACCGACATCAAAGATCAAATCCGAGAAGCCCAACATGTTTCAGTAACGGAAAACGACGTACGCAAGGAGCTGTCTTGTGGAGCTGAACTTAAAATCAAAACTAAATCCGACGGTATTCTGTACTATCTAGATCGCATATGGATTCCCGATCACAATAACCTTCGTGATTTCCTTATGAATGAGGCGCACAAAACACGATACCCTGTACACCCAGGGGCCGACAATATGTATCAAGACTTTCGATACACCTACTGGTGGCCTGGCATGAAGAAGGATATCGCTGTTTTTGTTTCCAAGTGCCTTACATGTTCCAAAGTAAAAGCTGAACATCAAAGACCCTCAGGACTTCTAGTCCAACCTGAAATACCTGTATGGAAGTGGGAAAACATAACCATGGACTTCATTACCGGGTTACCTCGCACCTCCAGTGGGTATGACACTATATGGGTAATCATTGATCGTCTTACAAAATCAGCTCACTTCATTCCGATCCGTGAGGACTTCAAGAACGAGAAGTTAGCTCGTATCTACATCAGCGAGATCGTAAGCCGTCATGGTGTACCGTTAAGCATTATTTCAGATCGTGATGGTCGTTTCACTTCACGAACATGGCAAGCCGTACAAGCCGCTTTGGGTACACGATTAGACCTCAGTACCGCTTATCATCCTCAAACTGATGGAAAATCTGAACGCACCATCCAAACACTTGAAGACATGCTTCGAGCATGTGTCATAGACTTCAAGGGAAATTGGGACGCTCATCTACCATTAGTTGAATTTTCGTACAACAACAGCTATCATTCAAGTATCGGCATGGCACCTTTCGAAGCTTTATATGGTCGTAAGTGCCGATCTCCAGTATGTTGGCACGAAATTGGAGAAGCTCAAATCACCAGTCCAGAATTGATTCAAGAAACCACAGACAAGATCCATCAAATTCGAAACAATCTTCTAGCGGCACAAAGTTGTCAAAAGAGTTATGCAGACAACCGACGAAAGCCCTTGGAGTTGAACATTGGTGATCAAGTACTTTTAAAAGTATCATCGTAGAAGGGAGTAGTTCGTTTTGGCCAGAAGGGCAAGCTAGCACCACGCTACATAGGACCTTTCAAGATACTCGAAAGAGTAGGACCTGTAGCATACAAGCTTGACTTACCAGAAGAACTCAACAGAATTCACCCCACATTCCACGTATCAAACTTAAAGAAGTGCCTCGCCGATGAAAACCTCCATATTCCCCTAGAAGATATTCAGATCGATGAATCTATGCACTTCATTGAAAGACCAGTAGAGATCATGGACTTCGGAGAAAAACGTTTAAGACGGAGTCGTATTCCAATTGTTAGGGTACGCTGGGAGTCGAAACGAGGACCTGAGTTTACTTGGGAACGTGAAGACTCAATGCGCGAAAAATACCCACATCTTTTTCCTGTTACCACTACTACTTAAATTTCGGGACGAAATTTCTAAAAGTAGGGGATACTGTAACATCCGTCGAAAAACGGGTTTTCAAAACCCGCTTCGTTTATTAATCGAATAGTCAGTTTCAAATTTTCGTTGCTTATTTAATGCTCATTTTAATTTTAAACAATACATAACTAATAAACATTTTAGATTATGGAAACTAAAATTGTTAAAAAGTAAAAATAAAGTAAATAAAAAAAGAAATAGGCTGCCGGGTTTCGAACCCGGGTCAGCCGGAAGACACAACCAACACACAACTTAACCACTCCGCCACTTAGTTCTTTTGTGTAAACAAGGAAACAAATAAAACTTAACTTCCCCGTGAATTCATCTGTTGCGCCAAAACTAAAACCGATCATCGGCTTTCAACCATCCAGAGACGTTTGAGTGATCGCTAATTACTGATTATAACTGATAAATCCATTGCAACCCACGTTCTTAATCAATTCCGACTTCAATGAACTCGCTTCATATGATTTTGAGTTTTGAAAACCGAAATCATTTACTTCCTGATTTACACTAACAATATCATCGTCTCATAATTCGGAAACACTCACAGAACCTTCAATTTCATTTGCGCTCTAATTTCTGTTCGTCGGAAACGTTATCTGATATCGCCGGACTTTCGCCGGAAAACCGTGACATTCATCGAATCGGTAAATTTCTCAATTCTTTCATCTTCTATCATTGTTAGACTTATACTAACGTAAATCCTTCAATCAGATTCGGTCCCAGACGACGTTACCGGATATTCAGCAATCGCCGGAAAATCTCTGGATATTTCCGAAAACACGCTGTGAATCAGTACAAACATCTAAACTCTCTGATAATTCTTGTTTAGTCACTTAATTTCACAATTAGTTAATCAAAACTGTTAATTGGTCCGCTCAGACGGAATTCATAAACAGAGCCGACGACCTTTGCCGGAGTTCTGAGAAAATCATCTTTCCGGTACATTCATTTCCAAACCTTCTTTATCCATTTCATTTTAATCATTTATACGTCCGTTAATCGAATTAAACAAGAACAGTCGAATAATTGTTGTTCTGTGTCTTTGAACGAAGAAGATGAAGTCTGATCAGTCTATGAATATAATTAAAATCGGTGTTTTAAACGAGTTAGACACACAGTCCAGCGGTGGACTGTGTGCATTTCATGCTATTGATACCGAGTTCGATTCTTACACATAAACGGTTCCTGCGATAAATCCCAATTTTTTGAAAGGCCCCAGAACACCTTCCAGTTAGTATATAAGATTAATAAAAACAAGTATTTTAACCAGGTTAGACACACAGTCCAGTGGTGGAATGTGTGCAAAGTTAAACCACAGGTCACGGGTTCGAAACACATCATGCGCACCGGTTCGACTAGTTTAAAAACCTTTTTAATTAAATAAAATTCTGAATAATCTAAGTAGTATATAAATATAATTAAAAACAGAAATATTTCGGGTTAGACACGTAGCTCAGTTGGTAGAGCTGCGTGCACGTATACTGGAGGTCACGAGTTCGAACCTCACTCAGCGCAAACAAACACAAAGTCCGAACCGGTCAACAGTCAAAGTCAAACGGTCAACGGTCAACAAAAAGTTAACATTTTTTTATATTTTTATTTATTTATTTAATTTAAAAATCAGTTAAAAATACTTAAAAATAATATTTTTAAAGTTAGAAAATGACCTTAAACTCACAAAAATAAATCTAAAAATCTTATTAAAATTGTTAATAAAATCCATTTATTTACCGAACCATTTCGTTGTTATTTTAGGATAATTATTTCTCGTCGATCAAATCTCCAAACTCGTGCGCATTCAGCATCATCAAACGAACGCACCCAATGTGAGTGAATCTCTACAAATTCCCCGTTTTAATCACATTTTGGGGTGTATCATGTGTCTTATTATTTATTACATTTAAACACTTGTGCATCCATCATATCCATGATCAAATGTGTATTCAATATGTATCAACTGTTTGTGTGGTTAATGTTTAGATTAAATTTATCATTTTCAGTACATACATCATCATAGGCCGTCTGTTCCCCATTACCTATGAGCGGAACCGTTCCCCATTACCTATGAGCGGAACGTGGCGTTGCCAACATACGATCGGCTCCATTTGATTGAGCCTTGATCGCACATACATCATCATAGGCCGTCCGTTCCCCATTACCTATGAGCGGAACGTGACGTTGCCAACATATACATTATCATTCATGTCATATACTCATGCAAGGTGGTTTGTTATTGTATGTTTATTTACGTTTGCTCACATATGATTATTGCACAAATATTAAATTTAACAAGAAATCAATAATAAATGTTTTCTAACAAGGTTCACTCGCCAACTTTTGTTGACCCAAAAACCCCCATTTTTACACATGATACAGGTGATCCGGTTGCAGCAAGAAACATATAGGACGGCTTAGAAGAATAAATCAGTTTAGGCTTTGGATTGCTTATTTAGTTACTTTTTCCTTGTAATTGTATGAACTTGTTTGGAATATTGAAGTTGTAATTTTGAATTTAATAAATATGAAACATATTAGTAAACATCATGAGCTTTGGTGATAACCCAATTATGCCCCGACTCTTATTCCGTTGCGGGTCGGGGTGTGACAGCTTGGTATCAGAGCCATGACTATAGGGATATAGGATAGGTTATTAGACCCTTAGAGCCTATACTATAGTTGAATAGAATTATTTAAATTGTTTATGTGTTACATACAAAATTCATGATGTTTATATGCTTTATGTTTATTGTTATATTCAATGTTATGCAAGCATGTTCATAAGTACATATTACTATACAATGCTCATCATGAATCATATCCTCATAACATATCATATCCATGAGAGCACACACCACATAATTTCCATGATTTTTACAACGATTTTTGTATTTTTTTTCAATCACATCAAAGTGAGTTCTCATGACGGGCATGTAGTAACTGGAAGGGTACAAGTACCGGTAGTCGGAACGTCCTGTCTAGGCTTGGCATTCGTATAAATCCAAAATAAAGGACCAGTTTGCCTCCCTGGGGACTAACGATGAGAGTACGAAGGACCTATTAGGCCAAAGCATGCTATACCAAACGTTGTGTGAGCTAACCCCACTTTGAGTTGCCATTGTGTCTACACCTGGACACCCTCCAACCATACATCTCGCAAACATATTTCATGGTTTTCATTCGGGTGATGCAAGTGTTAAACCGCCAACACCAATGTGAATCCTACTAAGCCAATAGTCATGGGGGCCCACATGACTATACAGGAGATGGTATGGGGGACATTGGAGGCCCAAACATGAGCAAACCCAAGACATCCTATGGATGTAGTTGCATTATTGATGTTTATGTTATTTTTTTACGACACATGACACCTAAAAAGACTCCTTAAATTCACAATCTTCTTATGTATTGGTTGTTTAGGTGAATTAGATGATTTAGTTTACCTAAGTCACCAAGTAACTTCCAAGAAATCAAAATGAACCAACCACACCCCGTCTCCAACATTTTCCATGTTGGGTATGCACACGTCTTGGTTGCTCTCATTTGATTACTTAAGTGATTTAGATACTATTCATTTTACATACATAAGTATCATGATCATCTGAATCACCCATGTGATGATTTGTGCATTGGTGAACTATAGGGTTAATGGATTCATCTAACCCATGCATGACCATACTGACAATCCATGACTTAGACACCAAATATGACTACACACACACACACACATTTATATATATATATATATATATGTGTGTGTGTGTGTGTGTATATATGTATATATATATATATGTATGTATATTTATATATATATATGATATCTAATCCAACATCAAACCATGATGCCTACCAAATAATGGTTGGATATTATGTGTTAAAGTGGATAACATCTTAGTTTTTGATTCCTCAATTTCGACTTCTAAGGGGAGATTTAGTGCCCATGAAAAACACAACTAAACATAATGTCCAAATGAGTGTCTAGACAAAGATGTACCTTTGTATATTTTCATACTTTTAACTCTTGAACTCATTACATCATCAAACTCCCATAAATTCACACACCTTTACTTATCCTTCTAGGATAACCTCGATGTTCCATTCTTCGAATCGTCCAAGACTCACTTTGTGGAAAGCATTTGCAAACAATGAGTGTAACGATTCGTATTTCATACTTTCTATTTTTAGCAAGCTTATATTCGCATTTCAATCCTTGTAATCTCGAGACTTTGATCATAATGAAATCGTATTCTATATCAACCATGTCTAATCATACATGCATAATACGTATTCAATCGGGAAATACACGTTTTAGTTAAAAACCAGACATACATCAAGATTATATTTTCTCGGAATCACATTCGTACATGTTTCATACTTATAATATACTTGCATACACAGTTATAGAATAAAATAACCAACAATACATGTGCAAGGACTAAAAATGAAAATTCCCACCTTCCCATCCACCTTCATTAACTCCCTACCACCTTCATTAACTCCCAAACCGTACTTATAAATACAAGCCCCCACCACCTCCTAAACACTTTCCATACTCTTTTCACTCCCAAAATCTTAGGTCATCAAGAAATCTTCCACTTTTGGGCAAAAAATTCTAAGTCCAAAAAGTGAGCTTAAGCTTGCTTCTTCAACTTTTTCTTCTTCAATTCTTCTTTCAAACTAGTTAGACAACCTCTAGGAAGGCTTCCACAAGCTTTCCATGACAAACTAAGGTGGAACCTCACCACATTTGAGGTCTAAAGTAGCCTTAAAATTCTGCTTTGTTTCATCTTTTTATTTCTTATTTATCTTGCTTAAAACTTGATGGAATCTTACACCCACCTTACTCCCAACTAAACTTTTAGTTCAGGGTTGTGTTTTGGTTGATTTCCACAAGAAATGAGGCTTAAAACCTCCACAAAATTTTGCCCTAAAGGTACCAAGTGACCTACAAAGTGTTGGAACCATCCAAGCTTTCAACATTCAATGTTAAAAGACTTGTGTTTTGGTGAATGTATGTGTCACACCCCGACCCGCAGCGGAAAAGGTGATCGGGGCATGATTGGGTTATCATCAAAGCTCATGACATTTATTAAGCGTTTCATATTCATTAATACAAATTAAATGGAAATTTACAATAAATATTACAACCTGATCTATCTAACAATCTAAACTTCTTTGTTCTCTTCTAAGGGGCATATCCTATGTTTTCCTTGCTTCAACCTGTTCACCTGTATCATGTGTAAAAGGGTTTTTGGATCAACATAATGTTGGCGAGTGAATCCTATGGAAAACATTTGAACATATTTATTTAAATTGATTATGAAATATGTGCACAACCAAACATGAGTAAAAATGGATGTAACTTAATCAACAAACATAAGATATTAAATGAAACACTCATGAACAATAATGGAACAATTAGAGGCACGCGATGCTCAACTCGTCTCTCACGAGGAACTGAGGGGCCTGATGAATGAATTGCATAAACATGATAATATGAATGACACAACTACAAACAATATAAACTCAAGGATACACACATGAACAATAATGAATTTGATTTGAAGCACGCGATGTTCTACTCGTCTCCCACGAGGAACTGATGGGCTTAATGTATGAGTTTCATATAATTTGACAAAAGGAAATAAATAAATCACAACAATAAAAACAATCTAAGTTTAGGTCATGATGTGGTATGGCACAAGTTTAAATAAATAAATTAATTATTTTCATAACACATGACACACCCCAAAACGTGTAATTTAAAAGGGGGAGTTGTAAGATTCACTCACAGTGGGTGCGTTCGGTTGATGACGTTGAATGCACGCGAAGTGGTTTTAACCACGAGTGAGATTTAACCTAGATAAATCGCATTATGGTCTGGTAAGTAAACGGATTTTATTAAACTATTTTAGTAGGATTGTTGAGTGTATTTTTGTGAGTTTGAGGCTATTTTCTAACCTTAAAAATGTTATTTTTAAGTATTTTTAATTGATTTTTAATTAAGATAATTAAATAAAAATAATAAAAAAATTTGATTTTTTTTCTGACCGCTGACCGTTTGACCTGACCGTTGACCTGACCGTTGACCGGTTCGATCATGTATACAAGTGCGCTGAGTGAGGCTCGAACCCGAGACCTCCCGTACGCGTGCACGCAGCTCTACCAACTGAGCTACGTGTCTAACCCGTTATAAATCTGATTTTAATTATATATATATATTAGTTAGTTTAAACCGAAAATCATTTTTATTTTAAAAACAGTTTAAGCGAATCGGACATGCACTCCACAGGTCTCGAACCCGGGACCTGTGGTTTAATCTAACACACAGTCCACCGCTGGACTGTGTGTTCAACATGTTATATAATTCGATTTTTATTATACTTAAATACTAATTAGTTATTTCCTTTTCTGCCTTATTTAAAAAGAAGAGATAATTGTCCGAGTCGGTGCAGAAGACCGGACTCGAACTCGTGACCAGTGATATAAACAAACACACAGTCCACCGCTGGACTGTGTGTCTAACTTGGTTATTATTCCGGTTATTAATATACTTAACATATAACTGTTCCGGTTCAGTTTAACAAAAAAAATGATTTTTATTAAGGCAGTGTGTGTGAAACGGGAATCGAACTCGTGACCTTTGCGTTATATGTGCACACAGTCCACCGCTGGACTGTGTGTCTAACCCGATTAATAAGTTGATTTTAATTATACTTATAATATAACGAATACATCGTCTTCTTCATCAAGGTTTAACCAGAGAAAGACGACTGACTGGTTCAAGGTTTTTATCGGTTTATTAGTGGTTTTCAGTTCATTACGGTGAGATAAATGTGAAAAGGAAAAGAAATTGGGCGGAGAAGTATACCGACTGGACCCTCTGTTTTCCGGCAGAACTCCGGTGACAGCAATCAACTCCGGCGTCAGGTGTCTTGCAGCAGCAAGTCTCCGGAAAGCTTGGAAAAAGTATGGGTATCTCCGGTATAAGCTTCAGGGGCTCAGTGAGGTTCAGAAATAAGAAAATCGGTTTTCCGGCGACGAACAGAAAAGTTCCGGCGAGGGAGTTTTCGCCGAGAAAGAGTGTGGTTTTGAGCGAAAAGGTTTTCAATGGGTTGAGGGTGAATTTATAGGGGAAAATCGAGATGTATTTGGTCTGATTTCCGACTGGATTCGTAAATCATAAAAACTCCAGCGGTTATGGTTTGGTCGCGGACTTCAAACATCGGTTATAACCGATGTCTTGTTAATGGTTTACGTTATAACTGAAAATGGTGTTAAAAACTCGCGAGGTTTCCGGGATTCCGACGACTGAACTAATGGGCGCCGATTTTGAATTCTTAACGTCACTTTATCAATTAAATGATTTCAATATTTACCAAACAGAACAAGTGGCGCAGTGGTTTGTGTGTGTGAGATAAGTCGCTGAGTGACTCGGCGAGTGACCCGGGTTCGAAACCCGGCTGGATCATTTCATTTTATCTTGCGATTTTCAACAGTTTTTCAAAAACTAAATATATAGTCCCGTATAATAATTGATTACGTATCGTTTAAAAATATTTTGGGCATTTAATTCGCAACGAAATTTTTGACTGACTGTTCAGTTGATAAACGGAGCGGGTTTGGTAAATCCGTTTTTGACGGATGTTACAGTATCCCCTGCTTTTTAGAAATTTCGTCCCGAAATTTAAATAATGATATATTTTGACTAAAAGGATGGTGATGTTTTGTTTGACAGTTGTATGCTCAGAAAAAAATGAGGGTTTAAGTTTTTGTTCGAGGCGGTAACGTTCCTTGTAAGGGTTAAGTACCCTATTCAGGAATCGCTTTTTGTTGCCTACTGTATAAGTGTTGATAAGCAGAAATGATTTGCTAAAAATGATATCATGCATAAGAATTTAGATACGTTTGGGAAAGTATGGTTATATCCTAAGGCAAAACTTCTAACACTACAACCTATATGGAACATAAATAAAAACACAACAACTGATATTTGACATAAGTAAACACAACAGCTAATATTTGAACATGAATAAACACATCAGCAAATATTTGAATATGAATAAACACATCAGCAAATGAATAAACACATCAGCAAATATTTGAATCCACATTCTGATAGCATATATGTTTGAATGATGGAAGTTCCTCTCTCGTTTGTTATGATGGAGAGGTTAGTTTATGTAGAAATGGATCACAATCCAATCTCTTTAAATAACATGATGATATAAATGTAACACAAATTCCCACCAAGGCAATACTAAATCCTACATGGAACTTCTCATAACCGCCTGATAATGCCTCTGATCCTTTGGCAAGAATACTTATATATAGGAAGTACCAGCGGCGTATCCACCATATTCTTGCCAAATTTTCATTAGTTTTATCCACAAGTTATGATTGGTTACCAAGAAACTAATAAATCCTACATAGAACTTCTCATAACCGTCCGATAATACCTCTGATCCTTTGACAAGAATACTTATATATAGGAAGTACCAGCGGCGTATCCACCATATTCTTGTCAAATTTTCATTGGTTTTATCAGTGAATTATGATTAGTCCTATAACTCTACAACCAATACAACAAACATAAAATACTGAAATGAAATATATCTGTGCGATCAAGGCTCAATCGAACGGAGCCGATCGTATTGCATGTACTTGAAAATGAAATGGATATGCGCTCAAGGCTCAATCAAACGGAGCCGAACATATTGAATGTACTGAAATTGAAATTGTGTGCTCAAGGCTCAATCAGACGGAGCCGAGCGTATTGCATGTACTGAAAATGAATAACTTAACCACACAAACAGCCTATGCATGGAACCTCTCATAACTGCCTGATAATGCCTCCGATCATTTGACAAGAATACTTATATATAGGAAGTACCATCGGCGTATCCACCATATTCTTGTCAATTTTTCATTGACTTTATCCGCAAGTTATGGTTAGTTCGATGCGACTCTACTACAAACACCACAACCACAAGATACTGATAATGAAATTGTCTGTGCGCTCAAGGCTCAATCAAACGGAGCCGAACGTATTGAATGATATTGTATGTGCGCTCAAGGCTCAATCAAACGGAGCCGAACGTATTGAATGTACTGAAATTGAACAACTTAATCTAAACAACCATCACACAATCAGCCTATGCATGGAACCTCTCATAACCGCCTGATAATGCCTCCGATCATTTGACAAGAATACTTATATATAGGAAGTACCAGCGGCGTATCCACCATATTCTTGTCAAATTTTCATTGACTTTATCCGCAAGTTATGGTTAGTTCGATGCGACTCTACTACAAACACCACAACCACAAGATACTGATAATGAAATTGTCTGTGCGCTCAAGGCTCAATCAAACGGAGCCGAACGTATTGAATGATATTGTATGTGCGCTCAAGGCTCAATCAAACGGAGCCGAACGTATTGAATGTACTGAAATTGAACAACTTAATCTAAACAACCATCACACAATCAGCCTATGCATGGAACCTCTCATAACCGCCTGATAATGCCTCCGATCATTTGACAAGAATACTTATATATAGGAAGTACCATCGGCGTATCCACCATATCCTTGTCAAATTTTCATTGACTTTATCCGCAAGTTATGGTTAGTTTGATGCGACTCTACTACAAACACCACAACCACAAGATACTGATAATGGAATTGTATGTGCGCTCAAGGCTCAATCGAACGGAGCCGAACGTATTGCATGAACTGGAAATGTAAATTGAAATATGCGCTCAAGGCTCAATCAAACGGAGCCGAACGTATTGCATGTATTGAAATGTAAAATGAAATAACCGATCAAGGCTCAAACAAACGGAGCCGATCGTGCGGGCACGCCCTGATCAACCGCATAATAAAATGGGGATCAAACTCAACCTCGATGGATGGGGAGCTACGGCCTCGGCAAATGCATATACTGAAAACAATATATAATATACAATAATTACTCTAGCAGTCTACACATGGAACCTCTCATAACCGCCAGATAATGCTTCTGATCCTTTGACAAGAATACTTATATATAGGAAGTACCATCGGCGTATCCACCGTATTCTCGTCAAAGTTTCATTGGCTTTATCCTTAAGTTATGTTCGGTTCTATGTGATAAAGAAAAACATAAAACTAAACGATAGGAGTTGAATCTGGATCTTCGGCGAAGAGGACTAGCTGAGTATCTTCGTTTGGGCCGTCATTATCTTCGACAGGATTGGCGTTGATATTGAAGACTCTTCCTCTTGCTGGTGGCCTAGCGGTTGGGTTTTCTTGGTTTACTTGGTTAACTGGGTTTGATTGGGCTTGAGTGTTGATAACGTTAACCAATTGAGGGCATGTGTTTCTAAAGTGGGTAGGGTCGCCACAATTGAAACAAGCTCGAGCATATGGGAACATGGGGTATTGGGGTTGGTGATAAGTTTGGGCCATGTTTTGAGTAGGGGAAAAGGTTTGGTCTTGAAAGGTGCGACAAACATTGCTCAAATGACCATAGCGTCCACAAGTTGTACATAGCCGGCAAGGTAAAGTAAGGGGATGGTGATAAAAACAGTTGTTGCATCGAGGGTGAGGTCCAAGATATGGTTTCTTATTTGGGTAAGCTGAGTTGGGTGCCACTTGGGTGATTGGGATAGCTCGGATGGGTATAGCGTGTAAAACTGGTTGATTCCGTTGGGTAGCAGCGAAAAGTCGCCCGACTCTTCTTCTCTTAGGATTGGGTTGAGAAGGGGATTCGGTTTGAGTGGAGTCGGAGGTTTCAGTCGATTCTTTATCCTTCTTCTTCTCCTCCTTGAAGTCTTTGTTTCGGATTCGGTTCTCGGTGAGCTCTGTTGCTAGCTCCATTGCTGCTTCCAAAGTTGCAGGCTTGGTACTTATCACAGGGTCTTGAATCTTTGACGGAAGACCACGAATGTAGTGCTCGATCAAACGGTAGAGGGGAGTGAACATGTTGGGAACCATTTGATGTAACTCGAGGAATCTTTTGTTGTAGGTGATGTGGTCTCCTTCCACTTGCTTCAATGAGTAAAATTCATCTTCTAACTTCTTGATTTCGCTCCTTGGGCAAAATCGTCTGGTCATGATTTCCTTCAATTCGTTCCAAGTTAAGGACATAGCATCTTCCACACCTCGTTTGGCCTTCTCTGTGTTCCACCAAGTAAGTGCTATCCCATATAATCGACCGGTAGCATATCGCACTTTGCGATCGTCAGGGCAATCGCAATTTAGAAATGTGTTCTCCATTTCTTCAAACCAATGGAGGAGAGCGGTGACGCCTTCAGTCCCTTTGTATTTCGGAGGGTCGCATGATTTGAAATGCTTGTAGGTGCATTTAGTGGTATTTGGGGAAGAGTTGAAAATGTTTTGGTTTGCTTGATTGACAGGATTATCGGTAAGTGCTTGTTGAACTTGGATTACAATGTTGGGTATTACGGCAGCCATTTGTTGAGCGATTAAGGCAGCCATGCATTCGCGGGCTTTTCTTGCTCTCGTCTTCCTACGGGCGAGGTTAGAAGACATCTACAAGGAATACATGACAAGAGTATGAGTTGGATGCTTTTGGGTTCATGGGTCGCATTAGGAATGAACATTCATAAAATAATTATAGATAAATAAATTACTACATCCATTGGATGTCTTGGGCTTTGCTCGCTGTTAGGCCCTTCATGCCGCCATACTTTACCTGTGTAATCATGTGGGCCCCCATGAATACCGGTTTTTCATATGGTTCGCACGGTTTCTGCCAGGTTGCGTACACAAAAACCCGGAGAAAATCGAGAAATATGTATACAACGTGTGATATTCGGAATGTGTCCAGGTGTAGACACGGTGACACCTCAAAGTAGGTTAGTTCGAACGACGTTTGATGTGGCATGCTTTGGCCTAATAGGTCCTTCGTACTCTCATCGTTGGTCCCCAGGTAGGCAAACTGGTCCGTTGTATTGGATTTATACGAATGCCAGCCTAGACAGGACGTTCCGACTACCGGTACTTGTACCCTTCCAGTTACTACATGCCCGTCGCAGAACTTACTTTGATGAGATTTGAAAATTGCACAAAATCTTTGGATAATGAGAATATGAAAATAAATTGAATACATGAACATCGATATATGTATTATGAATATGTATATATGTATAATGATTATGTATATAAGCATGTATGTTTGACTGAAATGTAAACAAATATGAAACAAATAAATATCACAAGTTTGTATGTAACCACCTAATCAATTAAAATTTAGGCAGACTATAGTATAGGCTCTAAGGGTCTAATAACCTATCCTATATCCCTATAGTCATGGCTCTGATACCAATCTGTCACACCCCGACCCGCAGCGGAAAAGGTGATCGGGGCATGATTGGGTTATCATCAAAGCTCATGACATTTATTAAGCGTTTCATATTCATTAATACAAATTAAATGGAAATTTACAATAAATATTACAACCTGATCTATCTAACAATCTAAACTTCTTTGTTCTCTTCTAAGGCATATCCTATGTTTTCCTTGCTTCAACCTGTTCACCTGTATCATGTGTAAAAGGGTTTTTGGATCAACATAATGTTGGCGAGTGAATCCTATGGAAAACATTTGAACATATTTATTTAAATTGATTATGAAATATGTGCACAACCAAACATGAGTAAAAATGGATGTAACTTAATCAACAAACATAAGATATTAAATGAAACACTCATGAACAATAATGGAACAATTAGAGGCACGCGATGCTCAACTCGTCTCTCACGAGGAACTGAGGGGCCTGATGAATGAATTGCATAAACATGATAATATGAATGACACAACTACAAACAATATAAACTCAAGGATACACACATGAACAATAATGAATTTGATTTAAAGCACGCGATGTTCTACTCGTCTCCCACGAGGAACTGATGGGCTTAATGTATGAGTTTCATATAATTTGACAAAAGGAAATAAATAAATCACAACAATAAAAACAATCTAAGTTTAGGTCATGATGTGGTATGGCACAAGTTTAAATAAATAAATTAATTATTTTCATAACACATGACACACCCCAAAACGTGTAATTTAAAAGGGGGAGTTGTAAGATTCACTCACAGTGGGTGCGTTCGGTTGATGACGTTGAATGCACGCGAAGTGGTTTTAACCACGAGTGAGATTTAACCTAGATAAATCGCATTATGGTCTGGTAAGTAAACGGATTTTATTAAACTATTTTAGTAGGATTGTTGAGTGTATTTTTGTGAGTTTGAGGCTATTTTCTAACCTTAAAAATGTTATTTTTAAGTATTTTTAATTGATTTTTAATTAAGATAATTAAATAAAAATAATAAAAAAATTTGATTTTTTTTCTGACCGCTGACCGTTTGACCTGACCGTTGACCTGACCGTTGACCGGTTCGATCATGTATACAAGTGCGCTGAGTGAGGCTCGAACCCGAGACCTCCCGTACGCGTGCACGCAGCTCTACCAACTGAGCTACGTGTCTAACCCGTTATAAATCTGATTTTAATTATATATATATATTAGTTAGTTTAAACCGAAAATCATTTTTATTTTAAAAACAGTTTAAGCGAATCGGACATGCACTCCACAGGTCTCGAACCCGGGACCTGTGGTTTAATCTAACACACAGTCCACCGCTGGACTGTGTGTTCAACATGTTATATAATTCGATTTTTATTATACTTAAATACTAATTAGTTATTTCCTTTTCTGCCTTATTTAAAAAGAAGAGATAATTGTCCGAGTCGGTGCAGAAGACCGGACTCGAACTCGTGACCAGTGATATAAACAAACACACAGTCCACCGCTGGACTGTGTGTCTAACTTGGTTATTATTCCGGTTATTAATATACTTAACATATAACTGTTCCGGTTCAGTTTAACAAAAAAAATGATTTTTATTAAGGCAGTGTGTGTGAAACGGGAATCGAACTCGTGACCTTTGCGTTATATGTGCACACAGTCCACCGCTGGACTGTGTGTCTAACCCGATTAATAAGTTGATTTTAATTATACTTATAATATAACGAATACATCGTCTTCTTCATCAAGGTTTAACCAGAGAAAGACGACTGACTGGTTCAAGGTTTTTATCGGTTTATTAGTGGTTTTCAGTTCATTACGGTGAGATAAATGTGAAAAGGAAAAGAAATTGGGCGGAGAAGTATACCGACTGGACCCTCTGTTTTCCGGCAGAACTCCGGTGACAGCAATCAACTCCGGCGTCAGGTGTCTTGCAGCAGCAAGTCTCCGGAAAGCTTGGAAAAAGTATGGGTATCTCCGGTATAAGCTTCAGGGGCTCAGTGAGGTTCAGAAATAAGAAAATCGGTTTTCCGGCGACGAACAGAAAAGTTCCGGCGAGGGAGTTTTCGCCGAGAAAGAGTGTGGTTTTGAGCGAAAAGGTTTTCAATGGGTTGAGGGTGAATTTATAGGGGAAAATCGAGATGTATTTGGTCTGATTTCCGACTGGATTCGTAAATCATAAAAACTCCGGCGGTTATGGTTTGGTCGCGGACTTCAAACATCGGTTATAACCGATGTCTTGTTAATGGTTTACGTTACAACTGAAAATGGTGTTAAAAACTCGCGAGGTTTCCGGGATTCCGACGACTGAACTAATGGGCGCCGATTTTGAATTCGTAACATCACTTTATCAATTAAATGATTTCAATATTTACCAAACAGAACAAGTGGCGCAGTGGTTTGTGTGTGTGAGATAAGTCGCTGAGTGACTCGGCGAGTGACCCGGGTTCGAAACCCGGCTGGATCATTTCATTTTTATCTTGCGATTTTCAACAGTTTTTCAAAAACTAAATATATAGTCCCGTATAATAATTGATTACGTATCGTTTAAAAATATTTTGGGCATTTAATTCGCAACGAAATTTTTGACTGACTGTTCGGTTGATAAACGGAGCGGGTTTGGTAAATCCGTTTTTTGACGGATGTTACAGTATGAACCATGAAAACTTTGGCTCTCCAACTATGTTCCACTACCTCACTTGTTTGATTATTTAGCTTAGTTTCATACCACTAATTCTCCAAAACAATTTCCAAACAAAGGGATAAAGCTACATCATGTCACCCAAACACTCTCCATCTTTAGGATGCACGCATCTAGCTAGCTCACTTGGTTGTTTTAAGATTTCGTAAATTAAGTACTTTCATTTTTAGTCTATATTCATGACCAACCGAAACCATCAACTAAGTAGGTGATTTTGTGCTTTGGTGAATCATATAATGAGGTTTAATGGATGGAAATCATCCTACCTCCTTCCATGGCCATATTCATGGTTCCTTACTTTACATTCATTATGATATATGTATCATTCGTTGTATTTCAAGTCCGAACCAATACTTGAATCCATAACTCACACACCTCTGTTTCCCTCTTAGGGTAACTTCGGTGTTCCAAGACTCAAAACTTATCAAACTCAGTTTCGTTGACTCTCTACGTAAACCGTGAGTATACATGGCCTGCTTTCCATTTTACATTTTTGGGTGCAATATATATATATATATATATATATATATATATATATATATATATATATATATATATATATATATATATATACCATATTAAAACTCACACAAACACACATATGCAAATACTTTATTCATACAAACAAATCTGATATACATGCCTTATACGTTTATACATTAGGAATACATGCATGCTAGAAGCCATTCTTGCACTATACTTTGTCATTAACTTTGTACAAGCCTACCTTAATATGTATAGCACTATAGGAGTAGCACACCTCCCGTTGATGGGTCTATGTTAAGTAATACAATCATACAAACAGTCTTGTTGTTGCGACGATAAGATTATGCTAGTGGAATCTTTGGGTTGACACGTATGTGATGCATGCTAGTCCATGTTATGTTTATGCCGTAGTATACGTTTTTGCCATTTGGATCTCGTTAAATTCTTTTATGCTTATGCTAGTACACCAAACTTGTATGCTCACCAATGTATTTTTGTGTTGACATGTTACTTTAGTAATATTGAAGGAGCATGATGATGATGTGTTGAAAAGAAATCTAGTAGGATGGAGTAGAAACGCACTTTAGTTTAAACTATGCTTTGTTGTTTTAATTGTTATGTTGTTTTTATTTGCTTTCAAACAATGTATTCGAAATTGTTGAAATGAAATGAAAATCGTAACTTAAATTACTGGCCCAAGCTAGTGGTTACGATATCTCGAGCAATCTCGTTTTTGTCTCACTTTGATGTTTCGGCCATCGCTTGGGGTGTGACAGTAAGTATACTTGACCTCTTTCTGTTTTAAACCACTTTTGGGTGTAACATGTATAAGTTATTAAGTTCACAAATCACACACAATCAATCTTATGCAAACACTCAATCCATTACTACATAATACTTGTTATACTTGATGTTTATACATGCTAGAATATATTCATGCAACCTATTTGTGATTAACTTGGCGAGCCTACCTTAACATGTATAGCGCTATAGGAGTAGCACACCGCCCGTTTTGGGGTCATTGTTAAGTAATCATTCTTTACAATCTTATTCATTGCGATGATAAGATTACACTAGTGGACACTTTGGTTTGACATATTGTAACGACCCTCAAGAAGGTCCCAAAACAACCCGTAATCAAAACCCCAAACTCACGCGACAAGACCCGACAGGAAAAACAAGAAAACGATATCCAGCATGTCCCCGCGCGTTGCGGGAGACATGTGATTACCTGGCACGACACGCGACAGGGGCATTACGGGAGACATGTGGTCACCTGATGTGACGCGTGTTGCGGGAGACATGTGATCACCTATGTGACACGTGGTAAGGCTAGTGGGTAACAGGGCTAACCGCAACCCTAGCACCATCCCCTGCGTGTCGCGGACGGGCACCCCTCCTCTACCGTTACGCGCGACCGAGTGCAAAATGGGTATACGAGGGGCATATCTGGGATGGTTTCATTAATCACTTCTCGTCTCTGATATCTATACTCTCAAATCTCTTTCTTTTATATCGTGATAAAACCCCTAACAGCCGGTACGATACCCTGTCCGATCGATCACAAAACCAACCAACGGATGCTAAAGTTCTACCTAAATAAGGCGATACTTTGTTAACTTACGTTGTGGTTTTGATCTCGTGATTATCATTGGGTTTGATTTGGTTTTACACTAATACGTGTTACATTCTGTATAATTAAGGCTTAAAACCAGGAGGTCGGATTAAATCAAAAGTATAGAAATGTGAGTCATTCTCTTTTATCAACTACTTTCAAAACCCTAAAAGTTTTCCAATTGTTACTTATGTTACAGTGATTAAATCTTTGTATTCTTACATGGAAAACTATTTTCAGTATATGGGGTTTTGTATACACTACTTGATAAGCTTCACTAGTTGGAGAATTGGCCAATAGTGATATACCACAGTCATAGGAATTGTCGAGTGACAAATACCTTTGGGTAGTTGTAAAATATAGACAAATGTAAAAACTCTTAATACTGTAATTATAAGAATGTGTCATTTTATAACAAATGAATGAACTCACCAGTATTTTTGTTGATCAAATGTTTTTAAACGCGTTTCAGGTGATTTATTATGAAGGGAAGGAAAAAGTGTTGCGAGGCACTAAAGCTTCAATAAGTGGCTATGTCACCTGAATAAAACGTGTTTGTAATTATGGGTTTACCCCTGTGAAAACCTTTTATGTAAATATGAGTTTTATCCCACAGTTTATGAAATGAAAACTACGGTGTTTGAAAACTCTGATATTTTCCTGATGCCCGGTCCTAATGAAATTTCGCTGCGATAATTTTAATAAACACCGGTACCACTCGGTCCGTTCACGGCTCCTGTCCAGGGTAGGGTTGGGTGTTGTGACACATATAGTTTTTGCATGCTAGTATGATATGTAACTTAGTATACAAAATTGCCATGTTGGATTTGAGACTTTATATGCTATGTAGACCAAACTTGTATGCTCGCCAGCCCTTTTGTGTTGAATGATACTTTAATACATGTTGCAGGAAATGTATGATAACGCTCAAGAAATCAACTTAGGACGACCTACAAAGGCACCAAATATTTCGTTAATGTATTTTCCTTTATGTTTAGTCATGTTAAATTGTAAATTGTTGTACTTTCCTTTCAAGATGATTGTATCTTTGTAGTTAGCAATGAAATGAAAATTTGATTATTCAGTTATTGTCACATTTTAGTACGTTATGATGTTTTGAACAATCTCGTTCATCTCACTCTAATGTTTCCGCCATCGGTTGGGGTGTGACACGAACAAGCCGGTAGAAATTAATTTTAATGTGTTTGGAAGTAATAGTGATTTCGACAAAAGAGCCACTTATCACTAAAACCAACCTAGAAATCAAAGCCCAAGATCACAATTCAAGAGTTATCCTAATTGAACGTGGATCTTAATCAAACTAAACTCCGAAAGACAAAGCCTTGTTGGTGGTCTAAGGAGAAGAAGGTTTCAACTAGAATTCAATTATCCAAAATACTGAAAGATTGGAGTTGATGGCTGAAATAACCAAATTCGAAGATGTCAAAATTAAAGTTGAAACAATTATAAGACTTAAGAAGTTAACTCAGAGGTTGAGATTAAAGAGGAACTTAAAGTTGATATTGAAGCTGAATCAACATCTTCTAATGAAAAAGTTGAATCAGAACCAACACAAGCTGTCAAAGAGGAGAAGAGAATTCCTACAATTCAAGATGATATTTTTAGATCAATTTTTCCTCCCAATATTATTGAAAATTTTGAAATATTTATCTCAAGGGACACTCCATTGGGAAAAATTAAGTTTGACGAGGAAGAAGAAGAATAAGTCGATGAAATAATCAATGTGAATGAAATCACAACACAATCGCTAGAAGAAATGGCTCAGGGGATGATGGCACCGATAAAAGAGGTAAATGTCAAGTAATTAGAGTCTAAAATTGAAGCTAAAATAAAATCAACATCTTTTCAATGTCAAAAATGTTTGATTCCATGTGAACAATGCCCTGAAAAGGATGCTTAAAACTCTACAAATTGCTTATAAAAAACTGCAAAAATCATAAAAAAGAGTTTATCGACCAAACTAAAAGGGATCAAAGAACAATTGAAATGTTAAAAGCAACTATTTTGGATAAACAAGGTGCAATCAATGAATATCTTGATGAAATGACAGGTTTACAACAACAAATGCAAAAAGTAAAAACTGAATCTGAAAAAGTTGATAGAAAACTAACAAGTTATGCGGCAGCATCTCATGTCCTAGATCACATTATCTGAAACAACCATAATTTTTTTTATATTATATATCAAAATGGTTAAGTTATTAAAGTATTTACACCCACTTAACATTTTACAATGACCGTAATACATAACTAAAAAAGATAAAAATGAAAGCTTGGAAATTCGGTCGTGTTCGGTTCCTTGACATAACTTGATCTTCATCCAACATACTGGTGATTCCTAGAGATGCTGAAAATTTTATAACTTATTAGTAATATAATTTTGAGAAAGAAATACAATTCATATCAATCAAATCAAATAATAAGTTTTTAAGTTTTCAAAATTTCTGAGCGGATTCGGCGACGGCGCCGACGCCTTATGGAAACCTGTATAGGATCATGTTCACCGGCGTCGGAACATATGTAATGCGTCGGTGACGGCCAAAAGTGGCGTCTCCGACGGCACCTACTGCAGAACCTTTACTGTAGTTTTAGTTTGTTCGTCCGTTCAACCCGTTTTACGTTCCTTACATCATTGTATGACTTGAGGCTTACAAAAATTGTCCGCTAATTGATGTTACTTGTTTTCATTTCTGTGGTACCGTCATTTCAAACATATGCACCCCTCATATTATATTTTACATGTTTCGTAATTTAACCCATATACAAATTTTTTTTGCCAATGAACTTACTAAACATGTCATTTTGATTCAGAATTACTAAGCATGCAAGTATCCTCATGTTTCATAGTGGACATTTATAATTTACGTATCCATTGCTCAGTTTTTACATATATAATCTCCTTTCTTCCAATTTTACCTTTCATTCGTAATTGAACCAAAATATAAGATTGATATATTCTTTCCGGTATTCCTTTAAACTTCATTTTGGACATATAGTTGTTTTAGCGAGATCCATCTCTTTATTCCACTAAATCATTATTTCGACGCGTTTGGTTACTTCAGCGATAACAATCGCTTTATATAACCAACCTTCGTCTAATCTCTATTTTGACCCGTTTGGTTACCTTAGCGAATGTAACATTTGTAAAAATCGGGTCTTCAAAACCCGCTCCGTTTTGTAATCAAATACCAAGTTATAAAAGTGCATTAATTATTTATGGTTATTTTGTGTTAAAACGATACATAATTAATAAATAAACTAAACTCTAAAAATTATATTTGATAAAAAGTTAAATTAAAATAAATAAAAAATATATGAAGCTGCCGGGACTCGAACCCGGGTCAGCTGAGTCGCTACAACGACTTAACAATCATTCCCTAAACCACTCCGCCACAATGTGTTTTCTGTTAACTCTAGGAACATAAAAGAAACTTATACACAAACTCAGTTGAACCGATGGCGCCATCTGAATAACGGTAATCGGCAAACCAATCGTCAAATCGTTGTTAATTCACTTGTTCAGCTTATAACCGATGTATTACGGTTTCTAATCAAGTTAAAATTGATTGAAACTTTAAGTCTTATCATTTTCGGCTTTTGAAACCAAAAATTCATCAAAGTTCTGATTTAACTCAAGCTTCAGATCATTCTCGCAATTCAGAACTATCATATCAATACTCAATTTCATTTTCGTCGCATTTTTGAACAATAAGATCATCTGAATCAGTTCGCCGGAAAATTTCTGCAAGTCACCGGAAAACCGGGACTCACATTCTCACGGTAATTCCTCCGACTCTTTCTGTTTAAAACATGTGATTAATCAGTCTCTAACACAACTCCATCATCAGAATCGATCCTAGTCAACGTTTATCAAAAATCTTATCTTCGCCGGAAAATCTCTGAGACTGCCGGAATCACACTGTGAACTGGTATGATATCCTAAACTTCTTTTAAACCTTGTTTAAGTGACTCAACTTTATGAATAATCGATCAACGCTGTTAATTGGTTTCAACAGCCGGAGTTCATTTCCAGTACCGACGAACCTCCGCCGGATTTCTGTGAATAACATCAATCGGTATATTCTGTTCCTTAAACTCTCTCCATTCTCTACTTTTGAATTACTGTTAATGTCTGAGAATTGTATAAATCACAAATCAATCATAACCAGTCGAATTATGTTGTCTGTGTAAATCGGCGAAGAAGATGAAGTCATAACAGAACATAAGATTAATTAAAAACGGCATTTTAAACGGGTTAGACACACAGTCCAGCGGTGGAATGTGTGCAAATTTCACACACACGTCCCGAGTTCGATCCTTGCTACACGCACGCCTTGTGTAATAACATGCCTTTTTGATCAAGAACTAAACCGGGTTAAAACAGATAGCTGTTAATTATAATAAAAACCAAGAATATAACCGGGTTAGACACACAGTCCAGCGGTGGACTGTGTGCATCATGAACTACACGTCGCACGTTCGAATCTCGTCACGAGCACCGGTCCAATTGAATTAAAACGTTTTTGCAAATAAAGGAATTTTCGGTTAATTCAAATAAGTGTTTAAATATAATTAAAAACGAGTTTATAACGGGTTAGACACGTAGCTCAGTTGGTAGAGCTGCGTGCACGCGAACGGAAGGTCGCCGGTTCGAATCCCACCCGGCGCAGAATTATCCGTTGACCGAACCGGTCAACGGTCAATGGTCAACACTTAAAAAAATAATATATTTTTTATATTTTTATTTATTTAATTTAATTTAAAAATAACATTTTTAAAGATAGAAAATAGTCATAAACTCACAAAAATATATCTAAAAATTTCATTAAAATCCTTAATAAAATCCATCCATCTAATATATTTTTCCATTATTATTTAGGTTAGTATTCCTCGTCGATCCGCTCATCTAAATCGTGCGCATCTCACCATCTCCAATTCAACGCACCCAATGTGAGTGAACCTTTCAAATTCCCCGTTTTAATCACGTTTTTGGGGTGTATCATGTGTCTTTGTTTAAATACATATTATAACTAAACTATTGTGCATACATCATATCATGACATGTGTATTTAGTTTGTTGCTGTTAAGTAGGTTTTATTGGATGCAAATTATTATTTCAGTACATGCAATTGCCGAGGCCGCCGCTCCCCATTTATGAGGTTTGAGCTTGTTCCCCATTTTATTATGCGGTTGAACCTGGCGTGCCCGCATACGATCGGCTCCGTTTGATTGAGCCTTGATCGCACAGTTCATTTTACATTTTCAGTACATGCAATACGATCGGATCCGTTTGATTGAGCCTTGATCGCACAGTTCATTTTACATTTCCAGTTCATGCAATACGATCGGCTCCGTTTGATTGAGCCTTGATCGCACAGTTCATTTATGTTAGTTATCGTATGATATTAGTATGTTCATGTATGCTATCAAGTGTTATTGTATGTTATAATTGTAACTGCTATTTGCCAATGCTTGATTACTTACATTTGCTCTTTTATGATTATGCACAATATTTCGTTGATAAATTAACCGTAAAATCATTATCAAATGTTTATCTAATAAGGTTCACTCGCCAACTTATGTTGACCCAAAAACTCCCATTTTACACATGATACAGGTGAACCAGCAGAAGCTAGGAACACATAGGACCTGGATTAGAAGAATAAAACGATTTAGTATTGGGGTTGTTATGTTTGTTTATTTCCTTTGTATTGAATGAACATGTTTGGATGTTTGAAAATGTAACTTTGACTTTATTAATTATGAAACATAATAGTAAATGTCATGTGCTTTGGTGATAACCCAATTATGCCCCGACTCTTATTTCCGCTGCGGGTCGGGGTGTGACAGATTGGTATCAGAGCCATGACTATAGGGATATAGGATAGGTTATTAGACCCTTAGAGCCTATACTATAGTCGATTAGAAACTTATAAGAATTTTGTGTGTTATATGCCAAATTTCATGATGTTTATGTGTTTTATGTTAAATGTTACATTTGATATTGTGCAAGCATGTTCATAGGTATGTATTATCAAATAATGCTTATCATGAAATCGTATGCTCATAACATATCACATCCATGAAAGCACACACCACATCATGATTGATTTTACAATGATTTTCGTGTTTTCAAATCTCATCAAAGTGAGTTCTCATGGCGGGCATGTAATAACTGGAAGGGTACTAGTACCGGTAGTCGGAACGTCCTGTCTAGGCTGGCATTCGTATAAATCCAAAATAAAGGACCAGTTTGCCTACCTCGGGACTAACGATGAGAGTACGAAGTACTTATTAGGCCAAAGCATGCTATACCAAACATCGTGTGAACTAATCCCACTTTGAGTTGTCATTGTGTCTACACCTGGACACGTTCCGACCAAACATCTCATGAACATATTTTGTGGTTTGCATTCGGGGGATGCGAGTGTTAAATTGCCAATACTAATGTGAATCCTACCAAGCCAATAGCCATGGGGGCCCACATGACTATGTAGGTGAAGGTATGGGGGACATTTGAGGCCCAACATGAGCGAACCCAAGACATCCTATGGATGTAGTTGCATTATTGATATTTATGTTATTTTCATTTTCTTAAAGACACATGACACCTAAAAAGACACCATAAACTCGCAATCTTCTCATTTTATGATCCTGTAGATGTCGTCTAGACAGCATCGAAGGGGTAAAAGATCGGGAAAGACTCAGGAACGTTTGGCCACACATATCGCGAAACAAATGGCCACGATATTGCCTGACATCGTGGTACAAGTACAACAAGCCCTTGCTACAAATCCTACTAACCCTCCTCAACAACAGGACCAGAACATCGACAACCCTCCTACCATCAAGTGCTCTTACAAACATTTTAAGTCATGTGATCCTCCAAAATTCGAAGGGACTGAGGGAGTCACTGCTCTCCTACATTGGTTCGAGGAGATGGAAAACGTTTTCTTAAACTGCGATTGTCCTGAGGATCGCAAGGTTCGTTACGCCACCGGGAGACTACTTGGTGTAGCTCTCACTTGGTGGAATACTGAGAAAGGAAAGAGGGGTACTGAAGATGCGATGGCCTTAACTTGGGAGGAGTTAAGGGAAATCATGACTAGGCGTTTCTGTCCTAGAAGTGAAATTAAGAAGTTGGAGGATGAATTTCATGCTCTAAAGCAAAAGGAGGGTGATCACTCTACTTACAACAAGAGGTTCTTGGAGTTGAACCAAATGGTTCCAAACTTATTCACTCCAACCTATCGTCTGATCGAACATTATATTCGAGGACTTCCCTCGAAAATTCAAGATTCGGTTCTCAGCGTTTCACCGGTAACACTCGAAGCTGCCATGGAGTTGGCAACTGAACTGACCGAAAACCGAATTCGCAATGGGAAGTTCAAAGAAGAAAAGAAGAAATCCCCTGTTGAGGGACAAACCTCAAACCACCCCATTCCTTCCTCTAAGTTTGCTAACAAGAGGAAGCGTAACACCAGGAATTTTGCAGTCACCCAAACCAACACCCCTATTCCTGCTGCACCCATCACTCAAGTCACTCCTTCACCCGCGCCATACAGAAGACCCTACACAGGCCCATTACCAAAATGTAACCGTTGTCAGTATCACCACTCCCCTGATCATCCTTGCCAATACTGCACCGGCTGCGGTCGCGCAGGACATACTGTTCAAAACTGCCGCATGCCTCAACGAACAAACCGCCACCAACCTTTAACCCAAACCCACCAACAGTTAATGGGTCAAGCACAACAACAACTACCGTTTCCACCCACCCAACATTTAGCCCAAACATACTATCAACCCAATTACCCTATGGGCCAACCTATGCCGGCTTGTTTCAATTGCGGCGACCCAAGTCATTTCAGAAACACATGTCCAAGGCTGGTTAATATTATTCATGCTCAGGCCCAAGCCAACCCTGTGAATCAAGCGAACCAAGCTCCTCCACCTGCTAGAGGAAGAGCTTTCAATATTAACGCGAACCAGGCCAGAGCTGACGGCAATGTGGTCAACGGTACGTTTCTTATAAATGGTAGATATGCCTCTATGTTATTTGATACTGGTGCGGATAGAAGTTTCGTGTCATTAGAATTTGAACCTATCTTAAGCAAAAATCGGGATAAGCTCGCGGAATCCATAACGGTGGAAGTTGCGGACGGAAAACTAGTTTCATTAGACTCTATTTTACGCAACTGTACACTCACCTTAAACGACCACGATTTCTCAGTCGACCTTATTCCTATGAAGCTGGGAAGTTTCGACATCATAATCGGTATGGATTGGCTCAGTCAATATCATGCGGAAGTTGTATGTCGTGAAAAATTTATTCGTATTCCTCTTTCAAACGGTCAGACTCTTCGAATCATTGGAGAAACCTCGTCGAAAGGGCTCAACTTAATGTCTTGTCTTCAAGCTCAAAAATATCTTCGCAAGAATTATGTCGCGTTTTTAGCCCATATCATCAAGAAGGGGACCGCAGAGAAGAAACTTGAAGATATTCCTGTAGTAAAAGATTTTCCACAAGTTTTTCCTGACGACATTTCAGGACTGCCTCCAATCAGAGATGTCGAATTTCGTATTGATCTTATACCTGGTGCTATACCAGTTTCAAAATCTCCATATAGGTTAGCCCCCTCTGAAATGCAAGAGCTAGCCAGTCAATTGCAAAAGTTGACTGACAAGGGATTCATACGTCCCAGCTCATCGCCTTGGGGTGCACCTGTCCTTTTTGTAAAGAAGAAAGATGGATCTTTTCGTATGTGCATCGACTACAGAGAGCTCAACAAGTTAACCATCAAAAATCGCTATCCTTTACCTCGCATAGATGATCTTCTTGACCAACTACAAGGTGCCAGTTGCTTTTCAAAAATCGATCTTCGATCTGGCTATCATCAGCTTAGAGTGCATGAAGAAGACGTCCCTAACACTGCTTTCCGAACTCGTTATGGCCACTATGAATTCATGGTTATGCCGTTTGGATTAACCAACGCACCAGCTGTCTTCATGGACCTAATGAACAGAGTCTGCAAACCTTACCTTGATCGATTTGTTATAGTTTCATCGACGATATTCTTATTTATTCAAAATCTAAAGCTGATCATGAGCGTCATCTTCGAATCGTTCTTGCACTTCTAGAAAAGGAAAAGCTTTATGCCAAGTTCTCAAAATGTGAATTCTGGTTAGAAGAGGTGCAATTTCTCGGACATGTAGTCAATGATAAAGGAATACATGTTGACCCTTCAAAGATTAAAGCAGTTCAAGAATGGCAAGCCCCACGTACACCAACTGAAGTAAGGTCTTTTCTTGGACTAGCTGGCTATTATCGTCGGTTCATTTCAAACTTCTCTCGCATTGCTGTGCCACTCACGGCTTTAACCCATAAGGGACTCACGGCTTTAACCCATAAGGGAAAACCATTCGTATGGGGACCCAAGCAAGAAGAAGCTTTTCAAACTCTTAAACAAAAACTTTGTGATGCACCAATCCTCACTCTTCCTGAAGGTTGTGATGATTTTGTAGTCTATTGCGACGCGTCAGGGCAAGGATTAGGCTGCGTTCTCATGCAAAGAGGAAAAGTCATAGCTTATGCCTCGAGGCAACTCAAGACACATGAAAAGAACTACACCACTCATGACCTAGAACTTGGAGCCGTTGTATTCGCTCTTAAGATATGGAGACATTATCTCTATGGTACTAAGTGTGAAATATACACTGACCACAAGAGTCTTCAACATATCTTCAATCAAAAAGAGTTAAATATGAGGCAACGAAGATGGGTCGAACTCCTAAATGATTACGACTGTGAAATTAGATACCACCCTGGTAAAGCAAATGTGGTGGCTGGTGCACTTAGTCGAAAGGGTTATGCGAACTCCATTCATCTTCTATGTTCGCAAATTATAACCGATATTAAAGATCAAATTCGAGAAGTTCAACACGTTTCGATAACAGAAGAAGATGTACGAAAAGAGATGTCCTGTGGAGCCGAGCTAAAACTTGAAACTAAATCGGACGGTATTCTGTATTACCTAGATCGTATCTGGATTCCTAACCACAACAATCTTCGTGAAACTCTTATGAATGAAGCTCACAAAACGTGATATTCTATACACCCAGGAGCCGATAAGATGTATCAAGACCTACGATACACCTATTGGTGGCCTGGAATGAAGAAAGATATTGCCGTTTTTGTTTCCAAGTGTCTCACATGTTCTAAGGTGAAGGCTGAACACCAAAGACCCTCAGGACTTCTAGTCCAACCGGAAATACATGTATGGAAGTGGGAAAATATAACCATGGATTTCATTACCGGGTTACCTCGCACTTCTGGTGGGTATGACACTATATGGGTGATTATAGACCGACTTACAAAATCAGCTCACTTTATCCCTATTCGAGAAGATTTCAAGAATGAAAAGCTTGCTCGTATTTATATCAACGAAATCGTAAGCCGGCATGGGGTACCATTAAGTATTATTTCTGATCGTGATGGACGTTTCACCTCACGAACATGGCAAGCAGTACAATCCGCTATGGGCACTCGATTAGATCTCAGTACCGCCTATCATCCTCAAACTGATGGACAGTCTGAGCGCACCATTCAAACTCTTGAGGATATGCTTAGAGCATGTGTCATAGACTTCAAGGGAAATTGGGACGCCCACCTACCATTAGTTGAATTTTCGTACAACAACAGCTATCATTCGAGCATCGGTATGGCACCTTTTGAAGCCTTATATGGTCGAAAGTGCCGATCTCCTGTTTGTTGGCACGAAATTGGGGAAGCACAAATTACTGGTCCAGAATTGATCCAAGAAACCACAGACAAGATTCATCAAATCCGAAACAATCTTCTAGCAGCTCAAAGTCGTCAAAAGAGTTATGCAGATAAACGACGGAAGCCCTTGGAGTTTAACATTGGTGATCATGTGCTTTTAAAAGTATCACCGTGGAAGGGAGTAGTTCGTTTTGGTCAAAAGGGAAAGCTAGCACCACGTTACGTAGGACCTTTCAAGATACTCGAAAGAGTAGGTCCTGTAGCATACAAGCTTGACCTACCGGAAGAACTCGACAGGATTCATCCCACATTCCACGTGTCGAACTTGAAGAAGTGCCTCGCTGATGAGAACCTCCATATTCCGCTGGAAGATATTCAGATTGATGAATCCATGCATTTTATTGAAAGACCAGTGGAGATCATGGACTACGGAGAAAAGCGTCTTCGACGAAGTCGCATTCCAATTGTTAGGGTACGCTGGGAGTCGAAACGGGGTCCTGAGTTTACTTGGGAACGTGAAGACTCAATGCGTGAAAAATACCCGCATCTTTTTCCTACTACTTCAACTATTTAAATTTTGGGACAAATTCCTAAAAGTAGGGGATACTATAACATTTGTAAAAATCGGGTCTTCAAAACCCGCTCCGTTTTGTAATCAAGTACCAAGTTATAAAAGTGCATTAATTATTTATGGTTATTTTGAGTTAAAACGATACATAATTAATAAATAAACTAAACTATAAAAATTATATTTGATAAAAAGTTAAAATAAAATAAAATAAAAAATATATGAAGCTGCCGGGACTCGAACCCGGGTCAGCTGAGTCGCTACAACGACTTAACAATCATTCCCTAAACCACTCCGCCACAATGTGTTTTTTGTTAACTCTAGGAACATAAAAGAAACTTATACACAAACTCAGTTGAACCGATGGCGCCATCTGAATAACGTAATCGGCAAACCAATCGTCAAATCGTTGTTAATTCAGCTTATAACCGATGTATTACGGTTTCTAATCAAGTTAAAATTGATTGAAACTTCAAGTCCTATCATTTCGGCTTTTGAAACCGAAAATTCATCAAAGTTCTGATTTAACTCAAGCTTCAGATCATTCTCGCAATTCAGAACTATCATATCAATACTCAATTTCATTTTCGTCGCATTTTTGAACCATAAGATCATCTGAATCAGTTCGCCGGAAAATTTCTGCAAGTCACCGGAAAACCGGGACTCACATTCTCACGGTAATTCCTCCGACTCTTTCTGTTTAAAACATGTGATTAATCAGTCTCTAACACAACTCCATCATCAGAATCGATCCTAGTCAACGTTTATCAAAAATCTTATCTTCGCCGGAAAATCTCTGAGACTGCCGGAATCACACTGTGAACTGGTATGATATCCTAAACTTCTTTTAAACCTTGTTTAAGTGACTCAACTTTATGAATAATCGATCAACGCTGTTAATTGGTTTCAACAGCCGGAGTTCATTTCCAGTACCGACGAACCTCCGGCCGATTTCTGTGAATAACATCAATCGGTATATTCTGTTCCTTAAACTCTCTCCATTCTCTACTTTTGAATTACTGTTAATGTCTGAGAATTGTATAAATCACAAATCAATCATAACCAGTCGAATTATGTTGTCTGTGTAAATCGGCGAAGAAGCTGAAGTCATAACAGAACATAAGATTAATTAAAAACGGCATTTTAAACGGGTTAGACACACAGTCCAGTGGTGGACTGTGTGCAAATTTCACACACACGTCCCGAGTTCGATCCTTGCTACACGCACGCCTTGTGTAATAACATGCCTTTTTGATCAAGAACTAAACCGGGTTAAAACAGATAGTTGTTAAGTATAATAAAAACCAAGAATATAACCAGGTTAGACACACAGTCCAGCGGTGGACTGTGTGCATCATGAACTACATGTCGCGCGTTTGAATCTCGTCACGAGCACCGGTCCAATTGAATTAAAACGTTTTTGCAAATAAAGGAATTTTCGGTTAATTCAAATAAGTGTATAAATATAATTAAAAACGAGTTTAAAACGGGTTAGACACGTAGCTCAGTTGGTAGAGCTGCGTGCACGCAAACGGAAGGTCGCCGGTTCGAATCCCACCCGGCGCAGAATTATCCGCTGACCGAACCGGTCAACGGTCAACACTTAAAAAAATAATATTTTTTTATATTTTTATTTATTTAATTTAATTTAAAAATCAATTAAAAATACTTAAAAATAACATTTTTAAAGATAGAAAATAGCCATAAACTCACAAAAATATATCTAAAAATTTCATTAAAATCATTAATAAAATCCATCCATCTAATATATTTTTCCATTATTATTTAGGTTAGTATTCCTCGTCGATCCGCTCATCTAAATCGTGCGCATCTCACCATCTCCAATTCAACGCACCCAATGTGAGTGAACCTTTCAAATTCCCCGTTTTAATCACGTTTTTGGGGTGTATCATGTGTCTTTGTTTAAATACATATTATAACTAAACTATTATGCATACATCATATCATGACATGTGTATTTAGTTTGTTGCTATTAAGTAGTTATTATTGGATGCAAATTATTATTTCAGTACATGCAATTGCCGAGGCCGCCGCTCCCCATTTATGAGGTTTGAGCTTGTTCCTCATTTTATTATGCGGTTGAACCTGGCGTGCCCGCATATGATCGGCTCCGTTTGATTGAGCCTTGATCGCACAGTTCATTTTACATTTTCAGTACATGCAATACGATCGGCTCCGTTTGATTGAGCCTTGATCGCACAGTTCATTTTACATTTCCAGTTCATGCAATACGATCGGCTCCGTTTGATTGAGCCTTGATCGCACAGTTCATTTATGTTAGTTATCGTATGATATTGGTATGTTCATGTATGCTATCAAGTGTTATTGTATGTTATAATTGTAACTGCTATTTGCCAATGCTTGATTACTTACATTTTCTCTTTTATGATTATGCACAATATTTCGGTGATAAATTAACCATAAAATCATTATCAAATGTTTATCTAATAAGGTTCACTCGCCAACTTATGTTGACCCAAAAACTCCCATTTTACACATGATACAGGTGAACCAGCAGAAGCTAGGAACACATAGGACCTGGATTAGAAGAATAAAACGATTTAGTATTGGGGTTGTTATGTTTGTTTATTTCCTTTATATTGAATGAACATGTTTGGATGTTTGAAAATGTAACTTTGACTTTATTAATTATGAAACATAATAGTAAATGTCATGTGCTTTGGTGATAACCCAATTATGCCCCGACTCTTATTTCCGCTGCGGGTCGGGGTGTGACAGCGAAAACCATCACTTTATATAACCAACCTTCGTCTAATCTCTATTTTAACCCGTTTGGTTACTTTAGCGAAAACCATCGCTTTATTTAACCAAACCTTCATCTAATCTTTATTTTGACCCGTTGATTACTTTAGCGAAAAACCATCGCTTTATATAACCAACCTTCATCTAATCTCTATTTTGACCCGTTTGGTTACTTTAGCGAAAACCATCGCTTTATTTAACCAAACCTTCATCTAATCTTTATTTTGACCCGTTTGGTTACTTTAGCGAAAACCATTCTTTATATAACCAACCTTCGTCTAATCTCTATTTTGACCCGTTTGGTTACTTTAGCGAAAACCATCGCTTCATTTAACCAAACCTTCATATAATCTTTATTTTGACCCGTTTGGTTACTTTAGCGAAAAACCATCGCTTTATATTACCAACCTTCATCTAATCTCTATTTCAACCCGTTTGGTTACTTTAGCGATAACCATCGCTTTATATAACCAAACCTTCATCTAATCTTTATTTTGACACACTTAGTCGATTCATTCGTGTGAAGTCCATCGCTTACGAATGAATCGAATTTATACAATTTCTCCCTATTATTCAACATATAATACTATAAGGATCAGAAATAAAATCTTACAAAGCCATAAACCACGTACCTTAAAGCTTTCCCTTTAAACGTGCGTCCACACCGGATTGACTTCCCGATACTTCTCTCGTGTTGCCTAAAGTTTACAAGCCAAATATCGTCAGGACCTCTCGGTTCATAACTAAGGCATGTAAATTTGCCAAATATACTATTTCATGTTTCTATTAACATTTTTTTTGTTCATTAAATTAAGTTGGCAATTCATTTAGGCGTTTCATGAAGCATCTTATGTGCGTATATTATAGTTAGCCATTTTAGTTCTATTTAGACTTCGGCTAGTCAAAAATCTTAACCAAATAAGTTTCGATTACTCTTAATAATTCCCATTGATTTGCAAAACTTCAATCAACTAATGTCCTACCTTCACTATTTACACAAACATTGAGGTTTTTCCTACTAAAGTTAAAAACCCACTTACGAATACAAACATACTAATCTCAACATCCAATTCTTATAAATTCATCCACAATTCATAATTGGTGTTATGATCCTACCCTTAGATTATATCTCCCTAGATCACAATATCAATCAATTGTTCAAGAACTTTATCATCCAAGTTTTTACACAAAGATTCAAGCTTCACCAAAATCAAAATTACAGCTTACCTTATGTTATATAAGTATGGGTGATCGATGTTCTTGACACATGCATAAACAAGAGTCCCAATCCACCCTCCAATTTGATCAATTTAGTGGGTGAAGATCTGGGTGTTCTTTCTCTTCTCTGGTTGTTCACACACATACACGCACACAGGTATGTGTTGTGTTTTTGTTTTGTTTAATTTGTATATCTAGTTTCACCTATTTGGAAATTTGGCCCCTCATGTTTCAGTTTGTTAAGAAAGGGCTATATTCCATGATGATTTTTTTATTAATTAATAACTTACCGTTTACTAGGTTAAATACCCCTAGTTATTTATATAATTTACTATTTTGGGGTGTTACATTATCCTTAAACCTACAGGTAAAGATGAAGAAACTGGAGTAGATATCTACGGATACGGTAATCGAGGTACCGGGTACAATAGGTATCCACCTCCAATATGGAGTAATTACCCTAAATCTCCAGAGGGTGTTGACGAAGCCATTAATGTTGTAGTGAAAACTCCATTGGTGAGTGATCTTAAAGAAATATTATCTGAAACATTAATGTGTCGTATGAGAAATCAGAAAAGAGTTTCGATAGTTATGATGAGGAGGTGTGTAAATCAGTTGTTAAAAAAGTTTTTGAAAATGAATATGGCGAAAGTTTGGGTAGTGAGAAGAAGGTAGTTAAAAACAAGAACATTTCACGAGGAGAAAATAACTTGTGTGACCTTGATGACATGATTATGAAGTATCAAACGATTGGGTCAGACAAGATATCAAATGATTTGGCCCTATACTTTTTCGTGGATAAGGTCTTCCTTTAACTCATTATTCTTTCCTCTACCGTTGTTAAAATTGTAGTTTGTAGCCTATCCATGAATCATGGTGGCGAGCTTCTAGGCTTTTCCGACATCTTCGGAGATCTTTTCCCGTATCTTCTCAGTCATGAGGAATACCGTATCATCGCCACTTGCCCCCAACATCGTTATCACTGAAATGTTCACATTATATTAATAAACATTTTGTTTACCTATTCCCATATCCTTGTATGAGAAGCTATTCACATTGTATGTTAACACAAATGATGTATCTTTCTTTACCTGATTTGGCCAAGTTTATAGCTTGCTTTAACCATATTAATGCATTTTCGGGTTCGAGTGTATAGATACACCCTTCCCACGCATTTTTAACTATCTTCACTTTTTCATATTTCGTTAAAATCGCTTCATAGTTGATTCTTACCGGATATCACGATCGAGCCTTGAACCGAACACACTTATGGTCTGTTTGGTAGGAGGTAATGGAATTAACGAGATAATGGAATGAACAAAGTAATGAAATGAACAACAGAATGAAATGAATCATTCCATCCCATAGTGACGTTTGGTTACTCATATGTGAATAGAATGAATCATTACTTTGTACAGTTTGATAAACAAAAAAACACGAAATAACGAACCACAATTGTATAGAATATAAGGATGGCAAAAATACATGAGCCTGACGGGTATGCTCGAAACACGACACAAATGGGACAGGTATACCCGACACTTGACGAGTATTGGGCCGGGTATGGGTTTAGTTTAAAATTTTGCGGGTATGGGTCGGATATAGGATTAGGTGATACCCGACCGGATTATCCGAAACCACACACCCGTATACCCAAACTATTTACCCGTTCATATACCCCAATTTTTTAATTTATATTTTTATTTTCCTTTAACCCTTGTCTATTAGTGATTTATTTTAGTATGTTTATAATGTGAAAAAATATAAATTTTCTTTTAGTATATGTATTTGATAATAGTATTTATTTTTTGTATGTTGTGAAGTATATACATACATATAAGCGTACAAGTAACATAAAGTTATTATTAATTTCTGATAAAACTTATATTATGTAATGTACGTTTTTAATTTATAATAGTTGTATAAATAAAATATATAATAATTATAATAGTAAAAAATGTATTTGGAAACCCCAATGCATATCTTTTAACAAATTGATGGGTATATCCGATACCCGTGGGTGGGACATGGTTTTACAAGTGGGTATGGATATAGATTACCAATACCCGACCCATCGCCATCCCTAATAGAATATAACTGCCTCAGTAGTAGTAGTAATAATAATAATAATAATAATAATAATAATAATAATAATAATAATAATAATAGTAATAATAATAATATATTAATGGTAAAAAATTAATAATATTAATATAAATAATAATAACAAAATATAAATATATCTTTCCATTCCTTGAAGAAATGAAAAAAACACCTCCTTACCAAGGAATGAAAATTGTTATATTTGGAAAGAGTTACATTTCTTTGGAATGTTCTATTCCATTACCACATGGTATTCAACCATGTTTCTTTTCATTTCATCAGAATGATCCATTACATTCCAACTTTTATTCCTTCGTACCAAATGCTACCTTAACATTTAACCTTAAACTCTGAATACCACTTGTAAGATCCCAACATATAAAATATAAAAATTTCAAAGATTTACATAAAAAATACATATATTTCATTAACCGGGAAATTTGAAACCACAATTATCAAAAGACATTTCGAATTTGTTTCAACCATCGGATAATTCTGAAGTTTAACAAAACACAAGTGTTCGCAAATGTTATCAAGTTTAACAAAATGGAAGCATTATGTTCTTGAGAGGTGTTCGGCTCTTCTCGTTGCTTGATCATTATCTGTCAACTACGTTGAGGATTACCTATAACAGGTCAATTAGTTCGAGCGATAATATATGTCATAAATAAACGTATTAAACGAACCCACATAATCAAAATAATTAAAAATATAAATTTTTAGTAGATTTTTCACTTCGTCGCATTGCGTGACTAATAAGTAATGAGCTTGTTACGCAACAGGACCAGTCATAGTTGATCCAGAGCTTTGACTTGCTTGCTTCGCGTCATGCGACAGAGGAAGAGCATTCTTGTCGCGCTACACCCCTGTTTTTCTAGAAAGATACCCAGGTTCAGGGCATTTTCTAGCCTTAGTCATTTTTTTCCATTTTTCGCTCAAAACTCGTCCAAAACAGTCCAAACCCATTATATCTGTTCGGGATTCATCCCTTAACATAATTAAACCATAACCCATTACCCGAACTCATTATTCTTATGTTTTATGCTCCCGTTACGCGGTTTGCGTTTATGTTTATTTGACTCGTTATGAAGTTTAAGCACTTAAGCTTAAATCTTTCGCATTCTTTTCATATGACCACTTCCTTTACGTTTTAGAACCATGATTATAATCATGGGTAGTATCATGAACAACACCTCGGCTTCTACAATCCCACATGATGTTTATACTTGGTTTTATTTGTCCGTACACTAGCTTAAAATCAAAATGGATCATAAATGACCCGTTTCGTTTACTATTGTGAATACCATCACTTATGAGCAACCAAATTCACTTATAATCATTTTTCTCAATCATTTCTTTCAAACAACAATATTAACTAACTAAAAATAATTAATGTAACACCTAGCTGTGTACCTTAAAGTTTCCCTTTCAAACGTGTGTTGGTCCCAGCTTGACTTCCCAAAGCTTCACTCAAGTTGCCTAAAGAGTTCAACCCAATCGTCATTAAGAACTCGTAGCTCAAGTCTATGGCATGTAAACTTGCCAACAATCAATGATAAAGTTCCCATCAAGATTTTTCCGTACATTATCTACATTCTGTAAGGCCCGTTATCTCCATAGGTCAAAATCAAGACTTAAAACAAATTAAATTTACAAACCAATTTGAACTTTTACGCATCATTAAAGTAAATTTGATTAAACATACAAAATTAAGAATTTTAAACACATTTACAAAAGTTATAAACACGTGATATTGGGTAAAGTTTTTCAACATCATGACCAAAAGACAACAAAATAATTTTGACCCGTTTACAACATTTAAATCCAGAAGCATGTTGAGGGCAATGTAGAGTGTGTTCGTATTCCAAGCTCGTAGTCATCCATGGGGAGATTTTCCTATCAAACTCAACATAAACATCATTAGCACGATTCTCTAAATATCAAAATATCATCATACGCTACATTTGCTTATTTGACCCGTTAGTGAGGTCGTAGTTAGAAACTATCATCTACAAATTAATCTCTTCATCTAGCAATTCCAGTTACGTGGTTACTAACATCGGATTCTAACTTATAACTATATGGTAATCATACCAATTATCATTATCATTACTTATTTCTTTTACCTTCTATTTAAGCTCGATCACATCATTATACGGTCATTCTTATTACAGTCCGCTTTGACTCGTTCGCATCAGATCATCATACAGTCATTCTTATTACATTCCACATTCGACCCGTTCGCATCGGATCATCATACGGCCACTCTTATTAAATTCCGCTTCGACTCGTTCGTATCGGATCATCATATGGTCATTCTTATTACGTTCCGCTTCGACCCGTTCGCATCGGATCATCATACGGTCATTCTTATTATATGACATATTCCGTATATCATGTTCTTCTAAGTTGTACTTATCGATCAATGACAATGAAATGAAACCAATACCCTATTCTACATTAAGCTAACTAAAGTGAAGTTCGTATGAACTTACCGTGATCTTGCGTTACTTGAGTCTTAGAATGGCTCGTGCCTTCCTCCTTCTTCGCTCCTATATATTACAACTTCACACTTTTAGCTTTCATGCAAAATTCATCACATATGCATTCTCCTTTATTCATTATGGAGCTAATGACTATATTCATTTCCATTTTCATTCCAATACATCAAATCCACAAGGATTCATCTCAAAACGCAACTAAATCAACCTAGGCATTTTATCGAACACGTTGTGTGCGTATCATTAGCAAGGCATGGTGTATAAGTACTTTATGTATAACTTTACTAATTCATGTCAAGATCATCAAATTTAACAAATTTCATATATCCCTTATCCCAGACCAATTCCATCTATCAAATACTCATTATAAGAAATTTCATACATAATCATTACACTAATTTTTGCATATAATTCCATATTACACTTCACTAAATTTCATTATTCTATAAGTACAAGTGGGTTTAACCCAAATCGTCAACATAATCAAGATTAAGCGCATTACAACTTCTACATGTTGATATTAGAAAGCATTAAAGTTCAATTTCATAAAACACTCACGGATTTCACATGACCCATCACATCAAGATCACTAAAACATAAAATTCGAACTTACTCAGTGTTATAAACACTTAGCTGAGCATGAATCTTAGTTCATGCATCAATTCAGGCTTCGATTTCCTTGTCAATTTTGTTGATTTGTGACATTAGGGTTTTTCCTTTTCTTCTCCTAGTTCCAGTCGACACACACACCACTGATGTGTGTGTGTTTGAGTTTTATTTGTGTTTTATGCACTAAGTTTTCAGTTTATACAGATTTGGTCCCTCAATTATTGTGTTTATATTTTTTCTTGACCCAAACCTTTTCTTTTTAAGTTGAAATCTTATTTACATTATTATCTAACATATCACATATATATGGATTTTGGGGTATTACAAATCTACCCCCCCCCTTAAAGAAGGTTTCGTCCTTGAAACCTGAATACGTACCAAAAAAACGGGTAGTACTCTCGCATTTAATCCTCCAATTCCCATGTAAGATCGGATCCCTTTCTGTGTTGCCATTGTATTAACACTTGCCTAATGGCTTTGTTGCATAGATACTTCACCTTGAAGTCTTTAATAGCTACCGGTCGTTCGATATAATTCATGTGTTCATCTACCTCAATATCATCTAAGGGTACGTGAGCCGTTTCATTTGCAAGACATTATCTTAATTGTGACACATGAAACGCGTCGTGTATACCATCTAACATCGGGGGTAACTCTAACCGGTACGCCACCTTCCCAATTCGTGCTAGGACCTTGAAAGGTCCTATGTAACGTGGTCCCAATATTCCCCATTTGAGAAATCAGATTTTACCCTTCCAAGGTGAGACTTCCATAAAAACACGGTCTCCTACTTGAAATTCATAGGACGCCTCCAATTGTCCGTATATGCTTTCTGCCAGTCTTGTGCTGCCTTCAAACGTGATCGTACAAGGTCAATCTTTTCATTTGTTATAGCTACCACATCCTTCGATGCAAGCTCTCTTTGTCCAACCTCTTACAACACACAGGAGTTCTGCATTTTCGTCTGTACAACATCTTGTACGGTGCCATTTGGATGCTTTGGTGATAGTTGTTGTTGTATGAGAACTCCATTAATGGTAGATGTTCATCCCAATTTCCCCCAAAATCTATAACGCATGCTCTTAACATATCCACAAGCGTCCGGATGGTTCTTTCTTATTGACCATCCGTTTGATGATGATAAGAGGTACTTAAGTGTAATTTAGTACCCATCCTTTCGTGGAACTTTTGCCAATAACGGGAGGTGATCGCGTATCCCGATCTGACACAATGGATACGGGCACTCAGTGACGGAATATAATTTCATTCACAAATATTTCCGCCATCTTTTCTAAGGGATAAGTTTCTCGAATAGGTAGAAAATGGGCACTTTTAGTGAGAGGGTCAACAATGACCCATATTGCAGCATGCCCCTTCCTCGTTTTTGGAAGCTTAGTTACGAGATCCATGGTCACATCCTCCCACTTCCACACCGGGATTTCCAAAGGTTGCAACTTCCCATACGGTTTTTTATTGTAACATCTGTCAAAAATAGATCCTAGAACTCGACCCGAATTTGACACCCGTTCTGTTTTCATATTCCATGTAATTTTGTTTAATGTTTACGCAATAAAATGTCTTGGATTCGATGTTTTGATCATACATGTTATCATATCTGGTGATTTATAGTCTTATACATGTTCTAGACAAGTTTGTAAATTCATTCCATGTATTTTCAAGCAACCCTCCATCTCTCAAGGTCTAAGACTAAGGTTTTCCTTGAGTTAATCAAAAACCTTGGAGACTCGTGAACATACCTAACACATCACATCCTAACCTTCTTATTATTCAAACTTCATTATATACATGTCTTAAGATAGGACATTGTGTTTTGGAGGGTTTAGATGTAAATGATAACAAGTAAGAAGCTCTACATGTCGTATTCTTAGTTTTGTCATAAGATGACTTTCGGGTGACTTTCTTGCCAACTTTTCTCCATCCTTGAGCTATCATTCTGCTCCATTCAAAGCTCCAATATATACTTGGTACACTAAGGATCAAGTAGGTTCAAATGGTGCATAAAACTGAGCTCCAGCGTAACGGGAATCACAAACACAAGTTTTAGAACATAACCCTCGACCCGCATCAAGACCCAAGGTTTAAGCCCAATTCTCGACACCATGGATGTTGGATTACTCTCTTCCATATGATAGTACTCTGAAAATAATGAACGTAGGCGAAAACCATGCGCGAAACGGAGTTATAACAAAACGGAAATCGCGAAAACAAGTTTGGTGTTTGTTGCTGATTTGAAAGACGCGAAAATCTTGTTTTAAATTCATTCCACATCGCCCCAATCACCATTTTGTGCTCCCTTTCACACCTATAAATGCCCTTGCTTGGTTTTTTATAGCTTGCAACTCCTAGTTTAAGTATAAACAAGTGGAATAACCAAATTTGATGGCTCCACAAGCACAATACCCCTTTGGGTGTGGTGTGTAGTAGTTTTTATTTCTGCTTTCGACAAGGAGGTGCTGCCCTTCAAGCTTTTCTCATTCTCTAAAGTTTTTCTTCGAGGTAATCTTCCTTTCTTTTCTTTTTTTTCTTCTTTTTTGTTATTCATTTATTTATTGCTTTCTTAGTTTAATTAGTTTAGTTTAGGTTCTTAGTTAAGGAGCATTAGGCTTGTAAAGGTAGCCTAGTTTAGGCTCGCCTTTAGGCTTGGCGTAGCCTTGTAGAGGCTCGTCAGGCTCAACGATTCTAACATATCATATTCGTTCATTTAGCTATGCCTAGCATAACGTTTACCTTTTTCTTGTTGCATTCGTTTGTCTAGCTTAAATCACGCTAATCAATTGGATTTTCTCCTTATTCTCGTGCGGTTTTTCACTAAGGATTAAAAACGCAAACACTGTGGGTGAATCTTGCAACTTCCCTTTTTATTACACGTATTGGGGTGTATCATGTGTCGTATTTCGTTATTACATTTACAAGAATTAAATTCGTGCAAACTCCCTTATGTGAAGTATATGTGTTACATGTGGATTGTTGTTTATCATTTGGTGCATTCATTCACGTTGGACATCACATCATTATAGGCTCGCCTGTTCTTCATTACCTATGAGCGGAACGTGACGCTGCCAACATACAAGGCGAGCTCCGTTTGATTGAGCTTAGACCTTGTAGCACATCGCAATACCATGCAACATGCATACATTTATTGGAATCATTACATTTAGTTGAATTATTGTTTGAGGTTGTTTTTATGAGCTTTGACTTATGACATGCAACATACTTACTTTTGTTGTTTGATGCACGCTTTTCTCAATAAACCAAATTTAAACATATTATTGTTCTAATAATAATAAGGTTCACTCGCCAACTTTTGTTGACCCAAAAACTATTTTTACACATGATACAGGTGAACAGGTATGAAGAGAAGATTGGACATAGGATGGGCCTTAGTTAACAAGAAACGGATTAGTGCAAGTTGTTTGTTATAAACAATGTCTTGCGTTTGTAATTGTTTATGTGAATTATTTGTATTGTGAGACACCTATATGAATTAATGATTATTTAAAACAAGTAATTGCAAGTCATAAGCTCTCGAGTTAACTCAATCATGCCCTGATCACCCATTCTGCTGCGGGTTGGGGTGTGACATTGATGTTTCGCCTTTACTTGAGAGCAAGTTAAACATTTCATGACGTACTTAACAATATCACGCTTCATCCCTGGCCACCAATAATTCTTTTTTAAATCTCGATACATTTTCGTGGCTCCCGGGTGAACCAAGTATTGGGACCTATGAGCTTCCTCAAAGAGTAACTCCTTTACATCACAACGCCAAGGTACCCAGATTCGGCCATACCTTGTTTTAATCCCCTTCGCATTCTCATCTAGCTTGTATGCAAATCCTTTAATTCTTTATTTCCTTGGATCATCCGCATTTAACGACTTAATTTGAGCTTCTCGTATACTTTCAAGGAGATTAGGTGTAACTATCATTTTCATTGATTTTACTCGAATTGGAGGCGGGATTCCTTTCTACTTAAAGCGTCTGCCATGACATTCTTATTACATTCCGCTTTGACCCGTTCACATCGGATCATCATACGATCATTCTTATTACATTCCATTTTGACCCGTTCGCATCGGATCATCATACGGCCACTCTTATTAAATTCTGATTCGACTCGTTCGTATCAGATCATCATATGGTCATTCTTATTACGTTCCGCTTCGACCCGTTCGCATCGGATCATCATACGGTCATTCTTATTATATGACATATTCTGTATATCATGTTCTTCTAAGTTGTACTTATCGATCAATGACAATGAAATGAAACCAATACCCTATTCTACATTAAGCTAACTAAAGTGAAGTTCGTATGAACTTACCGTGATCTTGCGTTAGTTTCATCTTGGAATTGCTCGTGCCTCCTCCTTCTTCGCTCCTATATATTACAACTTCACACTTTTAGCTTTCATGCAAAATTCATCACATATGCATTCTCCTTTATTCATTATGGATCTAATAACTATATTCATTTCCATTTTCATTCCAATACATCAAATCCACAAGGATTCATCTCAAAACGCAACTAAATCAACCTAGGCATTTTATCAAACACGTTGTGTGCGTATCATTAGTAAGGCATGGTGTACAAGTATTTTATGCATAACTTTACTAATTTATGTCAAGATCATCAAATTTAACAAATTTCATATATCCCTTATCTCAAACCAATTCCATCTATCAAATACTCATTATAAGCAATTCCATACATAATCATTACACTAATTTTTGCATATAATTCCATATTACACTTCACTAAATTTCATTATTCTATAAGTACAAGTGGGTTTTACCCCAATTCGTCAACATAATCAAGATTAAGCACATTACAAATTCTACATGTTGATATTAGAAAGCATTAAAGTTCAATTTCATAAAACACTCTCGGATTTCACATGACCCATCACTTCAAGATCACCAAAACATAAAATTCAACTTACTCGGTGTTATAAACACTTAGCTGATCATGAATCTTAGTTCATACATCAATTCAGGCTTCGATTTCCTTGTCAATTTAGTTGATTTGTGACATTGGGGTTTTTCCTTTTCTTCTCCTAGTTCCAGTCGACACACACACCACTGATGTGTGTGTGTGTGTTTGAGTTTCATTTGTGTTTTATGCACTAAGTTTTCCGTTTATATATATTTGGTCCCTCAATTATTGTGTTTATATATTTTCTTGACCCAAACCTTTTCTTTTTATGTTAAAATCTTATTTACATTATTACCTTAACATAACACATATATATGGATTTTGGGGTGTTACACATTCAATGTTTCACTTACGCATTTTGTCAAACACCTTTTGTGGGCACAACTTTTATGCTACTTTTATTAACTCAAGTAAACAATATCAAACCGTGTATTCTCAACTCATCAAGTCAATATTTTAAATATGATCAATTTAACATCTAGACTTTCAGTTTATTATGTAACGATGCATAAATTAACCATCATAATTCATGTATTCCATTCTTTCATCAAAATCTACTTGCATACACATGAATAATAATCCAAACACTTAATTCATAACAATTGCTTCACAATTTCATCAATGGTTTGTCTGTAATCATGTATATTTATCATTTAAATCATACCATCAACATTCTAATCAAGAACTTAACAATTCAAGTTCATCCACTTGTTTCTTATCACCAACATATCTTATGCTTAGGACGTGAAGATGATCAATAATATTGGTTCATGCATAAGATTTAAGCTTGATTCCTCTTTCCTTTTGTAGGATTTGATAGATTAGGTTATGAGAGGTTTTCCCTCAAGTTAAGTTTTGCTAGAAAAAGAGCTAATATTCCTTCTTTTATTATGTCCCTCAAGTTAAGTTTTGTTATAAAAAGAGCTAATATCCGTTCTTTTATTATGTGTCATAAATATACAAGCACATACATTTATATTTAAGTCTATTATATTTTTTTGAGTGTTATAATTCACATTGGAGTGATAAGAACTCCAAGACTATAATTCTTCTACACACCGGATTGGTTGGTGTAATTTAAATTTAGTGGCATTTGTTTTTTTCAAAACGTCTTACTGTTTTTAATAAAAATTTACCCGTTAATAAAAAGTTAATATAATACGTCACTTTAGTACATAATTTAGAACATAAGTCCAAAATAAGATGTATAATAATTAACAAGAGGGAATAATAAACATATAATATTATTTAATACTAGGTTTGGATGTAGCGACAGCCTAAAGTAAAAAAGTCTAAACCCTACTTCTGAAACCCCTATTTCTGATCCCTGACAAATTTTCTCCCACACGCACGCATAAATTCTGCACCCCCATCTTTCACATTATTACACTTCATACCCTCATCCTTAAATGCTCTCCTATAAAATCATGGGGAATTACACTACACAATATATTAGTTGAATAAAAAATTCAAAATATATGTTAAAAGTTGCATATGAATCTTATTTTTCTCAGTGTGTTAATACTTTTATTGTTATATCATAGAAAAATCATCTGTATAGTTCTTGGCATACGCATCACTGAAGTTAATGTATCAACTTTTACTTGTTTTTGGTGAGGTTTTTTTTCAAACTAACGTGGATAGGAAAAATATTTATCAAAATAGTGTTTTTGAAAAAATATTTATCAAACTAGTGTTTTTAAAAAAACTTACTTGTTTCTTCCTCCTAATATCATTGGATAAAGCCTAATGCAATAATGACTAAATAAAAAAAGTGTATAAGTAAACTTTTATTTTTTTTAAGATTCATAAAAAATATATTTTTATGTTTATATTTTAACTACAAAACTAATAATAAAGTTATGACAATTGAATATTTTATCTTTAACTTTGTGAATAGCTATGGAAAGTGAATTCAGTATCACTGTGTATATAAATTAGTTTCCATTACGAAAGTTTGAAGAAACTAGGCAAATGTACAAATTTACCTATTTTTTCCTATAAGCAAAAATATACAAATTAGGCTGCTAAATAGTTATAGTTGGTGATTGTAAATCGTTTTTCAGATCTTTCTAATATCTGAATTTAGTCCAAAAGAGATCTTGTACCATAATACTTTTGCACTAAAGTTTTCATGGGAGTATAAATTTGTCCTTGATATATAAATTGCTTAAGTATTAGAACTAAAGTTTATATGGAAACGAAGCTATGACTTTGTGTTATATTTTCGATGATGCGTTTTTGTTATATACGTTTAAATTTAAAATTTCTTAAATATCATTATCTCCCCGCCAAGGAGTGTGGTTTCTCCCACTAGTAATCATATTAATTAAACTACTATGTCCCCTCTGCAGCTAGACGGGTTAATTACAAACAATGTAAATGGAAATGTAACCACGATGATTAAAAGTATAACGTAAAATGCAGAAAAAATAAAGTTTTTGATTAAAAATATTGAATATTGAATTTATATAACTGTTTATTATAACTTTAATTACTCATTTTAAGATAAAACATTTGAAAGAACAGTTTGGTTTGCCATAATAATTTCCTTTTTCATCTTTCAGATTTTTTTATATTTTACATGTTAAACGAGTTTATATATGTTTCATGCTTGAAGTTGTGAATTAGTTTCGTATTTCTTCATACTTTGGTAATAAAAACTAATTTTTATGCATAGTGATACTGAATTCATTTTCCATACTTGTTCATAAACTTGGAGATAAAATATTTAATTTTCATAAACTTAATTTGATATTAGTTTTGTAGTCAAAATATAAACATAAAATATTTTCTTTATGAATCTTAAAAAAATTAAGTTTACGTTTACACTTTTTTTTATTTAGTCATTAATGCATTAGACTTTATCCAATGAGATTATTGGGGGAAAACAAGTAAATTTTTTAAACACCTGTTTGGTAAATACTTTTCTAAGAACACTATTCTAGTAAATATTTTTCCTATCAACACTAATTTGAAAAAAAAAACTCCACATTATCCGCTAAATATGTATATATTTACTCACGTACTGTGTTGTGGTTGACTGAATAATATCTTTTATTTATGCAACTGAGAATCATGCATGGTCCATTTCACGTATAATGTATCAATTTTGGAATTAATTTGATTATTTTAAGGTTTCCTAATATTTCTTTTAGTTTAACAAACATCGATAAATTCCAATTATGATACTATTTATTATGTTATATACTGTATATTAAAATAAAATATAACTCACTGCTGTAGACTGTATTGAAAAAAAGGGCATTTTTAATATTTAACACAACTCGTTAGATCTCCACCGTTCAGTCTATTTAGAGTATTCTAAAAAGTTTTGTTTTTCTAAAATAAATTGCTTCATCTTGCTGGAAAATAATTTGGTGTATTTGGTTTAAGTTATTTTTCACTATCAATGATAACAAAAGTCACGTCAAACATTTTTTCCTTTTAATTTGTCCTTTTTTCTTAGTATTTTATTATATTATTATTATTAAAGTACTGTTACTAACTAGTGGGATTGAACTTCGCCAATACCGTTTTGGTTCAATACGGCACCAACACTCAATATTGTAGCCGAAAGAGAAAATCCAAAAATAAGGTCGTGATATGCCTAAAATGGTATAGATGCATTTATCAAAAACCATAAAAACGAATACCAATACTGGTTCAGATAATATGTACCGATATTGTTTGACTGGAATCAATTGGCACTCGTTATGGTACAAAAAACGTACTATATTTTGAATACATATTCGTTTTCAACAAAATTTATATAAGAATGTCGAGACAAAAAAAATTCAACACAATTGTATTCAACATTTTTTAAATTTAATTGACACAAGTTATTAAAGAAAGTTAAATTAAAATAAATAATTCAACTTAAAACGTATATCATTAAAAGCATAAGGATTGAATTAAAAAAAAAAACTTCAAATGAACCGCTATTCACACAAGTTGCAAATTGTAATAGATATGATGCAATTTCATATCTTATTTATTTTTACACAAGATATGAATATATACAAATTAAATATAAATGATATTTTTTTTAATAAAACTATAAATATCAACAAGAGTTGTTTTAGAATTCACGACTATACTGATCGATTAAATTGGCTAAACATGTTTATCCAGTAATAACTGTGGCTTGTTATCCTGAACAACTATTATATTTATTTTTAAACCATTGTATTTCTGTTTTCCCTAAATGGTTGAGATGTATTGGTTTTAATGCAATAGTTACATATTGCAGACTGGATTAGAAAGGTAAGTACGTTGTATTGCCTTAAACGCTTAAATAACTGACCATCACATCATACTTTGAACACAATCGATAATTCTATATCCAACATAATCATACAATATTCGTGTAATACCCAAAGGTTAATAAAAAATATAAAACGATAGGTATTGAAAGAAGGGTGGAGTTGTGTTATATGATCTCAACCTTTTCCAACATTATATATAGCCGAAGTCACAAAAGATCGTTTACAAGTTTTATAAATTACACAAGCATTTCAAAGTTTCAAAAGTGAGGTGAAGTCATAATTTAGACATAATATAGAAATTAACTGAGAATGTAAAAGTCGAATTAGGAAAATCGCTTAAAAGTAAAGGCTCATTCAAAAATTGGTTAACCATACATAGACTAGCCATATTCTTAGGTGACTCTATTATTCATTATCAGGGCCGTGCACGAAAACCCTCAAAAAAATATGGGCCCTCACACACCCAGGCCAACCCTAAAGCCGCCCTGTTTATTATCAATGTATTTCCAAGACAATAGCCGTCTTAAGGTCCAGCGTATGCATTGGCGGAGCATCTTGGTGGTCGGGGGTGCCCTAGCCCCTCTTGATTTTTCGTCCGTAGTTTTAATTTTACTGAAGTTTTTGATTTTTTTATAATGTAAATTATTGAATTTTTAAGAGTTCAGTGCTCACTGATTTTTCATTCAAACTCCGCCACTAAGTGTATGCATATTATGGTTGTTCATAACCTTTTGAAAGAACAACCCAAATTGAAGCAAGTTAAATGGTTTTGATCAATTTAAAATTCAAATCATCCAATCTGAGTCTTAATAATTTATAGGTTTGGTTTTGATCAATTTAAAATTCAAATCATCCGGTCTAGGCCTTGATGATTTGTATGTTTTATGTTTTGGGGTCCGTTTACTGTTGTTATTGTCCTCTGCGAGTTTGTTATATATCAATGATTTTTTTTTTCTTTTGATTAGTTACATGACATTAACATTTCATAAAAAAATTGTCTTTTTACTTTTACTCTCTTGTTATCAACTCCTCTTAATAATACACAGTAATTATGGTTTGTCCTTCTCAATTTGTAGTAGATTTTATATGAAATCTTGATAAATTACCGGGACGAACAAGTATGTATGTATGTATTATTTTTTTAATTTTTTGAAAGGCCAATCTTATTAAATAAAAACAAACTATCAAAGTTTATTCTTTACATCTTGTTAAATGCATATATATATAATATATATATATATATATATATATATATATGGGAAGGTTCATTTGAGAAGAAATTTAATGTGAAAAGAAAAACAAGAAAAGACATAATGGTAAAACTTAAAAATTTATAACCATCTCATTAATTAGGTTATCTCTCATTTAATAACAACAAATTATATCATACATTTCAAAATTTATACTACATATACATATATCAAATTTATAACTTACTACACATTAAAATTACCTAAATATATCAACAATTTACCATAAATAATTTAAAATTATTACAAATAAATCTTATACTTATTAAATTTATTACATAATGTAAAAATATTCACAATAATAAAATTCTATTTAAAAATTTTTACAATTTCATTAATTCCAATAAAATTTAATAAAATTATTTTTTATAAGTAATCCAATATTGTAACATAAAATTGTAAAAAATTATTAAATTCTTTTTACAATTTATTAATACATGTAAAATTAAATTTACATTTAAATTATGTGAAATTCGTAAATAAAAAAATTTACACATGTGTAAGTTTGTCATTTACACATGTGTAAATATTGTTATATTTACACATACGTAAAAAATATAGTAAGTGTGATTTTGAGAGAAGAAATGAATTATTTGATGTTGTAAATTCCTTGTATTTTAATTACAATTAGGTTTGTGTTAAAAAAATTCGATTTTGATTGGTTTTTTCATTCGTTCTTACGGTTCTTGCAATATTTAGTGTTCTTAAGATAACCTTCCCGTATATATATATATATATATAGAGGTTCATGTGAGAAAATTTAAAAGTGTGAGAAAGATAAGAAAGATTATGAAGGTGAAATGTGTCCCTATTTATTTTGGTAGTTTAAAGGTATAAGTGTAATTTAACTAATAAAATCTAATTATGGAATGAATATATGCAACCTATTTTTTACAGTTATTGTAGGGATTTTCGAATTTGAAATAATACCATAACTCGTAAAAACATCACAGCATGTATATTGAAGGCATATATCATATAAAGAACAAAAATATAACTCATAAAAACACTCTAACTAATAAAAACACACCCTAACTCATAAAAACACTCTAACTAATAAAAACACCCTAACTCATAAAAACACCACAACATGTATATTAAAGACATACATCTTATAAAGAACAGAAATATAACAAAAATAACACCATAACTCATAAAAACACCACATCAGTTATATTGAATGCACACATCTTATAAAGAACACCCTAACACTGAATATAACAGAAATAACACCCTAGTATAACACCAGTCAACATTTTAATCAGAATCAAAACAGAATAACACCCTAAATATATAAAAACAGAAATAACTCTACATAAGTATATCAATATGGTATTCATATTAAAGATAAAAAAACACTCATTATTATGGTGTAATTTTTTTTCTAAAAAGAGTAACGTATAAAAAGTTATTGATATTTAAAAAAGAATGAGAGAACTTTGCATGTGTATTAATGTTAGTTTCTTAATTTGAAAATATTAAATTTATCTTTATACACTTAATCTAGAAAATTAGTTAGTTTAATAGTTAAAATTATTTACAGAATTGTCATCATGACTCAACTATTAGATTAAATATCTAATGATTTAGATTATTTCTTATTGTTCTCACACATTTAAATTTTCTTATAATAACCTTATCTTATATAAATATATATATATATACACAGACACCCAAAAAAAGTTGTTTTGTTGGATTGATTGACACACCCACTCATAGTCATCTCTTTTAGTATTGTATTTTGTCCTTTTACCCATGATGGACCCCTTTTCAGGTGTTGTTGCTTAGGGCTATATAGGCCTTATATAGGCTTTATGATACCTTCAAATTACAGTGCTTCCTTCATCTAACATCATCCCAATTCTTCCACTCATGATGCTTGGGATAGAGGAGATACTGTGTGAGCTTGGTGGTAGTGGTTCATGTGGTGGAGATTCTGATCAACATGGTGGTTTGCCACCAGGGTTTAGGTTTCATCCCACTGATGAAGAGCTTATCACCTTCTATCTTGCTTCCAAGGTTTTCAATTCTACTTTTTGTGGCCTTCAAATTGCTGAAGTTGACCTTAACCGCTGTGAACCATGGGATTTACCAGGTACCCTCTAAAACACACACACACACTCTTTAAGGTTATTTTCACCTGCAAACACACACACTTTCAAGGGGGCTTTGATCACCTTCAAAGCACACATTTTCATGGATACTTTCACCTTCAAAACACACACTCTAAGGGAAACTTTCAACTTCAAACACAAAATATAAGAGGACTTCGATCACCTTCAAGACACACACTATAAGGGGTATTTCACATTTTCAAACACACACTTTAAGGGCAGTTTGCTAATAAACTCGGTTAAAAACTGATACCCACAATTAGGGAAACTTTCACCTTCAAACACACACTTTAAGGGATACTTTCACCTTCAAACAATTTTTAAGGGGAACTTTCAACACACACATAGAGAGACACTTTCATCTTCAAACACACACTTTGGGCAGTTTTCTAATAAACTCAGTTAAAAACTGATACACACACTTGGGGAAACTTTCACCTTCAAACACAAACTTTAGGGAAACTTTTACTAACCGACATGTTTATAACCAAGTATCATTAGTTCAAAACACACATAGGGACACTTCACATTCAAAGTTCAAACACACAATTTAGAAACACACTTACCTTATAACACATACTTTAGGGACACTTTCATCATCACACACACACTTCGGACACTCACCCATTTAAACACACAATTTAGGGGCACTTTCATCATCAAACACATAGGTGTGGGACACTTACACATTCAAACACACAATAATGAGACTTTTCTCAAAACACATACTTCAGAACTCTATTGAATATGCACACACACTAATTCAGTTTTACATTTTCACCATCCAACTCACCATTATTCATAAAACACACACACACACAATCAAAAGACATATTTTTTCTTAAATATAAACCTCAATATATACTCAATTTTATGTCAAATAAAACACACTTATCATACACAGTTTCACTCTGAATATTGCACACACACTTGCACCTTCTAATCCAGACATCAACAATATTACTTCATGTACAACTTACTTTCTTTTAATAAAAACTTAAGTTACTTATTAAACACCATTGTCATCAAGACACAAGCTTGATACATGCGTAGAGGGTTGTAAGGTACAAGTACTTAATGCATATCTATCCAACAACTAGGAAACAAATGATCTTGATATTCATTCCATCTTCCTTTTTAAATTAAAATATATATTTTTACTGGCCCAGAAAATCTATCTAAATTCATTTCTGACATCTAACTTGCATTCTTTCTTTATACTTTCACTAAAGGGGTTCTGATGTACTATGCTGTGGTTCTTGGTCTTCCAGTTGTACCCTATGCAAATACACTTGTAAACAAGTACTATGACATCTCTTTGGCCACTAAAAACGAAAAGGCATTGATTGAGAAATAATTGTAGTACGGTACAAACCAATAATGCACTGTAGCAGAATAATTTAAGTTTTTCATTTAATGTACAATTATGTTTGCATTATGTACAGCCATATTTGTGTTCTATTACAAAATCCACCCCCTTTGAGAACCATTTTCATTTCCATCATTAAATGCATTTTTGAAAATAAACAAATAAAAATATGGAATTTATTTACCCTCTTTATCATATGGCAACTCGGTTGAGTATTTCGAGTCGAACTCACTCATATATATTCGAGCTTAAGCCCATACTCAGCTGAACTCGTGAACAACCCTAATAATACTAGTCAGGTGCACGTGAAAATGTGTTATATTTTGCTACTTGCATTTTTTGTTTTATTCAAATAACATTTGCTTTTAATATTGTCGGCACCAAATCTTTTTTTCATATTTTTTTAAACAGAAAATTTTCTTTTAATCAGTGTCGTATCTGAACCCAAGTTAAAGCTTAACCAGTGGACAACTCTCTTCAACTATTAAATTAAACAATCAAATCAAATAAACCGTTTAGATAAGCACATTAAATCTCAAATATGCATACTTCGGGTGATTGTGTTGCTAATATTATTTTATGGTTTGTATAGAAGTTGCAAAAATGGGTGAAAGAGAATGGTATTTCTATAGCTTGAGAGATAGAAAATACCCAACCGGGTTAAGAACAAATCGGGCTACCGGGGCGGGTTATTGGAAGGCAACGGGCAAGGACCGGGAGGTTTACAGTAGTGGGTCGGGTCGGACTCTTTTGGGTATGAAAAAAACACTGGTATTCTATAAGGGTCGGGCCCCCCATGGTGAAAAGACGAAATGGGTCATGCATGAGTACCGCCTTGATGGAGACTTTTCTTATCGGCACACGTGTAAGGTACAACTACTTTATGCTCTGACAGTTTAAACAGTACAACCCTTCTATGCATTTATTTCGTCATTTTGTATGGGTTGACTTTTGTGACATTTCTATCCATGTTGATTGACTTTCTGATTAGACTAGTTTGTCATTCTATACTACAGTTTCTCGCTTGAGCTTCATAATAATCTATGTAAAATAAATTTATTTTACCAATTTTGTGTTTAGTTCAACTTAACCTTGTAGGGTTGAGTTTAGTTCAAAGTTTAATCGCTATTTGGTAATTTTGGTTTGCATCTATGAACACATTTGGCTAAACTTGTTATGTTTGGGTTGTGACAAGTTTGTGCGTTGATGTGTTATGAACGTTTAAAAATGTACATTATGTCTTATTTTAAAATAACTTGATTTGGCTAAACTTGTTATGTTTGGGTTGTAACAACTTTGTGGGTTGACGTGTTATGAACTTTTAAAAAATGTACATTATATATAATTGTATATTCATTGTTATAAATTTATAGTTTTACAGTAAAAGTATGGGTTGAAAAGGTCGAGTGTGAATTAACCTGTTATAACTTGTATCATGTTTGGATTTATGTGATGACACAACATTCAGGTTGCATTCGTGTCAACCCAAAAACACAACATGTTTTAACACCTTTAAAAATATTTGCATGTGTGAAACCTTTAGATATAGTTTCACATATTTTTAAATTTTTAAGAAATAAAGAATGGAAATATATATATTTAAAAAATATATTTATTACCATTGATACTTTCTTTTTGCGTAGTTTTTAGTTAATATTGTTACAAAGTTTGATGCATATAGTACAAAACTTTTTGCAGGATGAATGGGTGATTTGTAGGATATTTCACAAACTAGGGGAAAAGAAATCAAATGGTGGACAAAACTACCCTCATTTCAAACACCACCAATCCACACTAGAACAATCACCGTCAACTCCCCAACCCACTGAAATGACTAAAATGCCCTTTAATGACGATGCTACTACGGTGTTGCACCACCATAATCCACCGAAGCCACCTCTCCAAAACCCATATCTTTTTGGTGACAACCATCAAGAAATCCATGATCAAGACATTAAATCACTTCTAAACCTACCAAGTTTTCCAACCCTGCATCATACCCCTAACCCAACCATGGTTAAACCCCTATTCCCAAACCACCACCCTACTCCTACCTCTACCCATGTTGCTAAAATATGCAAAACTGAGGCTCATTTTAACATCCAAGAACTCCCGGGCGCTAACTTACACCCGTGGGAGACAAATTACATCCCCTCTACTCCATTGTTCACATTCGAGCAACCGGAGTTTGAGGGAATTGGTCATTTCTACAACGGTGGTGGAGGTGGCGCCAGCGCCAGTGATGATGCAAGAACAAGCAACGTGGTGGCATCGATGGATGGGGTCGGGTTTAACAAGTTGTTGCTACCATCTATATGATCAAAGTATTTTATATATGTAAATAAATGCTACAACTTAATTGAAAACCAACAATAAAATTTATATAATTTGTGTTTGGTATTGAGTTTCTAGTTTTGGTTAGAAATGGGATGGGGAATATGAATGTGTCGAATCCCAAGGGGCTAAAGTAGCAGAAAAAGGAACTAAAAGTGAAAAAGGAAACGATGTCGTTTTAGAATTTAATGACTGGAGTGCGGTGGTGGGTTGGATTTGGTTAAAGATTGGAAGGTTTTGACGTCAACTCACCATCAATAGTGACGTATGTCATGCTCCAGTCCCCACACTAGATTTTCATCATCATACAATGTGGTGAGTTTATGAATCATGAAAAAGTAAAGAATCATGGCTAAAATTTATAAAAAAAAAACAATTATTTTTATGTAATAAGTTAATTTTTATCTATTTTTCAAAAAACTTTTACATATAAACAAAGTAGGTAGAAACTGTTTAAATAAAACAAGATAAAGAAAGTTTAAAAAAAAACTTAAACTAAGGTAAAAAATCTTTTACAAAAAATATATAATTTTTTTTTTAATTTGAAATGCTCCGACATATGTTTATATACAAAGACTTCAAACTTAAAAGAAGTAAAAAATTCTACTAAGAAAATTAATTTGTTTTATTGAAAAGCCTTCTATATGTGTTTATCTAAAAAAAGTTCCTAAAAGTTATGTAAAAATGATTTTTTTTCTATGTAAAACAGTTTTAAAAGAGTTTTTCACATGTAAAATTATAATTTCCTCGGTTCACATTTTTTTGGTTCTCCAATTAATCTCTCCCGATTTTTAACGTCAACATACTTTTAAAAAAGAGTAATTACACAATTGGTCCCTTTGATTTCGAATGCATTGCAGTTTTCGTGTTTGTGCCTTTTTCTTCTGCATTGGCAGTCCCCAAGTTTACAACACTAATAAGGTTAACTTGTTATATTAAACACATATAAAATTACCTTTATACTCATGGTCTTAATAAACAAACCATGCTGACCAACCGTATAATGAAAAACCCAAATTTAATTTACATAAAGTATTTTATAAGAGTTCCATTTATATATTTATAAAAGTATTTTATAAGAGTTTCCATTTATATATTTATAATGCAATTACATAACCATACACAAATTATAAGTTATGTAAAACTTCATAAGTATTTAAAGGCATTACTACATGTTAACGATTTTTTATTTTACAAAACGATTAAACAAAACACGGAAGCTTGATTTTTTATTGTGTTCGGTTCTTCTCGATGCTTTATCATCATCCGTAACTTCATAACAACCACCTAGATTTCAAAATCATCAATAATGTTAGTTCTACGGAGTTTATAACGTAACTAAATAAACCCAAATATTAAAACAAACAAAATAAACATTTTTGCCGACAACTCGCTGTAAGTTACGGCACTCTGCCATAGCTTACGGGAGAGGTTGTCTGTTCTAAACAACAAACTCATGCCGTAACCTATGGCAGGCTACCGTAGCTTACGGCACAGTGGGTTGCAGATTCCTAGCATTGCCCTTTTTATGTAAAAAGTCGGTAACTTCTCAAATAGTCATCCATTTTGCTTCAAATATGTTTCTAAATGATCGAAAAACATTTGCCCACATAATTAACCCAAAAATGTTAACCCGAATCTTAATATCCCGGTTCAAGCGCATAATTATTCGACCCGTTTCACATATTTAATCATTTAAACTATATTTCCCACATCTTATGATAAGGATTAATTCCTTACGACTTTACCCATTGTCCGGGCTTACTAACTTTGCATTTTTCAAAATCTTAATTACATTATTCTTTCACATATATTTTTCTAACAATTCATGTTCATTTAGGCATTAGATCAAACACCTTGTGGGCATGAATTTTACACTAGTTCTGTAAAGTCTATAATTCAACTATTAGCCATGTATTTACAACTCATAATATCAAAATGGTTGGAATATTCAATTAGCACCTATAACTTAATGTGTCAAAGATCAAATACACCATTTTCATCATCAAAATTCATGTGGTCTACCTCCTTAACCAAAACCCACTTACATGATTCTTTCATATATATTTTTCTAACAATTTTATGTTCATTTAGGCATTACATCAAACACCTTGTGGGCATAAATTTTACACTACTTCTGTAAAGTCTATAATTCAACTATTAGCCATGTATTTACAACTCATAATATCAAAATGGTTGGAATGTTCAATTAGCACCTATAACTTAATGTGTCAAAGATCCAATACACCATTTTATCATCAAAATTCATGTGGTCTACCTCCTTAACCAAAACCCACTTATCTAAGCATGGTAATTCATTTTAACACCCATATCATAGCATTATATTCACAATTTTTCACTTAGAATTTGTTTCTAAGCATGTATACATCTCTTATCTTACCTCAATTTATGAAATTCATACATGTATTAAAATCCATGGAATCTACCTACATTCATACTATCACCAAACTAAGATTTTTGACATATCTTATGATCCCCTAGCTTAGGTAATAGTTAATATGCGCTCATGCACGGATTCAAGGTTTGAATTACCCTTCAATTTGATGGATAAAAATTGAACAAGTGTTTGCTCCCTTGTTCTTCCTCCTAGTCTCTACACACACACATACACCTAGTGTGTGTTTTATTTTTATTAATAAACTTAAGTTTTCAGTTTTCCCCTTTGGGCCCTTCAAGTTTGTGATTTTATTTATAAAGATATTTTACATGGAATTCCATTAACGTTTTAATTGCACATGTTAACTAGGTTAAATCATCCTATTTACATGCTTATAATAATTACCATTTAGGCAATTTATCGATATCAAATTTTTAGTTATTTTCAGGGTGTTACATATAATTACACTTAAAATACAAACCACACGAACTAACCGGGTCCAGACATGAGGGAAAGAGTTTACAGACCTTTTTGGTGGGTGGTTGATTTAAGTTGTTTGTTGGGAAGTAGAGAATAAAATTTCAAGCTTTTGTATGAGGTTTATATGGAGAAATATAAAAAACAAGAGTAAAGTATAATTTCAGTCGCTAGGGTTTACACCGAATCACACTTTCAACACTCATTTGGAAAAAAAAACCAATGAAGTCCTTGTGGTTGTCAATTGCTCATGATCAAGTCCCTCCTAGTAACGGACGGTAGGTGAATGTTGGGATTTCTAGTAAAAGACAAAAAGCCCTTAGGGACTGAAATTGCAAACCGAATGTTTGTTATCTTCTTTGCATAGCCTGCAACACCTAATCATCTTCAACGTTTTGATGCTCTAAAATTAAAATGGCAGTAGCTTCATCGTGGACCAACAATACTACTGGTCGGTCCAATGTAGTATGCTCATGTAGAGCTTCTATTTGCATTCGAACATCCTGGATCAATTAATCCAGAGAGAAGGTTTATTTGTTATGTAAGTGTTGCTCAGTTTCTTAATCATAGATTTCATTTTTTTGTGAAATCAACAGTCTGATGTGTTGACTTGAAACATTTCACAGCGATGGGTGTGGTTGGCTTCGCTGGATTGACCCTCCAATTTCATGCCCGAGATGTGAGAGGCTTCTTCCATCCCTGTTGAAGTCAAATAAGGAGAATTCGGATTTGATAAGGTTGAAGGTAAAGGAAGCTCAAAGACTCAAGTTTATGTTAGGTGTTTCATGGTTGTTGTTTTTGATATGTGTATTAATGTGGTGAAAGTCTGGATGATTTTACTGTGATTCTGACAAAGTATTATAGTTATGTAATGAAATGGTAACTTTTTAAATGGTGTTCTATAAATACAATTGGTTTGGATCTTTTGTAATTGGCACAACTAGTAGCACTGAAAATGGATAACCGAGGTAAGAAACGATTATTTCATTTCTCCCACCACCAAAACAGGGTAATGGATATCAAAGACAAGCTAGCTTGTGTCGAATCAGAGCTTGAATCACAACTACTGGATGTTTGTGAAGGTAGGTGCGGGGAACCTGTCAATGAAGGAGATTCATTTGCCAGTGTCGTTGTGATTCATGAAGCAGTCAAACAATTAGATGTTGATGGGAAACGTAAAGAAACTAAAGTAAAGCATGTTAAGAAATGTGTTGATGTTGTGGAAGAAGTTGGGTTCAACCCTAACCCAGCGGAGGATTACGACTCAGATGTATTAAAGGATGCATGGGACTACGAATTAGAAAAGGAGGATTGCTCTTGCATTTGGGACAACCCATATTTAGAGGAAGAGTCTGATTCAGACCTCTCAACAAGAGGAAACTGTCATTGGAAATAGTACCCTTCAATATGTTGCACTTTGTTTCAGAATAAGTCTGTGTTTAGTTGGTAGTTTATTGTTATGTGGTAGGATCAATTTATTATGTTGTTGTACTCAAACTTGTGTTATGTTTAATAAGAAATGTAAGGTTTTGTTAAGGTATATATGTTGTGTGAACAATTTACATAAAGCAAACTGACAATAGATGGTATATAACCTTGCATACAATATGAGTTATCCCAAAAATAGGCAAGTTAACCATCTAACTAATTTTTCGACCACAAGCATACTAATAGTTAACAGAACCACGATAAACTTAAAAACAAGACAACATAATTATTAAAACACATACCAATAATAACATAGTTGACATCTAAGAAGCCTGTGTACCACCTTGACCCTTGCAGTTGTGATTGTTGTGGCCGAGATTATTGCACTTGCTATATTTTGTGGTTCCTCTTTTTCTTATTAGCACCCCCCCCCCCCCGTTTGTAAAGCTGGCCTCGACTTCCAAGACTTTTTTCATTTTCTTAGGCCTTCCAACTTGCTTGTGATGTTTAGGAGAAGTGAATTTGGTTGGGCACCTTGATGGCGGCCACATCTCAGGTCATGCAATTGGATTAATGGTGTGCAAGTAAACTTTCTTCCAACTGTCTAGCCAATAAACAGGATCAACCCAGGTCTCTGGAATTTCAAGACTCAAACCATTCTCAGCCATGTTCCAAATGGCAGCCATTACATGTTTAAAGGGCATTCTTGTCAGATCCCATTTCTTGCATGAGCATGTTCTCATCTGCACATCAACCACCATCTTGTTTCTTGGACCAGTAACCTTCACAGCTTGGATTATAAGTATCAAGGCATCAATATAGTGTAAATGAAGAAAAGTATTTAACTTTACAATACTTACCTGGTACTTGGAAGAACCAGTCATCAACACGTTGTATTGTGAAGCCTCATTCTTGATAGTGTCAAACATTGTCGTAGCAGCAGGAGTTAATGGGCCACCACTTTTGGCTATGATCTACTTCACATTGAATATACATTTGGTCAAATATTCCCTGATGTATTCCAAGCATGTGATGATTGGCTTGTCTCTTGCACCGACCAATTGCTTGTTAAACACCTCGCAAATATTGTTCAATAGCATATCCCCCTTTGCCCTTCCTGGGAAGTAGGCTCTTGACCATGTTCTTGCAGGGATCTCCTTCAGGCAATCATACAACTTCCTATCTAGGGCCTTAACATCCTTCATTGCCCTATAAAAAAAGGGCATGCTAGTTGCACTTGCACATCTCCATAGCAGGTTTTTGTACACATCTCCACGCCATGTCTTCTTCATGCTCTCGTGAATATGTCTCGGGCAATACCTATGTTCAGTAGTTGGAAAGACCCTGGCCATAGCAGGCAAAAATCCCTATAATTTTACAGAACAATATTAGAATTACAATTCAACAGGAACTTGAAAGATTAAGGGAATTAACATAACGTTTTTATACCTTTTGTCTATCACTGATAAAAGTGAAATTACATCTTGTTGGTAACTCCAGATCATCTCCAAGTATCCTCAAAAACCATGACCATGTGTTGATAGTTTTAGCTTCAACAATGGCAAAGGCAAGTGGGTAAATGCCATTGTTTCCATCAACTCCAGCTGTTGAAAAGTTTGACCGGGTATGGACCTTTCATAAAGGCACCATCCAAACCAATTAGGTCCCTTCCAATGAGATTGAAACCCTTCTTCAAAGCATTATAACAAACATATATTCTCCTGAACTGTCTTGCGGGACTATTACGCTTAGATCCAGGTTCCGCATCAATCTTGATAGTGGTCCCTGAGTTGGCTCTAATAAGTTCCTCATAGTACTCCCTAAGTTGCTCATATTGATCCCTATAGTCCACATTAACTTTTCCATAGCAATCTTTTTTGCCTTCCATAATTTAGGAAGTGAAACTTTAACCTAGTGCTTCTTCTCAAGTTGATCTTGAACTACCCTCATTTGAATGTCCGGATTTGCCTGAATGAGTGGTTCTACCTCATTGGCAGGTTGGCTCTGAATTTCTCCATGTCAACATCTACATCATACAACGGATTATCTTCTTCCACCCAGTAATCAGAATCATCTTGACCCTTTGCATCATCACCTACTCCTTCATTTTCTTCTAGATCAGCTTCCTCCTCGGCCTCTTCTTCAAAATCCTGATCATCACTTCCCTTAGCATCATTTTCTTCATTCTCCTCACTTTTTTGATGACTATCTTCCTAACCATGTTCATTTACATTTTCAGTATTATGGTAATCACATTCAAAAAGATCAACAAAAGGAGCATCATGCACTTCTGCATCTTAGCTTTCAGGAGGAGGACCATGAGGACTCTGTGTGATGACTTCTTCATCACAAGATGTCATCAACACACAAGAGGTCCAGTGTTCAACATAAATTTCAATCAGCTTTACTCCACCACGTATATGCTCAAACTATGTTGAAAAATCACTATCACTAGACAAAGACTTCAAACCCAAATATATACATGGAATTTTATAATGGAAGCAAAATACCATGTCAACAGAATAAACAAGTTGCTTAACCATTTCTTCTAGTACATCCATGCCAAAATCATAAATATCAACACAATCTATGAAATTATACTTACCACCCACATATGTTCAACAAGGACTGTTAGTAAAGTCACCATTGTGGTACACCTTAATACTGAACTTCGAAGTCTCATCATCATCTGTCAAACAAAAAGAACGATTCTTTAGAACAACTCACGTACACTCTTTTCCCAGTTGTCAACTTTAACATTCAATTTCATGCAAAATTTGACCTGTAACTTCAAATACAGAGCCAAAATAACTTATCACAATAATCTTTAGGGTCAATGTAGATGTCATCGGGTCTGATCCTCCAAAAAAAATCCCAGCCATTTTCGTTTTTATGCAACAACCATGAACAACGATTGAACACCAAATATGGCTTCTTGGAGAAGATGGAAGGATTGAATGGTGCAAATTGGGGTTTTCGGGGGGATGATATATGTTATAAGGGTTTATAAGATATAAATTACAAAAGCGCCCTTCGTTTCAAAGTAAAAGGACGCAAATGCCCACGTCAACTAACAGTTGACTAACATAAATTACTAGGAGGGACTTGATTGCGAGCAATTGACAACCACAAGGACTTGATTGTTTATTTTTTTTCAAATGAGGGCTGAAAGTGTGATTGAGTGTAAAAACTACGGATTGAAATTGTACTTTATTCTAAAAAAAATATGTTACATATTTTGCCTTTATAAAAAACTATATGTGTGCTACTCAAGTTTCACTCGCTAAAAACTCAAATTGATTCAAGCTTAAACGAGCTCGAGCCTAAACAATCTTTTTGTTTATATTATTATATTGGATATACATAATCATTATTACAATATATAAACTCATGATAAAAATTAGTTAGATAAAATTTATTATATTTATATAATGTTAATTTACAAGATTTTTGTACACTGTTAGTTGTACCTTTTTACTTTGTTGGTTCTAGTTGTTTTGAGTGAGTTGTTACTTTGGTCTTATTGTTTGTACTTTTTAGGTTGGCGAAGGTTTTAAAAGGATAAGCCTCTCACCAAACAGTTGCGGTCTACTCTCTCTCTCTCTCTATGTCTTCTTGCGTACACCCTCTCAGGCAATTTCAAGTATTTTTTTTCGCTTTCCTATTGTACATTGGTTGGTCTTTTGGTTTTACGACTTTGATTTTTGTAGGCATTTTGTCTTTGATTATTGTTCTTTGTTAGTCTTGTCATTTGCTTTACAGTTACCTAATACTTTTTGTTTAGGCGTTTTGTTTCTACGGAATACTTTCAGTTTGTTTTTGGTAAACAATGTGTATCTTATGGCTATATTTTGGGCTCCGATTGCTTCTGTTGGGTTGTTAATTACTTTTGACGAACAGTCAAGTGATGTTATCGTTTTTTTGTCATGCATTTACATATTTTTCGATTGATTGCATGACTTTGAATGTTGTCTAGTTTTGGTGTATATAGTGTGATCTGGTCTATGACGATGACTTTTTTAGCTATCAGAGATCATTTACAGTTTGATTTTCGGTCTATGATGCGATGCTGAGCCGGTTGTTGTTGAATGCTTGTGTATTCAATGGTGTTTGACCTGTGAGGATGACAGTTAAGTTGTCCAAGATTGTTTACACTTTAATTTTGGATATACTTTGTTATGCTTGCACGATTTTGTATATTGATTGGTGTTTAATGTGTGTGGATGATTGTTTAGTTATACGATTTGTTTACGCTCTTAGTTTTGGTTTATGAGCCTATGCTGAGACCATGGTTGTTGAGTATTATGAGTTGTTGGTTATTTGGTGGGCGAGAATAAGCTTTTGTTGCACAATTGCATAACATCTTGCTAATTAAGAATATATTAATATAGTGACGTTTCAGATTAGTATGGCGTCCTTTGGGTCTATGATATTATGCTAAGACCTAGTGTGGTTTCATTGAGCTGTTAAATTCTTATAGCTGTATCACATTTGTGTTGGTTCTTTTGGTATTGTTGGTTTGATGTGACTTTGTATTCAAGGATGGTGAAGCTAAACTCATATGAAACGTCTTTAGAATTTGAAATTTGACTACCATGTTGGCTTCTTACAGGTTTTTGTTGATTATGTTGTTTCTATTGGGCTATTTTCTTACTTTTTACGTAGTTGATGATGCTGTTAGCTTTTCTGTTTGCATGAGGTTTCGCGCTTTGATGGTTTGTTTGTTGTTTTCGGGTGGTGCATATACATTTAGCATGCTTTCTTGAGGCCATGAAGACGTTTTTAACTATGCATGGCAGCCAAGATGGCTTAAACAAAGTCGTCGGTTGCAACCGATAAGCTGAGCCTTAGAATATATGTTATACAACGTTAATTACTAACATTTTGGGTTGTACTTTTGCCTTTGTTGGTTTTCCTTTCTTTAGGTGTGTTGTTATTTTTGTTGTTTGGTTTGTCCCATTTAGGTTTGTGGGGGCTTATGGTGTATTCATGGTTGTATATTTAGGTTGTTGCTTTACCATACACTTATTGGGTCTAACTTACTTATCAGCTATGATGAGTATCAATTTAGTTTTGACATGGCATGTAAAGGCCTTTAATTAGGTTACATGTTGCAGCCATATGTCTAAGCCTCTTTTCGGTTCTTGCTTTATGTTTACCTTAGTTGGCACGATTTATGATTATTTGGTTACATATGTTTATTGCGGGACGTCCTCCTCACGCTTTGACCCTAATGTTTTATAACAGCTTGAAAGGCCTTTGGAAGATATGGTTGAATCAGATTGATTGCTAAGAGGGAAGCTTAACGATTTAACCGTGAGGGTTATTAACATACGCGAGAAACAAGCGGAGCTACAACTCTCTATTGACGCGCTTTATGCGCGCTACGAAGGCAAAAAGGATGATAGGTATAGCTTTAGCATAACTCGTAGCACGTACGTAACATTGATTATAAATTTTGTATCCCATACGCAATCAATGTTTTTGTTATTAAACTTAATATTTTAGTTTGTATGTTTAGGCTGTATATTTCCAATCGTATTAATATATAACAAAAAAAATGTACTTTTACTCTTTAACATAACGTTATATGCTACTTTGTATGTTCTTATACCATCCATAATGCTTAATGACCTCCAAGGGGCATTTTTCGCCACATCAATATGATAATACCCCTTTAATAATGTGTGATGGTTAACGCCCCTTAATACTCTTTCAATCATTACTTTCCATTTTGTTCTCTCCATCGGGCGTTAAATTAGAACTACCTCTCCCTCTTCATGCCCCTAGAATGCCTCATTACGCATGGTCTTACGTTGTAAAATTCCAATCATATTAATGGAGCGCAAGTTGTTTAACATTAAGCGTCAACAAGTTGGGTACAAATACGTTACTCACGTGGCATAGCTAGCAGGTACAACACTAATTATATATAAAAAGTATAATTATAAGTACATATGTCATTAATTATGAATATATATAACTAAAATAAAAATAATAAATATTAAACAAGTCGAGCCGAACCGAGCTAACTTAAAACAAATCCATATGGGTTAACACCACCTATGACTATTCGCCACCCACCATCTTGTCATTGTTGATCGCCACCACCTCCACCCGTAATTATTAGGCGTCGTAAAAATTAGTGTGGTGAACCTGTTATGACAAACTATAAGTATTATTGTATATTTTTAGCATATTAAATTTGAGAAAGTGTACTGTACAATTGTCCTTAACGTACGAATGTACGCGATGAAAATTCCGCACGTTATAAACCTTAAAAACCATAAATACGCATGTTGGGTGGTCCGGCGTCGTTGTGAACGCCGAGTGCAAGCCGTTGAGGACGCGGCGCTAGAGGATAAACCGTCGTTGTTCTTCTCCTTCTTTGTTCTTCTTCTTTAAGTTCATCTGCCGGAGTAGGTGGTGATGGTGGCTGCCGGAGTAGGTGGCGGTTTTTATAGGGGAGAAGAGGTGGTGGTGGTGGTGGTGTGATGAACTTGACAGAAAAAGGTGGTGGTGGTGGCTGCCGGAAACTGAAGAGGTGGTGGTGGTCAGTGGCGGATCTAGAAAATTTTCATAGGGGTAATGTTTTATAGAAAATGGGTAAAAATCGAAAAAAACGACAAATTTTTCCAATATTTACACTACCGCCGGAGCGTCAAAGGGTAGCAGAGGCTACCCCTTCTATTAAGGTAGGCCCGCCCCTAGTGGTGGTGGCGGTGGTGTTTAGGTAGGTGGAGAGAGAAGTGTGGCGGTTTTTGTAGGGGAGAAGAGGTGGTGGTGGTGGCGATGGTGTGATGAACTTGACAGAAAAAGGTGGTGGTGGTGGCGGCGTTGGGGAGGTGAATTAAAAAAAAGAAAAATAAATTAACTAGGTGGGGTCGGGTCGTCACCCACTTCCTTGCTTCCATCCTTGGAGAGGCATCCTCCAAGACCTCTGACGTGGATGCTAACGTAGCGGGTCGTCCTGAAGGGAGGTCCGTCAAGTACATTGAGTAGCCTTAAAAGACAATGAGATGAAGGGTATTAATACATGTCATGCTGGTAACATGTGTAACTGAACACTAGACTAGTGAACTGTTTGTGTTAAATCATGATACTCAACTTTATCATTCGTCTTCTAGAAATATACTATGCAACTCGATATATATATATATATATCATGATACTCAACTTTATCATTCGTCTTCTAGAAATATACTATGCAACTCGATATATATATATATATATATATATATACAACATGTAGCTTTTCTAAACTAGTTTTCAATAACATGGGTAATTGGTATCTTACTTTGCACTTGTTCATTTTCGTCTTTAAATATGTTTCGAAAACAAAAAAAAAATTAAGCAAGAATGATGTCATAAACAATGAACTAGCAAATATTTTCCGCAGACCACGAATGTAGGTCTTCGCTACCATGCAAAATATACTCGTATCAAACTTATGCCCATTACGTTAAAAACCTTATATGCAACTACAATATTTAAATTAATACTTACATATATACAAGATGTGTTATACTACACTTGGCAAAACAGACGGCGTAAAAGGTTCGGATCTGGACAGGCCGTTTTAAAGATAAAAGGTCATTGTGTTCGAGTCAAAACGAGTCTTGACTGAAATGGATTTGCTAATTTGATCGGTCGAAATGATTAACTTACCTTAAATAAGGATTTTTTTTAACGGCAATTTTCTTTTAAATCCCTATAGTCTGTAGGACTTGAATCCAAGACCTCTCCCCTCTCAATAAAGGTGTTTAAAGGCTTACACAAAATCTAGCAACTACAACCATGTCAAAATCTTGTTAACTTACCTTAAATTAACAAGCTGGTTACTTGTAATGCAAGTAAACTAAAATTCAAGGTTGTGCTCCTCCTCCATTGCAAGAAACCGTAAAAGATAACTCCAAATCTTATGTAGAATTGAGCATTCAAGAAACCAAAAAGCTAGAGACTTAACAAAATCTACTAAGAAACATATGTTCAAGAAACATCAATTAATAATCAAACAAGTAAAACAAGATTATAACACAATCACTAAGAAACAAACAATCAAAATTACAGGAATCCACACATAACCCATAAATAATAATAATAATAATAATAATAATAATAATAATAATAATAATAATAATAATAATAATAATAATAATAATAATAATCAGATACCACTCGCAAACAACCTGCCCTCTACCTCTCTCATTGATCCCCCTCAATAGTCGTTGACGACGACCAGCGCTCTCAACTAACCGTAGATTTGCAATGAATGTACATAGGTATATAAATAACGATTTGGTTGAGAAGTCGAGTAAATGTTTTCGATGATAATTGGAAAATTTTGTTGAAGAAATTGAGCCCATAACTGGTACTGTACCAAACAATAATAAGTTTGGTTTTTTTTTATGTTTTTAAATTACTACACATTTACTGTTTGTCCGCGTCCCATGCAACCACAAAACCCATGTTTAACATACTAAAAATAATATTTAATATGAAATCTATATACACCACTTCGAGTTATTAAATAAATCAAGAATTATATTGACTTTACGAAAAACAAGCTGGCAATCATTTTTCTTGAATGATAATGAAGTTTAGCAAAATGGGTGGTGTCTTTCTTTTTCTTTTCTTGGCTACTAGTTCATCAGCCAAAGTCGAATGAGATAAGGAAATTCTCAAATCAAACCATGTCTCTTTACAAATGTCAGCTAATATTTATTAGAGTAACAACATATATATAATATTAAGGCTACTTACGCACTACAGAAATAAATAATAAAATTATCGGGCATTGGATTTGTAGTGAACATATTGTAGAACCGTTATTTAATATTCCTAATTTAGGGGCATAATTACTTGTTGTAGATTTTGTTGAGCACGTCGGTGGACCTTTGACTTGAGACTTTAGAAGTTCTAGACACTCGTTCAGTTCTGTGATATTTATATCTATGTGCAAAGTATAATGTTATTTCTCTTAAATATAATTCGCTGATCTATGACTCATTCATATGATCCGCTTCCTTTCATTGAGATAACTTGTTGTGTGCTATTGAAACGCCATGAAAACCTTGCGAAGAACTTTATTTTGACAAATTGTTTGAAACCTTTTCGAGAAAAACATCGTTTATGATATGCTTTGAAAACGTATAAATCTCGTGTGCTATCGTTTGCACATATTTATCTTAGAATCTCTGTGCATGGTGAACATACTTCAGGTGTGGGTTGGATTATATGTTCACTAGTGCGTCCATAGAACCTTAGATTTGTAGACAGGAGATAGGGATACCGAGTCAACTACCTATGGAGGTACCATAGGCATGTTGTTGTGGCGCCAATAGCATGACACCTTCCGTGACGGTGTGACCAGTTCACGGCGTCTCCATTTTGTTATGTGATTACATTTGTGGATTACTTATGCTCGCGGGAGATCCTTTGGATTATTTGGGAGGCGTATGGACGCATCCTAGGATTTGGTTTGCTGTGATTATTTTGCGGTCGAGTGGTGTAGTGCCATACACAACTTCCGATTTTGGGTGCACTGGAGTCGCGACCAGTGTATCATTATGATATGTGATGAAATATGAGTTATGATATATTTGGCACTGTGGGAGTGCATTTTGAATATTTGTTTCGTAGGGTACTCGGTATCAACATTCCTAACCCTTATTGTCTCAGCCTTATATCTTTGTATATATTCTGGTGTAGATGGAGTTTTATTTGTCGGGGAAGTTTTTGAAATAAAAAAATGATATCTTTTAACTCGCTTTCCTTATTTTCGAATTATTATGTTTTTCTGTTGTATTTTGCATCCGTGCGCTGGGCCATGAGCTCAGCCGCATTTTTTCTTTTCGTGGCAGGTAATCAGGGTTGATCGGGGTTGTGTGAAGAGAGCGACTAGGCTTTGGATCTATGAGTTGAAGACTTTATTCATTTTTATGTCGTGAACTTTTAGATTTTTTAATTAGTACTTCTTTCTTTTCAATTAGTTTAGAACTTTGTAAGTTAGACGGCTTATTTCTTTTTCGTACTTTGGTAATTCAAGTGTTACTTTGGATTTAAGATGTTCTGTTGGCATTTGACATTACCTCCTGTTCCGTATTGGAGCGTGGGTGTTACACAAAAGTTTTGGGTTCCAACAAAAAGATGAAGAAGAATGGATGTTAATTTGCTAATTTTACAGCAGTAATTTCATGATTGCACTTTCAACAAAACTGCTTGATTAATTGCTTAACTTTCATGAGGTAAACACAGGTGGGTATCGGATTTGCTATAATTCATATAGCTTAAATCTAAATAAAATCAAGAACCCCCCACAGAGCCCTAAATACAACTTATGGGACATAACTAAAATTTGAAGTGAAAGTAACCCAACAAATTTAAAATATGTTATAATGCGTGTTTTGTCGTAATGAATTCAATTTTGAAGATCTTGGCTCACATCTAATATACCGGTGATGCTCAAGGATTCACCAAATAATTTCTTTAAGATCCCGGTATCTTTAAGGCGTCAAGGCCAGAAGTGACAAGTCTGAAGTCGAGTGGAGTGGAGTGGAGTCAAGAGAGGAGTAAGATTGCAAGATAAACCGTTGGCCCATCCAGACCCATCTGAATAATTATTATTATTTTTTTTTCCACTTAAAAGTTTACTCATCCTACCTTCAATTACACTGAAAATCACTATTTATTCTCACTTTTTAATTAACATTTCTCTCTCCTCTACTCTGAAACTACTAATAATCATTTCTTATAAGTAACCCACTTGATCAATTGTAAATGAATGCTCTAAAAATACTACTTAACCAAAACAACCTATATCTTTATATATAATGCCCAAATCAGCCAAACTAAAAACCCATGGGTCAAGATTGCCAGATCTACAATGTACCATATTATGTAAGACATCATACTGTATCTATCCAAAACAAACCTACGCCACTTCAGACCATAGTTTAGGGTCATAGTGAACAACTTTCCAGACCCAGACCGTAATATGAGTGAATCAATTTTGAATGATTATCCATACACCCATTTTAAACCCCTCTACAGTAGTCACAAGATTAAGAAACAAAAGGACAATACACGATGATAAAAACTTTAGAATCTGGCTGTCATTGTTCAATACATATGCTAAAACAGAAACAAATGGGTATAATGGCTAACACGCCAGCCATTAGAATTATTGCGGCTCATCCTTCTCCACTTCCACAGTTACCAAGCAGGCTGCAAAAAAATAACAGTTATTAGCCAACAGTGTCGATCAACATTTTGATAACTTTTGTGTTCTTTTGTAATTCTCAAAAGAAAATGGGTTCTATAAAATGAATAAAGCGACAAGTCATCAACCATTGAGTTGAGTTGAGACTAAGATGCACCAATGTGAAGTGAATTGTAAAAGTACACAAAATTTTACATATCACATATAAGATGAAGAACAAATTGTATAAAGTTTATTAAGACGTTATATCATAGTAGTTAAAGACTTAAGTCACAAGGCACTCAGAGACCAAAGTCTGCAGACTAAGCACAAGACGCAGAAAACATGCACCAGACAACTGCACAATAATAGAAAGAAAAAAAAAAGATATATACTAAGCATAGAAAATCAAAAAATTAATACCACTTCACATTAGCAACATCAATGCCTCCATGGAGCTGACAGAAGAGCTCTCCTTTTGCGTTCTACATGAGGTACGGCCTAAAAGCCTAGTCATGCGCGTTGTGCACTCTGACTGTTATGCTTGATAAATGCCTAATTCATCCGTTTACTCAAAACTGGGTTAATTTAGGTTGGTTATTTATCTACAGTGGGGTAAATAAGTACAATTTTTAAATTACCCCCTATTGGGGTCTTGATTGTGCCAAACAGATCAAAAAAACACCCAAAGTTCTCAAATGCTTATAATCTCCTGAATCTCTTCATTATAAAATTTGGCTTATAACTATAACAATATGGTTATTACATATTTAGCACATTAATTGTTTATAACATATAAAAAGAGACAAAAAGAGTGTTGGTCAACCAAACTCTACATGACCCGTTTTGAGAGTCACGTGTTCTAACTCAATAACCAACCTGCACAACCAACCCATTAGCAATCCGGTCCTCATCTCTTTGTCTAGTTGATCTTAAACACCTTTTAAACTTGCATAATACCACATAGTCAAAAGTCTATAGATGGGTAACATGACTCAAAAACTAGTTTGCTACAACACCCTAATTACTATAAACAGATTGCAAAAGTATGTAATCAAACATGAATCTTATGAGCTAATTATCAAACCATGAACTCAACACTGATTAGCTCCAATAGTTTATATAGCATGTACTGATGTACATATAATAGAAGACATAAAACTAAACATGGAAGTGAATTATATACAAGAATATAGTGGCACTAATCAAGGGGGTACATGCACTAATCGGCATTTGTCTCAATTGTTGAGTGTTATGTGCCTTATGTCCAAGGCTTGATGCAAAACTACTATCGAGCCGGGGGGTCTCCCCGGAAGCAGCATCTCTATTCCTATGGGGTAGAGGTAAGGCTGTCTACATCTTACCCTCCTCAGACCCTACCTTAGCTTTGCTATTGGTGGGATTTACCGAGTATGATGATGATAGTCTTGTTCCATTTGTTGTTCATTACACTTTAAAAAACATCATCGATTGCTTCATAGTTTTGTCTCAAACGGTAAAATTCCAATCTCTCACAAATCATTCAAATTTGGCAACTATGCTTCATGCTAAAATCAGCAAAATCTGTCAACCTACACAACAATCTAATCCTTGAGACATAATTTTAATTCATACTTTCACCCTAATCAAGCATTAGTGTTATAGCCACAAACTTCGTACTATAAGATACACATGTGTTAACAAAGAGGCATTTCTTATTTTCTTTATATAGTGCACAATTCAGGACGTGGTCTAATAAAACAGTATCTAGACCCAAAACTATGTTAGATATATATATATAGAGAGAGAGAGAGATTTTATTACAGAACAGCTTTAATGTAGAGAACTATGATAACCACATAATGCACTTGTATGTAGTTCTTGGCACATATAATAAGAGTAAGAAAAAGAATGAGATAGATGATTACATAACCACAGTATGTATCACATCTAAAGCCAAATATATTAGTGTTCATGCAGTTCTCGTAGCTCTCTACTTATGATTGGTTCTATAATAAACATGTCAACTTATTACACTTATTCAATGTGCTTCGTGTGCGCGCAAAGATTTTAGTTTTCAGATGTGAAGTAACATCATTATCAATTTATATAAGATACCATTTGACCTCTTGTACCTCTAAAAGTATACAAAAAACATGATATATATTTAAATATTACCACAATCAAAGTAATTTGCTACATACCAAACGAGAGAACTCAACCCAGAAGACTAGGCTGATGGGTGAGAAAGCCCATTTGGTATAACATAATTACATGACACGGTTCCATTATAAAACACCTGATGGTTCTAGGCTTAGCACAACACACTTATCTGCTCACGCAAATTCAATTCTTGATAAAATCAACACACAATATGATATAAAGTATAACAAAAATATATAACCACAATTCAAAGATATATGAACTACAACACTGGATTAAAAACAAACAAGCCCTAAAACCTTAATAGCCATCTGCTTTTGCAACTCAATCCATATCTCAAGCCATCACACAATCAGATTCAAACAAAGATATATCCTCAATAACACCACCAGTTTAAACACATACAGCCACTAATTTAACAAGAAACAAGTAAATCCATCACTCAAATTAATGCAAAAATCAATTTCAACCAAACATATAATAATCTTCTAATCAGATAACCATAATTAGAAACCCTAACTCACACTTTTCCAAATCATTTCCTTAACAGTTATCAACAACAATATCCTGAAACCCTAACTCACTCTTTTCCGAGTCAATTTCTTAATTCAAACCAAATCAAATCAAATCATCGATGTAGGTAATTATAGAAACTGACCTGTGTAGATCTGTCTATTGAGAGGAAGAAGATTGTTTATTCTTGTAGATGAAATCTGGAGGAGAATAGATGAGGGAGGCGACCATGGCTCCAGGAAGCACACCGAAGACAGACACAGCGGCCAGTTTCTTCACCAGCGGCTCACCGTCTCTCATAATTACAGAAAACAGACCCTTCGTGTACCCCATTTTCACACTCGAATTTGATCTGTGGATGCTGCTGATGAAACCCTAATTCGCCCCTTTCGTTGATTTAAGAACGATGTGTGTGACTGTGTATCAAATATTCCATTTTCATATAATTATTTATTAAAAATTTTTATATTTTAATAATCCTAACTTGACTGGAATTAATTCCAGCTCATAAATTTTTACTCACAATTCCACTTTGAACTTATTTTAATTTTAATAATCATGAAAAGTTAATTAGTAATCCACGTCAACAAAAACTAAACGGGTTAATCTTTAGTTATTATAAGATCGTGGAAGGAAAATATGTTTAAAGTTTTGACTATCTCTAAACATTTTCAGAGTTGATATTAATCGTATCAAATAGGTCAGCTTTATAATTATTAAAATCCAATTTCCCTTAATTAATTGAAAATTTTTAGTTACTACATTATTAAAAAATCAGATTATTATTATGATCAATTTTTAAGTGGATACATGTTATAACTTTGTGAATATATATATATATAGGGCTAGATTCAAATGAAACCGTCACGAGTTGCGAGAATCATGAGAATTTTTTGTTACCGTACGAGTTGGGCTAAAATTATTTTGCATAAACGTAGATAAAAATATTATAAACATATCTGGAAAAAAGTAAAAAAAATTGTCGAGTCGGTAGTTTTAACTGATGCAAGTTTTTTTACGCGTTGACGTAAATTTTGCATGATTATAAATATTCTTTTTACGCCTCATGTAAACGTGGGTATGCGACATATTTTTATTTTTTATTTTTTTTTTTGCTGAAACAAGTGATATTTTTTATGATTTTTAAGAAAAAAAATTTGGAAAAATCTTTTGGATAGCCTAGTTCTCACGCTTCTCACAACTCAAGTTGGTTCTCATTTTAACTCATCTCTCTCTCTCTCTCTATCTCTCTCTCTCTCTCTCTCTCTCTCTCTCTCTCTCTCTCTCTATATATATATATATATATATATATATATATATATATAGGGGAAGGTTCATTTGAGAAGAAATTTAATGTGAGAAGAAAAAGAAGAAATGACATAATGGCAAAACATTAAATAATTTATAACTCCTCTAATTAATATGTTATCTCTCATTAATAAAACAAAAACATTATATCTTACACATTTAAAAAGTTATCCTACATATATCTTATATTTATCGGAATTTACCCTGCACACTTGTAGAAATACCCTACATATTTCAAAATTTATCCTACACATGTCAAAAATTGTTTTTCACCATAAATTATTTTATCTTGAAAAAGTATATTAAAAAAATGAGTTACAAGTTTAATTAATTTGCTAATTAATGACAATTATAGATTTACCTATATGCAATTTTTCATATATTAAATACACACATGAAATGAAGTAAACGGAGAATTTCTATTGGTTTAAAAGTTTTTTTTTATTTTACAAAATATTTCTTCTCATTTGAACTCTCCATTATATATATATATACACACACTTGTATGTTTTAAGTGTGATACACAATGTAGCGTTGGAAGCGATAGGAAAACGATAAGGATTAGGAACCAGTATTTGTTTAGTAATCCAATTATCTGAAGGCCCTGAGCATAGGCAAGGTGGACACCAAAACAGGGCCAAAAACATAAAAGAGCCTGTAAAATAAGTATGTAAGTCATTCGCCTTCTTTTAATTTGAGTCTCCTAAATATTGTTGTCAATATTATCTGAGATGAAGAATGAAAAATGAAATTAAGATAGCCGGCTTATTTTTGGTCGTCGGCCGAGCATATGTGCTCAAAAAGATAACCTTTTATAAAGTTATAATATTATCTATTAAATTATATTAAATACCAATTTAAATAACGTTAATAGAAGTTAAGAACCAATCATTTTATATTGGACCTTCCACTTGAAATATTCTGGTTTTGCTACTGTATGTTTGTGTGTATATATAATATAGGGGAAGGATAAAAAAAACCCCTTGAGTTAAAAAAAATCTTGAAAATCCTTTGGAACTTTTTTTTTTCTAAAAACAGGGAATGCAATATGCATATTTTTTAACATTTAAAAAAAAGAGCACCGACTAGTTTTTTTCTTTATATTTAAACGTGAAAATTTGTATGTTACATTTTTTAACATATATTTTATGTAAAATGAAATTTTTAATATTTAAAAAAACTACTCTAACGTTTTTTTAATGTTAAAAATTTAGCAATTAAATTCATAGTCAAATTTGGGCCACTTAAAACAAATTGACACTCTAAAACCTTAAGCAAAATTTGTGCAAGTTGAAGTGTTAAACATATTGGCCAGGGCACAATTTGGGTTTAGTTTGGGTTTAATCATAGGGTTTACAGGGGAACTACTAGGAGAAAGCCCATGTAAGATGGAAAAACATAAGAATCCTTTGCAAAAATATCATGTAACATTTATTTTTTCTAAAAAAGTAGATGTGTTTAAACAATTAAACCCAACCCCCAGTCCGAATGTTCAAACATTCAAACCCAATTAAAATAAACACCAAACTCACCGACGCAGGGTTGCGTGACACAACAACAACAGCAACGATGTGAGATTTTGAAAAGGGTTTAATCGAATTGTTGAGTGATGTAATAACGACTATGGCTTCTTGTTTTACTTGGACAAGAGGGCCGGTTTTTTTATCTCACCAAAGGCCCAATTTTTTTAATATTCTCGGAGACAACCTTGATTCGAATATGTGCATAATGCACTGCAGTTTCATGTTGATAAAAAAACAAACATTGGCGACAACACCATCAAATCGTGTTGATACGACGCAGATATGGACGTCTGATTAAAATTAACGATGCTTTATATACGACGCTGATATGGACGTCTGATTAAAATTAGTGATATTATAATATATATTAAATTCCAAACTATACTTTGAGTCTGTAGTTTACTGTAGCTAATTCTTGCTACGTGTTGTATGTTCTGGTAAAGTAGTGGACCACTAATTGCTGCATCAACAACACGTGTCTATCTCTCTCTCTCTGTTCACAATGAAATATACAAGAGAGGCAAGAAGGTTTGACAGAATGAGAGAAAGGTAACCCATAGAAGAAAGAGAGTGTGGCGGAAGAGATAGAACGGCGTAAGGCGGAAGAGATAGAACAGCGGTAGGCAGAAGAGATAGAACGGTGGTAAGCGGGCGTCGGCAGCAGTAGCATTCTCCGGTGACCTAATGGTCGTGTCCAGTGACGCTAAGTAACAACTGGTGGGTCAAAGGAGGACGAAAATGGATTCGAAGGACGTGATAAAGCTGATGGAGAAGTGAAGACCTAGCCGCCGCTTACGCCGGTGGCGAAAAGGGTTCTGGACTTCCAGTGAAGCTCCGATTGCATGTCTCATTTTCACTTGGATCAGCGGCTGTAAGTTCTCCGGAAAGGCGGCGGCCATAAAGTTTCATTACATGGTTATGATCAAGTAGCCGTTTAAAATTGGAGATCGAGAGGACTGATATATAAAATGGTTGGAGCGGGTCAGATCAGTAGCGCATGTCCTACATGTAGTCCAGGTATAGATCCAATCAGGTGGGTCGCGATAGATCGGGAGCGAGAGAGATCGATAGGGTTGGTGATTGTTGGCCGGAAAACTCGAAGAACCGGCGGAGGCCCTGGGGTTATGAGAGAGAGATAAGAGGGTGTGGATGTTATTAAATGTTTTTTGGTATGATATGACAACACACATTGCAGGTTTGGTCCAACTGTCATGGGAAATTTGTTTTCTAAACACAAATTTATGTTTCTCTCTCACCTACATACATTTGTGTGTGTGATGAATTATCTGATCAAAGATGACAACTACTTGATGATAAAATATATAAGAATGAACTAAAGTATTGAATGAGTAGTGTTTGAATTTGTGGCTAAAATAAATTATAGGTCGGATGACATGAAATAAGAAAGAAATTCAACTATAGGTTTTAGTAAAATTTATATCTAGACGATCTCACCATCATACTTGACATTTTATAAAACATTGAATAACACCCTTGCGGCTATCCGACACGTCGCGCCAGCACTTTGTGTTCTCAGCGTTTTATGGGTAGCATTCAAAGTGACAATGTTAACTCTAGCTGACACGTCGCGCCCACACTTTTGTGTTCTCAGTGTTCTCTATGTCTACCGTTAGGCGACACGCCTCCGAAACGCCACGCCGAGTTTGTGTTCTCAGTGTTCTCTATGTCTACCGTTAGCCGACACGCATCCGAAACGCCACACCTGCAGCAAAGCGCATGGTATAATTACTAGTAATATATCAAGGAGGAACGTGGGCCTGATTCAATCAAGGTAAAGCATAACAATATTTTTTATAAAAATAATGGACATTTTTTATCAAATCAAAAAAAAAATCTTAAACGTGTCATGGCCAAAGAATCTTACCAAGTTTTTCTGAGCTTATAATCTATTAAACAAAGGTTTCTTAGTTATCTTAGAAAGTTTTTCATGAGTAAATGTCTTAAATTATCTCAATGTTTATTTTAACGGTGACTTTCTTGTATTAGGTTATCGCATTTTTTCAATTTAAGAGTTTCGTTGCCCTACTTCAACCAGACTATGTTGTCTTAAGCGGGCCTAGAGATGGGCATAATCGGGTTTTATTATTACCCGGAACCGGTTCCAACCCGGACCCGGTTCTGCTTGGATGTCATTGGAACCGGGTATGGTGTGGAACCGGGTCCAGTTCCTACCCGGGTTCACACCCAAGAATATGGAACCGTGTAGAACCGGGTACGAGTATTATGGAACCGGGTATGGTGTGGAACCGGGTATGGTGCGGAACCGGTTTCTGATAGTATTGGGAACCGGTTCCTGACAGTCAAACCTGCCATTTTACTGTTCAGAACCGGTTCCTGACAGTCAAACCTGCCATTTTACTATTGGGAACCGCTTCCTGACAGTCAAACCTGCCATTTACTGTTCGGAACCGGTTCCTGATAAATGTTACCGTTGGTCTTGTTCTTCTAATTAACAAAACCCTGCCACTAAGAGAAAACACACTTTCCGAAGCTACCGTGGAAGCTTGGACCGTTAGTATATCACGAGCCATGATGGCTAGAATCGGGTATTCGGATTCTTTCGATTTCCACCATGCCAAAACATCAAATTTCCTATACTCCTCGGTGGTCATAGTAAACGAATACTGAATTTTTTATATCTCCCAAGTTCACTTGTTGGTTCACTACCCCTTTGTTGTCTAGCCGTCTCGTCTCTAACGACATTCAACATGGTTATAAGTGGATCCCCGCTTGTTTCATCGTTAGAGGCCGTGGACCGAGACTCAAACAAATTTGTATGATTTTTTTCACCAAATTTTTTAAAATAATGATCATAAAGTTTGGCCATACACTCATTGAATATATTTTTTTTGTTTTTGCTTTTAAAGTTGGATCCTCCTCATGCATATCCAACTTGTCATAAATTTCATCAATTAAAGCTTCAACACCCGGTACGTTTAAAGCTGGATTTAAAGCGGCGGCACATAGAAAAACGGGTGGTAATTCTAAAAAATATTTTAAAAATTTTTGAATTATTGGTCTCGTCATATTCCTTAACATGTCACTAGAATTTTCAAACTTTTTAAAATTAGTTGTTATCAAATACAATTGGTCCACAACTTTAGAACTAGTAGGATAATAAACACCAGAAATCAAAGTCGTTGTAGTTTTAAAAACTTGTAAAAAAGTACTTAGGTTATGAATATTTTCCCAAGCCGTGTCGGGAAAGGAGACGACTAGGTACTCATCACTTAAAGTTGTATGAAAAGATTTTAAAGTGCCCATTTGCTTTATAGCCATTTCAAACATATGACAAGTTGAATTCCAACGAGTCGGTATATCCCAATTCGGTCCAATAATTTTTTGGTTGACATGTTTACAAAGTTTTTTATATTCTTGATATCTTTCTTTTCCACTTTTGAAAACATCTTGGAGCATAGCTCTAAATGCTATAATAAAATCCGATACAAATTGATCTTTTAAACCGGTTTGCACTACTAAGTTAATAATATGTGCAACACATCGTGTGTGGAAAAAAACACCATCAACTATTGGTTTGTACTTCAACTTTAATTTTTCAATCGCCATTGTGTTGTTTGAAGCGTTATCAAAGGATATTGAAAATTTTTTATCTTTTAAATCATATTTAATTATTGTGTCATTTATAATTTTATAAATATTTTCTCCCGTATGAGGAGAAGGAAACTCGTCAAACGCAATCGTACGCTTCATCATTTGCCATGTATCGGGATCAACCCAATGAGCGGTGACACATATGTACGATTCCGGTAAACCATGTGGAGCCGATCACACATCACTAGTTAGGTTTACACTAGTTTTTAAATTCTTAAAAAAACAATTAATTTTTTTTTTGCATTTTCCCATAAACTTAAACAATGACATTTTAAAGTGCGACGACTTACATGTTTATAGCGAGGTTGTAGCGTCTCCCGAATAAGATTAGTAAGATCGGGGTCGTCGAAGTGTCCAAACGGCAACGCTTTTTGTATCACCAACTTCGCCATCCGATCGCGAGCTAATTTTTGCTCATAACGAAAAATGGTACCATCTTTGGATAGTGGAACTTGACAAGATGTCATTTCCTTTAAAGCTTTGCAATACTTATTAATATGCTTCGTTAACGTTGAGTTTGATTCCTTGGCTAATAACGATCCACAATGTTTACATTGAGCTTTTTGCGAGCCGTCACTCATCTCGACCAACTCCCAATTGCTCCAAACTTCCTTATTGCGATTATGAGACAATGTTCCAACCACATATGGAACCGATTGATCTTGAGGAACATTGTTAACGGATTGGGAATTTGCGTTTTTGGAACTCTTTGAGCCCATTTGTTGATTAGTATGTGAAAAAGAGCAAGAAAGAAATGTAACAAGAAGAATAGATATGAGAAATTGTGTGCTAAACAATAGATTTCTAAACAATATATATAGAATCGGTTCCAACGGTCAGGAACCGGTTCCAACGGTAACATTATAACGGCTATAACCGGTTCCAACGTTAACATTATAACGGCTATAACCGGTTCCTTCTAGAACTGCATTTCCGGGTACTGGTGGAACCGGGTACGGGTAGGAACCGGGTACGACCCGATTCAAATGGTAAAATTGTGGAACCGGGTTGGAACCAACGGGTATTTTGAACCCGGAACCGGTTCTACTTAATGTCGGGTAGGAACTGGAAGCAGGTCCAGTTCGGTTCTACCGGTTCAGGTTCGGGTCTAAACGGGCCAAATCTATATGGCCCATAATTTTTATTTATTCAGTCCAATAATATCCCTTCACAAATAAACCGGAACAGATGTTCATAGTTTATATATGCCTATACGAGTCCATAATAATCGAGCCCACAAGAACCAAGCGAGAGTTGGAACGGGTCAAGTAGACCTCGATCTTAATCACTTCCGGGTCACGGGCCATGAGCCTGGACCTATATATTTACTAATGAGTCAAGACTCGAGCTACATTGAACTCAAAACACACCCTAGAGACAATAAATTAAGCCGGTTTAGTGATGTTCTAACTTATGTATACACATAGATTGCCTTTTTTATTGGTTCACTCATTCTTGGCTCGGGCTCCAACCGCGAAAAATTCCGTGATTACTTCTAGTGGCAACCCTTTTGTTTCCGGAACCTTTAAGAGCACAAACACCCATGAAATAACACACACGATGGCATAAATTCCGAAAACTCCCTCCAGCCCGATAGTAGAAAGCATCACGGGCAATGTGTATGTCACAATGATATCACATATCCAGAAGACTAGTGCGCATATGGCAATGCAGACTCCACGAACCCGTGTTGGGAAGATTTCTGAGCATAAAATGTTTGGAATCGGGCCGTAAGCCATGACAAAACAGCAAAAGTAGACAACCACACACACAGTTGAGATAACTGCGTGTATTACAGATCCCATGTTGATTATGTTACTGATAACGAGGATCACAAGAGACGCTATCAGTATGGGAATTGTAGTTAGCAAAAGAGCCCTGAAAAGAAAGAGTTAGTAACAAATTGAGGGGCGTTTTCGTCTTTTCACGTTATGCTAGGTCAGAATGTATGTAGGCTGGTACAGGGAGTGATTTCAACCCGTTTACCTATAATGGATCGTTTTGGGTTATGTTTTATCTCTGGCCGGTCACATGGCTAATGCTAAAATATTTATAACCATATTCTGCAAATCATAATGCTAAAGACTAAAAGAAATGGATAATAACATCGTTTGCAGGTTGATCCATCCAGACTCGTTTTGGCACACTAAAAATCCGATCTGACCATAACCCTTTTTGACCTGTTACCCAACCTGGTGTAGAAGCAAGGCTAAATAACACTCAACCCGTGTTATTCACGAACCACACTAAAAACAAGCATTTTGACCCAAACCCGTTTGACCCGTTACCCAGCCCGCCCTGCCAATCTTGCCACCTTTGATGGTATCCTCATGTAAAAGCATGGTTAAATTACCTTCGACCCGTGATATCCATGAACCGCATGGCAATAGCAATACATGGAAGCATTGAAAGAGTTGTGAATGCACTAATAAGAAAAGAAGCAGAATCTGAACCGAGGCCAATGCTCGATAAAAGAACACTCACACCCGCTTGCTCGAGGATTTGAGGTGTGTAGTACATAACCCCGTTTATTCCAGAAAACTACATTAAATAAAAAACGAGCATTTTAATTAATTTATTCAGAAAATTTACAAGAATTGAACCTTTTTTTGTTCAAGAGAATGAAACCATGTACTATACGGGTCAGTTTGGGTTGTGTTTTATCTCTAAAGGGTCAAATCAGTTAAAAATGCATAAAAATATGTTCACGAGTCGGGCCAACCCAACCCAATTCAACCTGTTTTGACCCACACTAAAACTTACCCGTTATGACCAGTTAACCAACCCATCCATGTTGTCCAAACAGATCATTTCTTACCTGCTGAAGCATTTGGATTGAAACCCCAACAAACAACGCACGTGAAACCCCCGGATCAAGAAGTGCAGACCACATTGGCGTACTGGAAGCGGTCTCTGACGGGTGAACCATCGCGGGTCCCACAGGACATTGACTCATGAGCTCTTTAGAGTACAAAGCAGGTTGACTCACTAGAGCTGAAGCTTGAACATATTCACCATCAACAGGAACATTGCCACCACTACCTGGAACCGACACAAGTGACCCGCGGCGGGACCCGCCAGGCCCACCCGGTTCATGATGCAAATACATTCTCTTAAACCCACCTTCTTTTTCCCCATCTTCACCTTTTTCCGACCACTTCCACGCCAACTGCCACCCACCGCCGATCCCCATGCCACCATGGGCTGCCACCGAAAGGCCCGAAACACTCGTTGTTTGCCGCGAAATCAACGGGCTTTGTAAATTCTCATCGTATTCATCTCCACCGTCCGTTCCATTCCCTTCACCTTCATTTTGTACACTCTCTTCATCCCATTGGTCGTCTTTCACTGGCGGGTCCATCGTGCTAAACATGCTACCCCAATTCTGGAACAACATGCTTCCTGACTCGGGTTGTTTTTCGTGAACACTGCCAAAGAGGGTAACAAGTGGGTCCATTAATGGAATGCTTGAGTTGACCGTGGTTCCTTGACGGGATAAGATACTACGCATTCTTTGACTTTGACCGTTGGTCGGTTTTGCTATCCATGAGAGACCCTTTTCGGGCCCGTATAACTTGATTTCGTCTTTGTGAGACGTTGGATCTTGATCTTCGGTATCTTCAGTTTCCAAACCGAGCATGTATTCTTCAATCGAAGTGTCACCTCCAACCGCTAAACCTTCTACTAGTAATGCCAGTTCGCCTGTTATTCAAGTTGTTAGGGTTTACATATGGTATCTGAAATGAAAATGGGTGGGCCAAGAGGGTTGGACAATGGGACACATTGGGTACTTTTTGTACATGTTAAGATGGGTCGGTTCGGGTCAGGTCAGGCTAGGTTGGCCCAAAACACTTTTTTTCCAAAGTTTAAAGCGCCAAGTAGGGGTGCTAAACGGGTCGTGTTCGCGGGTTGACGCTTCCCATGCAAATGGATCTGTGAAACGTCTCTCCCAAGACTTGGGAGTTGGCCATTTTGGAAATAGGGATTGGTCAATGGCCATTTTCAAGATTTTCCCTTTTTTATTTTACCCATTTTGACCCATTAACAATAAATTATAACTTAAAGAAGCTCATTTTGACCCATTAACAATAAAGTATAACTCAAACGGGCTCATTCATAAGTAAATGGGTCGAGATTGCCCCGTGTACATTTAGCAGTCTAGTATCTGTGGGTGTTTGGATTTGCGACTCCAAAGTAATTGTATGCTATTATATAAATCATGGCTAGTTAAAATTGCATTAATCAACCCGTTTCAAAAACGCAAATCCAAACACCACCTAAATGGGTTTCTAACTATCTTTGAAACGATAAAAATATACCCGAAACATCTTCCTTGCCACGTAATCTTTGCAAGACCCGTTTTGCCTCCACCATCTTTCCTTTACTCACAAGCCATCTCGGGGATTCGGGCAAATACAAAACCATTAACACAAAATAAACAAGTGCTGGAATACAAACAACACCCAACATCAACCTCCAACTTGTTGAAGCCATTAATGACAACCCGAAAACCATACAATATGCCAAAAACATTCCACCCGAACCCGTGAACTGTGGGAGTGTATTTAACAATCCCCTAACCTCAGGAGGAGCGGTTTCGGATATATAAATAGGAGTTAAAGTGACAGCTAAACCAACTCCAAATCCATCTATTAATCTTGCTAGAAGAAGAACATAGACATTAGGTGACCAAAGCATTATTAATCCCCCAATGAAGTAAAAGAAAGATGAGAGTATTAACATGGGCCGGCGGCCCACTGTATCAGATATGGGCCCGGAGCAAGTTGTGATCAGGGTCGCCCCGATTAGTGACATGGCAACAACTAGGCCTTCTATTGTACTTCCAAGTGTTAGCTCCTTCTTTATGTATACAATGGCTCCTATATATGTAAATTAGGAAACACATTATGAATGTATACAGCAGAGTGTCAAATTCTGACGCAACACGACACGAGACTTGATGGTTTGGGTTCGGTCTAAATGGGTTTGGTCGAACAAGCAAACACGTTTAGCTAAACAGGTTATGTTCTGGTAAACATGCTCGGTTTGTGGGTTGACGTGTTTACCCGTTTTACTTTATACTTAAAAAAATATATAGGTTTTATGTTATAGCCTCAGTTGATTGGGGATATAACGGCATATCATGATGTTTTATTAGTTCTAATATTATATTTTATACACATTTGTATATTTGGCTGTTAACTTGTAAGTCAAAGTACTAATATGAAACACTTATATAAAAAGAATTTCAGGTTAACGGGGTCCGTTTTATGTCAGTCAACCCGGGAAAACTCATGTCATGTTCAAGTTAATATGTTTGACATGATTTTTGGGTTCGGGTCAAATTTTCTTGTTTGTGTCATGTTCAACTCATTTTACAGCCCTAAGTCATAAAGATAAAGAGAAAGAAGTGGAGTACCTGCAATTGTAGCATTATCCCAACCTTGTAAAAGATTGCCAATGGTGGCAATAATAGCAACCAATGCAGCCCCATTCATCTTGTCATACAAGCTTCAATTTCTTCAATTCAAAACCCTAGATCATAACCTAACAAACCCCCCATTTGTAAAAATTGAACTTTTGGTAAAAGTAAGCTTTCTCCATTTCATGACAATTACCCACCCACCCCCAAATCTTTAGATTGAAAAGGAACCTAGATCCATTTCACTTTCCAAATCACATAACCAAAATCTTCAAAAAAGATTACAACTTTTTTTTTACCCATTTGATATCAAGAAAGTGAAAGAAAAAAAAAAGGTTTAAGATCAAGCAAGAGTGAAAGTACAAGCTTTTAAGCTTTGCTTACTACATCATGATCATGATCACATGCATACACACCTTCTGTATCCAATAATTAAAAATAAAGAAGGAAACAGAAAATACCTGAAAGTAGAGAGATGGCCCAAGAATTCTGGATGGAATCTTGCGAAAAGCTACAAACTTTCTTTATAAATGATTAAGTTAGGAAAAAGTTGCCGTTCCACTCCCACCGACCCAAAACAAATCACTAAATTTCTCAAAATCATCATGGGTTTTGATTTTGAAGACCAATCAGCCATATGTTTGAATACCCAGTAACCAAAGCTTCAAATTTTCTGCATGATTTTTCAAGATTATACTTGGTTCTCTTAGTATCTAAACGTCAACACTCGAGTTTCACTCGTTTTAACTTTTTACACTTAAAACTCAAACATAAGTTTAGCTTGTTTTTTTTTGCCCGTTCAGAAAAATCTAATTATTTTTTCATAATTGCATATATAATGGGTGTAATTATTATTATGGTTATATATGTAATAAACTCTTTAGGCTCGCGAGTTTAGTAAAAATATTTATAAAAACTTGGGTTCAAGTTCGTTTATAAAATGAGATCTAATTTGGTCTCGAAGTTTAAGAAGGACTTACTTAGCCGGTGGTCTTGAATAGGTTACTAGCGGTTAATTGCGAGTTCAAGGAAGTGAGAAGATTCCACGACAATGATTGATAGTTTTGTGGTTCATTAATTAAACACTAATTATATATAAGAGGATACGTATAAATCATGTAAATTCTTTTCTTTTTATGTTATTATGATTGGAAGAAATTTCAAAATCCAATCAAAGGTGAAAGAGTGCGGCCCAAATGGTCCAATGAGTTCCACACACAACTACACAAGAGACAGTGAGGGTGTCTATGTCGAAGGTTTGAGAATTATTTGAATCATCATCATTTGATTCAATTTTATTTTAGGTACGTGTAAATAAGTCAAACAAAGTTTGAGATTGTTTAAATTCGTGTTTCACTTGTTTAGCTTACGAGAATTCAAGATCAGATTAATTTATGCTTTATTTTTTAAACTCGAGCTCAATTTGTAAAGGTGTTTTAAATTCACTTTTAGATAACGGGTATAGTTTGTTTTTGCTTGTAACCTTATATTAGATGATGTACGATTTTCTATCACCTCCAACAAGGTTACATGGATCTTGTCCTCTTTGCAAGTTCTTAAAGGGAAACTTTAGTTACTTATAATATATGTTAACCACTTAAATAGTTAAATTGTACATGATTATGTGGATTTAAGTGATGACTCATGAACTAATATTAAGTTTGATGTTTGATTGGGCCCCAAGAGCACGAGCATGATTATTCCATCTGTTACTAGCATCCAGGAGTCTTTTATTTGTTTATCATGTGTATTTATTTGATTATTTTTATAACGATCAACGAATAATATACAAGCCGTCACCTAAGCAAAATTATTGGCGAAAGGTCATCCACGTCCTGTGAACACAGACAATGCTGATGACTCGGCCTGTCTACCCTTTAAAGGGAAAATCCACTGCCCTAAGGTCCACTTCATATTTAGAGAGAATTGTAATGGTATTGAATGTATATTTCGATATCTTCTTAGGGGGGAACCCTTTACTTATACAATGGTTTTAAATAAAGAAACAATACTGTCAATGGCTGTAAACGTCTGAACAATGGAAACTATATATTTTGACCCTACAATTACGGGATATGATAGGAAGAGAGCAAATATCGCTGATCCCCTTGAATATTTTATTTGTTTCAACACGCCCCCTCAAGTTGAATTGTGGGATTTTCGAAATTCAACTTGTCTAAACACTTGTGTAGAACTTGTTCGTTGACAGCTTTTGTTAAAACATCAGCGAGTTGGTCTTCTGATCGAACAAACTGTAGAGTGATGATCTTTGCCTCCAACTTCTCTTTGATAAAATGCCGGTCAACCTCTATGTGTTTCGTGCGATCATGTTGAACTGGATTTTATGAAATCTGAATAGCCGCTTTATTGTCACTTATAATTTCACTTGATTCCTGTGGAGGGTACCCTATTTCTGTTAGTAGCCTTCGTACCCACAAAACTTCTGTCAATCCTCTTGCTATTCCCCTGAATTCAGCTTCTGCACTTGAAAGAGCCATTACTTTTTGTCTTTTGCTTCTCCACGTAACGAGATTTCCACCAACTAGGGTAAAGTAACCCGAAGTTGATCTTCGATTGCCTTTATCTCCTGCCCAGTCTGCATCAGTATACAATCTGGTCTCTAGATGCCCATTGGATTTGAATAAGACTCCATGACCAGCAGTACCTTTGAGATATCGTATGATTCTTAGGACTGCATCCATATGAGCATTCTGGGGTTGATGCATAAACTGACTGACTACTCCAACAGCATATGCTATATCAGGCCGAGTGTGTGAGAGATATATTAACTTCCCTACCATTCTTTGATATCTCTCTTTATCCGCTAATTCTGCTTTTTCCTCCATACAAAGCTTCTGATTTACAATCATAGGAGTGTTTGCTGGTTTGCTATCAATCATACCAACCTCTGCTAGTAAGTCAAGAATGTACTTCTTTTGACACATGAAGATTCCTTGTTTTGATCTTAGAACCTCAATCCCCAGAAAATATTTAAGTCTCCCAAAGTCTTTCATTTCAAATTCATCGAACAAGCTCTTTCTTAATCTGGATATTTCTTCATGGTCATTTCCCGTAATAATCATGTCATCAACATAGATTATTAAACAGGTTATGAGATTGTTTCTCTGTTTGAGAAACAATGTGTGATCAGAGTTGCTTTGTGTGAACCCATAGTTTTTCATGGCTAAAGTGAATCGGCTGAACCATGCTCTGGGGGACTGTTTCAACCCATAAAGAGATTTTTTTAGAAGACACACCTCCCGCTCTTCAAAACCTTTGGTAAATCCTGGCGGAGCTTCCATATACACTTCTTCTTTGAGCTCTCCGTGTAGGAAAGCATTTTTTACATCAAACTGATGAAGTGGCCATTCTCTATTTGCTGCTATGGAGAAAAGAACTCTAATCGTATTAATCTTTGCAACCAGGGAAAAAGTTTCAGAGTAATCAATCCCATATGTTTGGGTGTAGCCTTTGGCTACTAATCTGGCTTTATATCTTTCAATTGATCCGTCAGGTTTGTATTTAATTGTAAAACCCAACGACACCCGACTGTTTTCTTTCCTGATGGCAAAACACATTTTTCCCATGTGTTATTTTACTTAAAGCTTTCATCTCATCTTCCATTACATCTTTCCAGTGTTTGATTGCAAGGCTTGTTCTGTATTGGTGGGAATTTCTTCGGCATATAAAGATGAGGAGAACTCCTGGTTAGGTTTCCTTTGGCTATGTTGGCCATAGAGTATTTACCTCCCCGATACTCTTTTTCCGGAGAATATCTTTTAGGTGGAATTCCCCGATTTGTCCTTGGTGGCAATACATATCTACCCGATGTGTCACACCCCATATTTTTGACCCTGAAATCCATACACCGGTGGACCCGGGTGGGGAGTATCGTGACAACAGTTGATAACGTCATAGTCAATTAAATGTCGCACAACGGAAGTTTTGGAGTAAAATTACTATTACAAACCGAATGTTCGAAAATACAAAATAATATACAAGCTTGTAATAGAAGATCCACAGGCGGATCATAGAATGTACAAGAAAGAATACAAAACAGACTTTAGGCAGATTTAAGGATTTACAAGAATCCTCTTATTCTCTACCGAGCAGCTTCCGGCTTAATTTCGTATTGTACCTGCAGATTAGTCTTTGGAGGATACGTCAGCTTACGCTGGTAAATACACCCAACTGACTCATTTTGAAAATATTAAAAATGATTTCAAGTGCAAACGGCACAAAATCTTTTATTATCTTAGGAAGGTTAACCATGCAATGGACCATGCAATAATAATTATAAGGGAAATAAGTTGAGAGTATTTACCTGAGATTGCTTTCTTCTTTGATTTTTTAAATAACTCAGCCGTATACAAAAGTACCGAGTGCAGATAGCTTTTACCAAGAAGACTCTAGTCTGGATTATGGCATAAACTAGCCAATTAAATACTAACGGTTGTATAAACCGAATAGTGTACATGATCATTACGTATAACGCTTGATTAAACGATGATAAGATAGAATGTAGTTTAAACCCGACAAGTACTTGACTTGTATAATATGGGTAAACTATAAACATTCTGGATTTTGAACTTAAAATGATAAGGTTAAACCCGTTACGGTTGAATTCCGTAAAATAGTCACATATACGTAACTGTGCGCATAATAGCGATATCGGGTAACCGGATAAGTTATGGACAAGTTCTATATGCCATTATACTTTAAATAAGTTAAGATATCAGTAGGATATCAACTTGTATGCCCGTTGAGGTTTTAAAATGAAATTATGCCTTATAGGGGCATTTCGGTAATTTCGTATCGTATAAAAAGAACTTAAATAAAATTTAAGTTTATGATCATAAGTATTCTTGAAAAATAATTTATTTATGATATAGTATCAGTAGGATATCAAATATATGTGTATTTTACCTTTTATGACCAAACTATGCACCGAAGGGGCATTTTGGTCATTTTACACATAGTTTAAAAATTATTTGGGATTCTGAGTTTATAATAAGTACCTACTGTAAATATGTTTAAAATAAGTTTTAAAATTAGTAGGTAACAAGTCTTGGTCCATTAATATGGTTTAAAACCATACTATGCGCCGAAACTGCGCTTATGTCGTAATATGACGTCTTTAAGCGATGTTTATGAAAACTGAGATTTGGTTCAGATTAAAATGTTTAAAATATGTTATTTAATTTAACATATCAGTAGGTAAGTGATTTACCTTGAAAAGATTTGTTTAAAACTATTTTATAAGCCACAGGGGCTAAAACCGTCATTTATCGACATAGTTTAAGGACTTGTTTAAAAACTCAGTTTATAACTTGGTTTAGCATCCCAAATAATCCTAATTATAATATTACATCAGTAGAAATTCATTTTTCAAGTTCATTACCTTTTAAAACCTTGTTTTATGCAAAAAGGACATTTTGGTCAAAGATGGCATAATTATGGAACTTGCGCATAAACTTGGATTCTGATTATGATAATGTAATATAACCTCAGAGGGTTATGCTACTTTATATTATGATCATAATGCAACTTTAGAACACTGGGTAACTAATCTAAATCGGGCCAGAATCGAAAGTCAAAGCAAAAGTCAAACTTTGCGACTTTGGTTGCGAACCGACCCTAGAACTGAAATTGACGAGCCGAACATGTTTATACATGTTCTGATAATTATTACCAACTTGTTTAAGTGTCAAAACAGGTTCCATAACATATATAAGATCAATTTATGATTTTTCCGAAAAATGGACTGTTTGACTTTTTAATATCATAACTTTGACCCGTCAACTGGTCTAGCAAACGTGATCTTCAGGAGGTGCCCTTGATAGGGACTAACACCTACCTTACTATGATCACTTAGCCATGTTCATTTTGAACAATGGCTGGACCATAATGGTCTTAACCGAAAGTCAAAGCGTTTTACTTAAAACGCTTGACTTTAGGCTATAGAAGCCTATAAACGAAAATGCACAAGAAAGGAACACTTACCAGTGATTCCTAGATGCAAAAGAACTATGTTGGACTGCTCCTTTTAGTTAGGAACTTCCAGAGGAGGGAGAAGAGTGAATAAGAAAGGTGAAAGTTGAAATGGTGAACTTAAGCACCTATTTATAGTTGGAGAGCTCAAAGGAGGTAAAGCCAGGTGTCTAGGGGTGTAAGAAGAAGAAGCTTACAAGTGTCCCAAAACGTGGCATAGCTGATTAGGAAGGCCATGGTTTTGATTTAATGGTTTTGGAGCTTTGCTTGGGCTCCAAAACAAACTTTCTGCTGCAGGTCTGTTCTCACGGGGCGCGAGAGACACAGGCCGGGTCTCTCGCGGCCCGCGACCGCCCCTATTTCAGTTTTAAAATTTGACACTTTGGCCCCTAAACTATATAAAGCTTATAAAAACGATTTTAAATACTATTTTGGCACTTTTAGCCCTCCACAGTCAATACTTGGCATACCCGGGATTATGCCCGGACATTGTTGAGCGCTCGGTTCGTTAAAAGGTCACTCAGAGGTAAGAATTAACTTGTTGACACTTTTAATCCCTCCAATATCCAACTTTCACATATTTACAAAATTGAACTCTCTCGTCCAACAAACGACACGTATGAGAGTTAGGACTTCACAAAGGATCACTCAGAGGCTTATTACAAGCATGTTGATTCCAATGTCACTCAGAGGCTAGGCATGTTGACGTATTAGTCACCCAGAGGCCAAGTTTCAAGCATGTAGACGTATCAGTCACTCAGAGGCTATTGATTTAAGCATGTTGACATATCAGTCACTCAGAGGCTATTATTTATGCATGTTGACATCGGTTCGTCACTCAGAGGCTCAATCATAAGCATGTTGACGCCTTTAGTCCTTATTGGTCTTTAATAGACTATATTAAAAATACAGCACATGTTACTATACTAGTGGACATGATTTTACAGGGTGTTACACGATGTGTCTTCTGGTGTAGGAAGATTTTCATGTTGATTCTCATGTTCCTGAATATTATTATCTCGTTCTAGAGTTTCATTAGTAATATTTTCAGGAACTTCAACAAAAGGGTTTGGTTGAGTATTACTTACCTCTGATGTCAGGTTGGGAGCAACTTCTTGGGTGGCACTGATGTTTGGTTCTTCCCTTTGTGTGGAGAGAGGAGACTCATTTTGGGTACTGTAGCTTCTTTCTTCTGCATTTGTTACATATCTCAACCAATTTAGTGTGTCGGAGCATTCTTTCTCTTCATTATTTACGGAGGCATAATAATGCCCAGTTTCCAGAAAATCACAATTCATAGTGGTAAACATGTGTTGAGTCTTTGGATTGTAACATCGGTATCCTTTTTGGTTAATTCCATACCCAACAAAGATACATTTTTCGGCACAGGCATCGAGTTTGTCTCTATTCAGTTTAGGTATGTGGACAAAGACAGTACACCCAAAGACTCAAGGTTCAAGTGTAAGAATAGAGGGAGGTTTAATGGTTTCTGGAAGGACTTGTCACGATGTTTTTGTTTTTAGAATTTGAGTGGGAAGATGATTAATAAGATAAGTTGCAGTAGCAAGGGCTTCTGGCCAATAAAATTTTGGAGTATGTGACTCTATCAGGAGGGTCCGGGTTATTTCTAACAATGTGCGGTTCTTTCGTTCCGCAACACCATTTTGTTCTGGAGTATAAGCGCAAGTGGTTTGATGGATTATGCCTTTGGTTTGGAAAAAAAATGTTTCATATTGGCATTAACAAACTCCCCTCCATTATCTGATCTGAAAATTTCAATGCCATGAAATTGGGTTTGGACCATATCGTAAAAAATTGTGAATTTGTCAAGGACTTCGGATTTATTTTTAATAAATACACCCATGTCATTCATGTACAATCATCAACAAATATCACAAAAAATGAATGTTTTGGAGTATGTGACTCTATCAGGAGGGCCCGGGTAATTTCTAACAATAGCGGTTCTTTCGTTCCGCAACACCGTTTTGTTCTGGAGTATAAGCGCAAGTGGTTTGATGGATTATGCCTTTGGTTTGGAAAAAATGTTTCATATTGGCATTAACAAACTCCCCTCCATTATCTGATCTGAAAATTTGAATGCCTTTATGAAATTGGGTTTGGACCATTCGTAAAAAATTATGAATTTGTCAAGGACTTCGGATTTATTTTTAATAAATACACCCATGTCATTCGTGTACAATCATCAACAAATATCACAAAAAAACAAAAGTTTTGCCCCCCGGTAACCGAGGCTGGGCCCCAAACATCTGATTGAATTAATGAAAAAGTAGAGTCAACCCTTGTGTTATTTGGTTTAAAGGTTTTTCGGTGGCTTTTAGTGTAACACCCCAACCGATGGCGGAAACATCGGGATGAGACGAAAACGAGATTGCTCATTGCTCACAACATTATTAAGTGACAATAATTAATTAAACCATATTTCATTTCATAAGAATTGTCAAATATATCAATGTAACAAAACAAAGAACAATCTAACATTTGCAAAGTCATAACAAAATTGATACATCGACATTAAACCTAACGTCTAATTTGTGTGTATCTAGTCCTTGCTATATTGTTTTCATAGCGTCATCTCCTTCAACCTGTAACATGTTTTAAAATAAAGTCAATGCAAAAGCAAAGGCGAGTACACAAGTTTAAGCATAGCATACGTATACGAATAAAGTTTTAACAATCCTCATGGCAACTAAATCTATACAAGAGCAATATCAAGGCATGCAATGCTAATAATCAAACCAGTAACGCAATCACGATGTTTTAACATGACCTCACGTGTAAAGCGATGGAGGTGGATGCGTGAATTCCTATAGCGCTAAGCATGTCAAACAAGGCTAAAAATAGTTAATGACTAAAGCACAGCACAACGTTTATCCCCAGACAAGCATCAAGTATACGATTCAAGTAGTCATGTGTATAGGATTGTTTGTGCGTTTCATAAAGTTTAAGTGTTTGTGATTTTTGTATATGGAAAACATGTTACACCCAAAAAGTGATATAAAACAAATGTGGGTCGAGTGTACTCACAGAATTTGCTAAATCTTCTTTGGAAATTCCACGACGAATTGATGAGTGGGAGAAAGGGGACATCGAGGTCACCTTAAAAATGGCAAACGAATGTACATGAATAATAGAAGCTACGACGAAGGATTCGAATTGGAGTTGAAAGTACGTATATAGTTAACATCGTTTAAGAAATGAATTTCTAAATTAAATTCATCAAAAGGGTTGTAGGAGTGTTGTCAAATAATTAATATATATATTTGACGAAAAGCATATTTGGTATATATGTATTTGTATTCTAACGAATTGTATGAGATATATATGTATATTGTCGAATGGTGTACAAATATATTTGTCGAAAGTAAAATAAATAAGTATATTTGTCGATAATTATAATAAATAAATTTATATTTTGTCGATGAATATAATAAGTAAATATGTTTTGTCAAAAGTATAGTAAATAAGTATATTCGTCGAGAATTATAATAAATAAATTTATATTTTGTCGATGAATATAATAAGTAAATATGTTTTGTCAAAAGTATAGTAAATAAGTATATTTGTCGAGAATTGTAATAAATAAATTTATATTTTGTCGATGAATATAATAAGTAAATATGTTTTGTCAAAAGTATAGTAAATAAGTATATTTGTCGAGAATTATAATAAATAAATTTATGCTCTTGTCGAAAAGCATAATAAGGAAAGTAAGTATATTTTTGTCGACAAAAAAAAATAATATCGATAAATATATTCCGTCGAATAGTTCAAATAATAAATATATTTTATCGAATAGTTTAATAAATATATTTTGTCGAATAGTTTAATAAATATATTACCTGTAGAAAATCGGGCAGAGTTTCCTCTTGTTTTTGGACGATCCCGACACACAAGTGTCGATATTATTTGTCAAAACGCAATAATAACGAAACAATATATATATTTAAGTCTCCATACAAGTTATGTAAATGTATATTTATAACGATTATATCCAAAAACTAACTATAGAGGGATATACCATGTCGAGTCGGATTCGACTGAGTACCACGAGACCCGAGTGTTGACCAGAACTGGAAAGTTGACCACAATCCGAGCTTTGACCAGATTTGACCCGAACCTGAACGAACCAAGACGGCTGTTGACTAGTGTTGACCCGAACCGAATCTGACTTTGACTAAGGCTGACCGTTGACTGTTTGACCACAGTTGACCAGTTGACTTTCGTTGACCAAGTTTGACCTGGTTTGACCGAACGCCAAACTGAAACGAGACCCGAATCGACTGAGCCAGATCTGTCATTGACTCACTGCTGACCCGAACCTCTGCACCGAGACTGAGACTGGACCGGCTGACTTGGCATGAACCGAACATTGAACCTGAAGTGAACCTGAACTTGAACCGGAAACTCGAAACCTGGCCGAAGTGAACCAAACCAAAGTTAGCCCAAACCGTGAACCACCCGAACAGAGACTGAACTGAGTTTACCCGGACTGAACCGAAACATTGATATGAGCCGGACGACTGACCTGAACCGAGGTGCTGCCGCCGAAGACCCGCGGCTTCTGCCGCGTCGCTGTTGCCGGTCGTCGTTCTAGGGCGAGGGAGAGCGAACCGATACTGACTGAAACCGGGACTCCTGCCGCCGCCGCTGCTGTCGCTTGAAGCCGGAAAGCGGATTCTGTCGCTGCTGCCGCTGTTGTTTGCTCCGGCGCCGCCACTGGTCCGATGCATCGTCGCAGCCGCGACGTTGCTCCGCCGCCACGCCACCGCACCGCCGTCACCCGCTGGATGTGACGGTTGCTGCCGCCATCGATCGAAACCCCTCCGGAGCCGTCATAGACGCGCCACCACCACCACCTACCTTCACTCTATCTCGTCTCTCTCTCCTCACAGCTCTCTCTCTCTCTCTCTGTCTGCAAGTATATATGCGGGTGTGTGTGTGTCGGGTTTAAGAGATCGCAGGAGGTGTGCGAGTGTGAGGGGTGTGCGGCGGCCGGAGAAGGAGACCACCGGAGGTCACCGGTCTATCGCCCGAGTCCGTTCTGGTCGCCGGAAATGAGAGGGAAAGGGACAAGGGGGCTAGGGTTTGAGTGAATGAAGAAGATGAGTGGTATTTATAGGATAGGGTTTTGAGTGTGTTGGGCCTAAGGCCCGGTTCATGTGTTTTACGCGGCCCGTTATGGTTCTTAAACCGTTTTCGAACCCGATTGAAGTTGCGACTCTGGAAATAGAAAACGAGCGCGAATTTTTATAAAAATAATGAATATTGGAAATACGAGTCGTTACATTTATCTAACACACAAGTCTCACAATGTGTCTTATTATTGGAAGGAAATAAACCAGGAAATAAAATATTTAAATAACCCGTAGACGAATGTCCCAATCTTCTATGCCATAGCCAAGCTTCACGTTCTGTTATTCCATGGGAGAGCATTGCAGTACCTCTTTGAGTCACCTCATCCACGTAATATAGCCCTTATCTTTCAGTGCCACGCCCAATTATCGCTCCCGTCCTGATATCCTGTAAAATACAGAAAGTAGGTTGCATAAGAACTGGGCAGTTTAACTCCTTGGTTATATGACCTATTGATAGGAGTTTATGTGACAATTCAGGAACATAGAGGCAATTCGAAAGTCTGAGATTTGGAGAAATTTCAATTACTCCTCCGTTTTTCACATTCATCTTTCCCCAATTAGCCGCTTGTATATATGATTTTGTAGGCTTGGTTGACGTAATAAAATCTGATACTTCATCACTCATAGTGTCAGTAGCCCCACAATCAAATATCCATGATTGTTCATTAGTTATATTACCTCTTTGGACAATTAAAGCTAAACCATGAAGATCAGGGTGTTTTTTGCAATTCATGAAACCCCTTTTAATAAAATTATTAAAGTTGGTCATGTTTGAATCTTCAAGGGGTAAATTGCAATTAGATTTGAGATAGGGGTGGGTTTTCGAGATTTCTCTCTCAAACCCAATACCTTTCGTGACATGAAACACATCATCTTCTTCTCCATTATATGCTGCCGCCGCCATGCCCCCAAATCCGGTAGGGTTTTGCTTGCCATCGCCAGTGTTGGCGGCTCCACCGTTGCCCACTGTTGCGGAGGTTCTGCCCGGATCTGTTCTAGCGGTCCTGATGTTCTTTTTATGGCCATCGGTCCACCACTCTGGGTAACCGACGATCCGGAAACATTGTTCCTTTGTATGCTTAGTCATCCCACAATGAGTGCATTTAAGGTGTGATTTATCATCTTTGTTTGATGATCCGGTTTTTTCCCTTCAAATCGGAGATAGCTCTTTGTCGCTAACCCGACTCCCTCTGGTTCATTGACACTTAATCCGGCTCCGATGTCCTGTGTATTAGTAGAAGTTGCTCCGAGAATATTCTGGTGAGCGGCTTCCTTACGGACAGTTGTGTATGCCGCTTCTACAGTTGGGAGGGGTTCTAATCGAAGAATTTCCCTCTTAATAAGATCATATCTTCGATCAAGGGCATTCAGAAATTGAAAAAGTTTTTGTTCTGACCTGATTTTTGAGTATGTCTTGATGTCTTCTCGGCATTTCATGGGATTTGGATCGATTCTATCGATTTCTCCCCATATGCCCTGTAAAGTGATCCAGTAATTTTCAAAAGAGCTATCATTTGAAGTCGTTAGCCTTGACATGAAGATTAAAGGTTTGCAACTTATCTCTTCCACTGCTGTAAGTGACCACGAGAGCATCCCATAGCGTTTTCGCAGTGGGACACTTGGTTAGATTACCTGCGAGGGTGGGTTCAATAGTTTGTATGAACCATGAGAAGACAATTAAATCTTCTTGTTCCCATTGCTTATATTCTTTACTGTTTTGATCTGGAGGATCCGAGGTCAGTTGTGATAACAAGGTCTTGGATTTTCCGCCTATGGCGACTCGAATCATTCGGGTCCATAGTGCGTAGTTTTGACTGCTGAGTTTGGGATTGATTTGAAGATTATCGGAGAGTTTTGGATTTTGAGACTGAACATTCAGTCCATTTCTTAACAGATTTGCAAGCTGAAGTTGCAAATCCGCCGAGCTGCTGTCTTCGGACATGGTAGCTTGGTTTGGATTGAATCGATTAAAAAATGGGCTGAAATCAAATGGTAAATGATGAGCAAACCTGCTCTGATACCATCATATTTAGAGAGAATTGTAATGGTATTGAATGTATATTTCGATATCTTCTTAGGGGGGGGGACCCTTTACTTATACAATGGTTTTAAATAAAGAAACAATACTGTCAGTGGTTGTAAACGTCTGAACAATGGAAACTATATATTTTGACCCTACAGTTACGGGATATGATATGAAGAGAGCAAATCTCGCTGATCCCCTTGAATATTTTCTTTATTTCAACACCACTGTGGTAAAACCATTGGCCCTCCTAGAGGATATTGCACAAAGAAAGACTCGAACCCACAATCTCCATACTGAAAGGTCATGGGATGCCTCCTCCCAAACCAGCCGATCTAGAGTCATTGGCTATTTAATTCACTTTTTATTCAATCCTAATATATTTAGTCCTCGTGGTAGATTGGTGTTTGAAAATTTTGTCAAGTTGATGTAAAATTTTCCCAACTTCTCTTAAATATTAAAAAAATAAAAAGAAATAGCAGAAATCATAAAAACATATGTAAATAATAAATACAAAGAGTTTGCAATATTAAGTATGTAATTTCAACAACTAGATATTCACTTTTGAACAAATTATACTTCGGCTCAAAATAAAAAAAAATTGTGATCAACGGAATCCCATTAAAGAACACATTATAATGAAGCGGTGATGGCAATAGATCTCCTAAATCTTAGCTAAAATGTGTATCTAGTCTCCGACCCCTTCATCAAAGCACAAATGTCTGTCAACTTAGGGTTCAAAAACTGTGACGAGTGAGTAAACAAATAGAATTATATGCATAATCTCTTAAAAGTTAGGATTAAATGTTGAATTTTGACTTAGAATGACCATTCGTGTAATTTACTCTGTTTACTTTAATACCAATGTGTTAAACAAACTTTCTACTTTTGTTTAGTTATAGTAAATTGATCACTTAGTCTAATATATGGCCAGATTGTAATTTCGTCTCGTAATTACACTACATTCTCTAATCTATCAAGTGTAAGCTAGCCTTATTCCTAATCCACATGAAAAAGCTTGCCTTAATATCCTTCAAAATGGCCTCCACTCGCGATTAATGTTTATTCCTATGCTAGATGAAAAGGCTTGCCTTATTGGACCAATTCCTTGTATTTTTTTTCTTATGTTAGTTTTGTTTTCTTAAAGGCATCTAATATTGATTTTTTTTTCAAAACTAAGGTTTTATATATTTTATTTTTTAAGTTGTTATATTTATTTATGTATTCTTTTAAGATCAAGTAAAATCCTTACACCATCTATACATAAATAATTTTATGTAATTAAAACTCTGTTATTGTTGCCTATAACTTTATAGCCTAGTAACATCTTAGGGGTGTGATAAGGCTTTGAAACCAATAGGTTCTGGATTCGATTTCCACAAGAGGGGTTTTTCCCATATTTATTAGATTTCCTCATAAAGTGAATTGGTGTATAGGCATTATGCCTAGTGGAGATGGATATGATCGGGTTCTTATGGCACGATGATACTTCAGTGGTACATCAGTGATCCAAATTTGCCGTTAAAATTTTCTTTTGTTATTGTTTCCATAACAAAAATACAAGAAAATAATAACTGCTACATAAAATTCGTGAGATTTCGAAGACGTTACGATTACATATCATTATGTCTTAATCAAACATTTATTTGATGCCACCCTTTTTAACGGAATTCGATGCTACCTTGATTTTGATTATTAAAATGTCAAAAAATTAGAAATAAAAAAACCCCTTAAACGTGTACAATCAAACACCCTTAAATGTTTCCTAAAAACACAATACGCAATAAAAAAACCCTTAAAACGTGTACAACCAAACACCCTTAAATGTTTATTTAAATTATTTAAATACAACAAGGAATAAGGTTCTTATAAATAATAATTTATAATATGTTACTTTTAAACATATCAAACTTTAAAATATATTTCTTTTATCGAGCATGTTTAATGGTATACCTCATCACTAGGCACCCACTACCGTCTGGTCCCACGACTAGTAATCCGGCGGTGGCGAGGTTTGATCCCCAGACCTTCACAACAAATTCCCATCTCTTTACCGTTGGATCACTATCGTGGGGGCTATCGAGCATCTTTAATGGATACTCTTAAAACGTCGACACGTGGATACTTGTCTTAATTGCCCTCTCAATCTCTTACAACTAAAAACACCACTAAAAATCACTGTATTCACTCTTTCCTCCCACACATAATCCTTTGAAGGACGTTTGTGCTCAGTACTCCTAACCCCCTCTCTCCTTCCTCACCAGTCGTCATCCCCTCTGTAACGCCCCAAAACGCGAATGTTTATATTCGCCATATGTTTCCTCGTGATATAACATGAAATAAAATAACTAGGCTATTTAACCTAGTTAAAATACTTAGTAAAATAAGTAAGGAATGAACTTTATGGCAATTATGATGGTGTGACAAACTAGAGGGACTAAACTTGGAAAATTGAGTTTAAGATTCAAATTAATAGCAAAAGTCAGTATGCAAATGTGTGTTGGAGGTGGGTGTGTCGACACCTACATGAAGGAGAAAAGGGGGAACTTCAATTCAACATTTTGGCCTAAATTGGAGATGAATTCAACCTTAACAAGCATGTGGTAAGTTGCAAATTTTGATTTGGTGTTCTTGTGTGAAGTGGGTGTATGATTAATCCGTGAATTAGTATGAAATTTGGCGTGATTGTGTGTTAAAATCACCAAATGGAATTTGTTATGTGTATGATTTTGGGTAATTTCATGTTTTGAAGTGAAACCCAATGGGATGATGAAGTGAGTGAATCACCATGTTCAATAATTGTGTAATTTTTGGCGTAGTATATTGTATGTGATGAATCATTTTAGATAAGTTGATTATGATATGAAATAAATGGATGTTTAGTTGAATTTGATGAATGAAAATAAGAACATGGAAGATTATGCATGAATGGGTTATACATTGTGCTTAGATAGTAGTACAAACACAAGATGTTTGATGAAAATGACAATGATATGTGAAATTGTCTTCAAGTAATAGAGGAGAGTGTAAAGAATGTGAGAATAATGTATATGATAGCAAAATATCATGAGTCACGTGTTATTGATGAAATCCATGTATGAATATAGTTAATGTGTGATTGGGTAGAAGCATGTTTTAGGAGTCGTGCTATATGCTTGAGTGATGTAATGCACAATTGTGGATTTATTGATCATATCAATTGCGATTTAAGAAGTAGGTGTGGAGCGTATGAGAATCCTAGAAAAGAGTAAATTCGAATGATGTTGATGTTAGTTATGAAGTAATGAAAACGCTAATGTGGATGGAACGGATTATGTATGTGTATGTGTATATAACTAGGTATATATGTCATATAATATGAACACGAAATGAGTATTATGTTAATATTATTTTCCACCATTTTAAGATGGATTTATGTTCATAATTTAAAAGTATGTAAGTAGGGCAGTTGACTTTCTGGAAAGTCAACAATGTATAAATAACAATGTTAGACTTCCTAACATGGCATTAAGGAGATTGGGTGATACATGATAGATGTGGCACACATGATGGTAAGTCGCATTGCTTGAATTATGAACAACGTGATAGTTGAATTGCACACATGATGGTATGTCTTAGGTATGTTAGTAGTTGACCGTGAAAGTCAATGCGACATAGTACTTGGAATAATTGTTGATATGATTAAGCATGTATGCTAATATGTTGTAAACACGATGACATGAAAGAATATGAATTATGCCAAAGTGGACTCAAGCATGGATGGCTAATGGGTCAAGAGAAGGCAAAGAAGCAAGCACAAACTTGGCAACTCGAGGTAAGTGATTTCCGGAATCACTTCTTCCTTAAATAATGAAGTTTGGTGTGTTGAATATAGGGAACCATGTTAAAATATTATGAGTAAGGGTAAGTATCAAGATAAGAAGTGTTATGGTAAGTCATAGATAGTTGTTTATGTCAAAATTACACAGTAGGAACGAACAGGTCAAAATGTAGAAAGAAGTACGGCGTGATGTAGTAATTGGTTTGATCACGGGATTAAGAACTAGAAGGATATGGAGCTTGATTATGGTTAAATTACATCATGGAAGCATGAGAAACGTGGAAGAAAGAAGTTCGGGGTGTCACACCCCGACTCGCAGCAGAAATAAAAGTCGGGGCGTAATTGGGTTATCACCAAAGCTCATGACATTTACTAATAAGTTTCATATTTATTAAATTGAAATTAAAACTTAAAAAATTCAAACACAACGAGTCATACAAGCACCATTAATACCAAAACATTGTTCAAACCATAACAGATCGATTTAATCTTCTAAGGCCATTCCTATGTGTTTCTCTCCTCAGCTTGTTTAATTGTATCATGCGTAAACCAAAAGATTTGGATCAACAAAAGTTGGCATGTGAATCTAAGTAAAACATTTAAACAATTATTATATTAGTTGTTTAAATAAAAATTTGTGCATAAATCATAGGTGAGCATAAGTATATATATAAACCATCACAAACCAAATAATATCCACAATGAACACATGACATGATGAATGATGAACTTGAGATCAAGGCTCAATCAAACGGAGCCTATCTAATGAGGCACCTGATGCTCAACTCGTATCCCATGAGGAACTGATGGGCCTAATGAATGATTGCATTAAACTGATAAAATGTAACCACACATAACCACATAGACAAATATACACCTTTGATCATGAAATGAAGTTAGCACAAATGTTTAAAATAAATAATACATGTACGACACATGATAAACCCAAAACATGAATAAAAAGGGGAATTTGTAAGGATTCACTCACAGTGGGTGCGTTCCTGGATTGATGGAGGATGCGCACGAATTGAGGATTATTGATGGGGAAATCTAACCTAAATATTAACGCGAAAATTCGATAAATATATAAAAATATAACATCATGATTTATTACTTTTTGTTAGTGTTTGGGTAAATTTTATGATTTTGTTTGTGGTTTTTATACCTAATAACAACTTTGTTTTAAGGGTTTTATTTTATTTAAACTAATAATTACAAAAAAAAAATAATAAAAAAATTTAAACCTTGTCAGACCTGACAAGGTGTATTCTGACCGGTTTTTGTGAGTTAAGATGCGTGTGATGGGATTCGAACTCGAGACCTCGCGGTTGCGTGCACGCAGCTCTTCCAACTGAGCTACGTGTCTAACCCGTTTAAGTTCTGATTTTTATTATACTTATATATTAATTAAGCCTTTCCAGAAATCTTTTATTTTAAAAAGGTTTTTAAAATGATTGAACCGTTGCTCCTGTCCCGGCTCGAACTCGCATCCATGACTTTGCATGCACCCAACCCTACCAATTGGGCTGGGTGTCTAACCCAAAGGAATCCTGTTTTTATTACATTTATGTTCTTATTTTCTGAAATCATAAATTAGCTTCAAAAAGGATTTTTAAAATCTTTGGACCTGGAGTACATACAAAGATTCGAACCGGCGACCCGCAAGTTGTATTGCACCCAGCCCTACCAATTGAGCTGGGTGTCTAACCCGGGTATCATTGAATTTATAATATATTAATACACTATAAAACTTCATAAGTTCATCTTCTTCGTTTGCCCAAAAACAGAACTTGATTTACATGACTCTTTACTTGATGATACTTATATATATATATATATATATATATATAGCAATTACAGACATAACACCAAAATCAAAAATCAAATGAGGGCCAAGTAAATTTACCGACTGATGTAGGTTACGAGAATCCGGCGAGTGTTTCCGGTGAAGGATTCCGGTGATGACAGGAGGATCAAGCAGAGAGTTTTTGAGAGTCGTTCTGGGTGATTTAGGCGAGTTGGGTTCATCTGACAGAAGGTATATATAGACTTCCAAGGTCACGTATTGATTTGAATTTCAGAATCGGAAAGGATAATAATTTTTGCATAACGGTTTGCGATTAAAGGATTTTGATTGCGATTATGATTAATGGTTGACAGTTATGTCCGTTTGTGGAAGAATCGAAACGGATAACAAGGTTTAATGGCTGAAACAGGGCGGTTGCTTCTTTGAATCATGCAGATGACTTGTATGGCACATAATACATATTGTTTTTGATTCCAACACCTCACAAAAAGTGTGGGTAGCCTGATGGTGTGTTAGTGTGTGCACAAATGGGGGTGTACCCGGGTTCGATCCCGGTTTGACCCTTATATATATATATATATTTACATTATTTTCTTTTGCTTTTAAAATATTACTTCTCATTTATAATAGATTTTGATTAACATTAATTAAGATAATTAATACTAATAAATTACGAACCAAATACTTGATTAATATACGGTGCGGGTAATGTTACAGTATCCCCTACTTTTAGAAATTTCGTCCCGAAATTTTAAGTAGTAGCCGTAACAGGGAAAAGATGCGGGTATTTTTCGCGCATTGAGTCTTCACGTTCCCAAGTAAACCCAGGCCCTCGCTTTGACTCCCAACGCACCCTGACTACTGGGATACGATTTCATCTCAAACGCTTTTCACCAAAGTCCATAATTTCAACAAGTCTTTCAACGAAGTGCATTGATTCATCGATTTGAATATTTTCTAAAGGAATATGGAGATTTTCGTCAGCGAGACACTTTTCAGATTTGATACGTGAAATGTAGGATGAATTCTGCTGAGTTCTTCTGGTAAGTCAAGCTTGTAAGCCACATGACCTACCCTTTCGAGTATCTTGAATGGTCCCACGTAACGTGGTGCTAGCTTACCCTTTTGACCAAAGCGAACTACTCCTTTCCACGGTGATACTTTCAAAAGTACTCGATCACCAACACAAAACTCCAAAGGTTTTCGTCGCTTATCAGTGTAACTCTTTGACGACTTTGAGCTGCTAGAAGATTGTTATGAATCTGAAGAATTTTGTCAGTCGTTTCTTCAACCAACTTAGGACCAGTAATTTGTGCTTCACCGATTTCGTGCCAACATACAGGAGATCGGCATTTACGACCATATTCAAAAGGAGTCATACCGATGCTTGAATGGTAACTATTATTGTACGAGAATTCCACTAACGGTAGATGAGTGTCCCAATTTCCCTTGAAGTCTATGATGCATGCCCTCAACATGTCTTCAAGGGTTTGTATAGTATGCTCAGATTGGCCATCGGTTTGAGGGTGAAAGGCAGTGCTAAGATCTAAACGTGTACCAATAGCGGATTGCATGCCTTGCCATGTTCGTGAAGTAAAACGGCCATCCCGATCAGATATGATACTCAATGGTACACCATGACGACTCACAATTTCATTGATATAAATACAAGCTAACTTCTCGTTCTTGAAGTCCTCGCATATTGGAATGAAATGAGCTGACTTGGTAAGACGATCAATGATTACCCATATGGTGTTATACCCACTGGAGGTGCGAGGTAACCCGGTAATGAAATCCATGGTTATATTTTCCCACTTCCATACAGGTATTTCGGGTTGGACAAGAAGTCCTGATGGTCTTTGATGTTCAGCTTTCACTTTGGAACATGTAAGGCACTTGGAAACAAATATAGCGATATCCTGTTTCATACCAGGCCACCAGTAGGTGTATCGTAGGTCTTGGTACATCTTATCGGCTCCTAGATGTATAGAGTATCATGTTTTGTGCGCCTCATTCATGAGAAAAACGCGAAGATTGTCACGATCAGGTACCCAAATACGATTTAAGTAATAGAGAATACCGTCAGACTTGGATTCTAGTTTGGTTTCAGCTCCACAAGACAGTTCATCTCGTACATCATTTTCCATGATGGAAATATGTTGAGCTGCTCTAATTCGGTTTTGGAGGTCGGTCACAATTTGAAAACACAAAAGACGAATTGAGTTTGCATACTCCTTTCGACTGAGGGCGTCAGTCACAACATTGGCCTTGCCAGGATGATAACGAATTTCACAATCATAATCATTTAGAAGCTCAACCCATCGACGTTGCCTCATGTTCAATTCCTTTTGATTAAAGATATGCTGAAGACTCTTGTGGTCAGTGTAGATTTCACACTTGGTACCATAGAGGTAATGTCTCCATATTTTAAGGGCGAACACGACATCTCCAAGTTCTAGGTCATGGGTGGTATAATTCTTCTAATGCACTTTGAGTTGCCTTGAGGCATAGGCTATCACCTTTCCTCTTTGCATTAGAACACAACCTAAACTTTTTTTCCCTGCCCTGACGCGTCGCAATAAACCACAAAAAGTCTTCGCAACCATCAGGGAGTGTAAGGATAGGCACATCACAGAGTTTTTGCTTCAAGGTTTGAAAAGCCTCTTCTTGCTTGGGTCCCCAAATAAAAGATTTGCCCTTGTGAGTCAAGGCTGTGAGTGGGACAGCGATACGGGAGAAATTTGCGATGAACCGATGATAGTAACCAACTAGACCAAGAAATGATCTAACTTCTGTAGGAGTACGTGGTGCTTGCCACTCTTGTACCGCTTTGATTTTTGCAGGATCAACATGAATCCCTTTGTCATTAACGACATGGCCAAGAAATTGCACTTCTTTTAACCAAAACTCACATTTCGAGAACTTAGCATAAATCTTTTCAGTTCTCAAGAGTTTTAAAATGAGTCGAAGATGACGCTCATGATCGGATTTGGTCTTGGAATAAATAAGGATATCATCAATAAAAACTATAACAAAACGATCGAGATAAGGCTTGCATACCCTATTCATCAAATCCATGAAAACAGCAGGGGCATTGGTCAATCCAAAAGGCATGACCATGAATTCATAGTGGCCATAACGAGTTCGAAAAGCAATTTTAGGAATATCTTCTTCACGTACCTTAAGTTGCTGATAACCAGAACGAAGGTCGATCTTTGAAAAACAGGTGGCACCTTGAAGTTGATCTAATAGATCATCAATACGAGGTAATGGATAGCGATTCTTGATAATCAGCTTGTTAAGCTCTCTATAGTCAATGCACATACGAAAGGTTCCATCTTTCTTTTTCACAAAGAGAACATGCGCACCCCAAGGAGATGAGCTAGGACGTATAAACAGTCAACTCTTGCAGCTGACTAGCTAATTCTTGCATCTCAGATGGGGCTAACCGATAGGGAGATTTTGCGATTGGTATGGCACCAGGTATGAGATCGATTCGAAATTCGACTTCTCGCACAGGAGGAAGTCCTGTAACGTCGTCGGGGAAAACTTGAGGAAATTCTTTAACAACGGGAATATCTTCAAGCTTCCTTTCCTTGCCTTCCTTCTTGACGATATGAGCTAGAAACGCGATATAGTCTTTGCAAAGATATCTATGAGCTTGGAGGCATGACATCAACTTAAGTACTTTAGAAGGAGTTTCTCCAAAGATACACAAAGTTTGACCATCGGCGAGAGGAATTCGAATAAAGTTTTCATAGCAAACAACTTCAGCATGATGCTGACTAAGCCAATCCATACCGATGATAATACCAAAACTACCCAACTTCATAGGGATAAGATCAATTGAAAAGTCATGATCATTAAGAGTCAGAGTGCATCCACGAATGATCGAGTCTAACGCAATCGGTTCACCATCAGCAACTTCCACCGTGAATGGTTCAGCGAGACTAACGCGGGGTAATTCAAGAATATATTCGAATTCTAAGCACACAAAACTCTTATCCGCACCAGTATCAAATAGTATGGATGCATAAATACCATTAATAAGGAACGTACCATTGACCACATTGTTATCAGCCCTAGCTTGGTTGGCGTTGATATTGAAAGCCCTTCTTCTAGCGGGTGGATTAGCTTGATTGGCTTGGTTCACCGGATTGGCTTGAGCTTGAGCATTAATGATGTTCACCAAACGCGGACATGTGTTACGAAAATGGGTAGGATCGCCACAGTTGAAGCATGCCCTGACAGGTTGCATCATTGGGTAGTTGTGTTGGTAGTAGGGTTGAGCCATAGGTTGAGCAGGGGTAAGAGTAAGGGTTGTTGATTTTGGGCTTGGCCCACCACTTGATTATTGTTTTGGGCTTGTGGTGGGTTGCGGTTTGGTTTTTGGAGGATACGGCAAGTTTGAATCATGTGACGGCACAGCCACAACTTGTGCAGTATTGGCAGGGGTTTTCTGAAGAATGGTGGTATTGGCATCGATTGCATTTTGGGTGCAGACCAGTGTATGGTTTCTTGAACGGAACAGCTTGAGGGGCGACTTGAGTGATTGGAGCAGCAATGATAGGAGAATTGGTTTGAGTAACCGCGAAATTTTTCCCATTATGCTCCCTCTTTCCAGCAAATTTGGAAGACGATCCTGCTGGACTTGGGTTTCTAGTTTCAGCAGGCGCCTTATCTTTCTTCTTTTCATCCTTAAAATCGCCATTTCGAATGCGATTCTCCGTCAGCTCGGTAGCCAGTTCCATGGCAGCTTCGAGTGTTGCAGGTGAAGTACTTAGCACGGAATCTTGAATCTTCGAGGGAAGGCCTCGAATATAATGCTCGATTAAACGATATAGAGGAGTGAACAGGTTAGGGACCATCTGATTCAACTCGAGAAACCTCTTGTTGTAAGTAGTGTGGTCTCCCTCCTTTTTCTTTAATGAGTAAAACTCGTCTTCCAGCTTCTTGATCTCTCTTCTTGGACAGAAGCGTCTCGTCATGACTTCCCTTAACTCATCCCAAGTCAAGGCCATAGCAGCTTCAGCACCTCACTTACCCTTTTTTGTGTTCCACCAGGTAAGTGCTACCCCAAACAAATGACCAGTTGCATAACGCACCTTGCGATCATCAGGACATTCGCAATTGAGGAAAGTGCTTTCCATCTCCTCAAACCAACGGAGGAGAGAAGTGACACCTTCAGTCCCTTCGTATTTCGGGGGATCGCAGGATTTGAAATGCTTGTAAGTACATTTGTTGGTGTTGGGAGGAGGGTTGGCGATATTTTGCCCTTCCGGGTTATTGGGGTTGGTAGGGTTGGTAGCTAGTGCTTGTTGAACTTGCACAGCAATATCAGGAAGTACGGGAGCCATCTATTGAGCGATGTGAGTGGCTATACGCTCGCTGGATCTTCATGACCTTCTACCACCTCGCGAATGTCTAGCAGACATCTACAGGATATACGAAGCGAGATTATGAATTGAATGTTCTTAGGTGTCATGTGTCGTAAGAAAAATTAAAACAACAAAAATAAATGAAATATGAATTTAACTACATCCATAGGATGTCTTGGGCTTGCTTAAGATTGGGCTTTCAAATGTCTCCCGTACTTCAGCCTTGGTAGTCACGTGGGCCCCCATGAGTACTGGGCTTGGTAGGGTTCACATTGGTGTTTGGCCTACTAATGCTAGCATCACCTGAATGAAAATCATAGAACATAATTGTAAAGTATAAAGTCAGAATGTGCCCAAGTATAGACACGATGACAACTCAAAGTAGGGTTAGTTCATACGACGTTTGGTGTGACATGCTTTGGCCTAATAGGTCCTTCGTACTCTTATCGTTAGTCCCTAGGTAGGCAAACTGGTCCATTATGTGGATTTATACGAATGCTAAGCCTAGACAGGACGTTCCGACTACCGGTACTTGTACCCTTCCAGTTACTACATGCCCGTCATAGAACTCACTTTGATGTGATTGAAAATCATGAAAACATTGCAAAATATTTGAGAAGAAACACAAAAATTTGAATTCGTGATGTGTGTGCTTGCGTACACATGATATGCTATCGACATATATACTATAATGAACATCAGCATACAAAAGTGAAAGTGCTTTGCATGCATTTGTGTGTGAAGAATAAACATGAAACATATAAATATCATGAGTTTGCATATAACACATAAACAATTAAAATCTAATCAACTATAGTATAGGCTCTAAGGGTCTAATAACCTATCCTATATCCCTATAGTCTCAAGCTCTGATACCAATCTGTCACACCCGACCCGCAGCGGAAATAAAAGTCGGGGCGTAATTGGGTTATCATCAAAGCTCATGATATTTACTAATAAGTTTCATATTTATTAAATTGAAATTAAAACTTCAAAAATTCAAACATAACGAGTCATATAAGCACCATTAAAATTAAAACATTGTTCAGAACATAATAGATTGATTTAATCTTCTAAGGCCATTCCTATGTGTTTCTCTCCTCAGCTTGTTCACCTGTATCATGCGTAAACCAAAAGATTTGGATCAAGAAAAGTTGGCGAGTGAATCTAAGTAAAACATTTAAACAATTATTATATTAGTTGTTTAAATAAAAATTTGTGCATGAATCATAGGTGAGCATAAGTATATATTAAAACCATCACAAACAAAATAATATCTACAATGAACACATGACATGATGAATGATGAACTTGAGATCAAGGCTCAATCAAACGGAGCCGATCTAATGAGGCACCTGTTGCTCAACTCGTATCCCACGAGGAATGATGGGCCTAATGAATGATTGCATTGAACTGATAAAATATAACCACACAGACAAATATACACCTTTGATCATGAAATGATGTTAGCACAAATGTTTAAAATAAATAATACATGTACGACACATGATACACCCCAAAACATGAATAAAAAGTGGAATTTGTAATGATTCACTGGCAGTGGGTGCATTCCTGGATTGATGGAGGATGCGCACGAATTGAGGATTATTGACGGGGAAATCTAACCTAAATATTAACGCAAAAATTCGATTAAATATATAAAAATATAACATCTTGATTTATTACTTTTTTGTTAGTGTTTGGGTAAATTTTATGATTTTTATTGTGGTTTTTATACCTAATAACAACTTTGTTTTAAGGGTTTTATTTGATTTAAATTAATAACTACAAAAAAAAAAATAATAATAAATAATAATTTAAAACCTTGTCAGACCTGACAAGGTGTATTCTGACCGGTTTTTGTGAGTTAAGATGCGTGTGATGGGATTCGAACTCGAGACCTCGCGGTTGCGTGCACGCAGCTCTTCCAATTGAGCTGCGTGTCTAACCCGTTTAAGTTTTGATTTTTATTAAGGCTTTCCAGAAATATTTTATTTTAAAAAGGTTTTTAAAATGATTGAACCGTTGCTCCTGTCCTGGCTCAAACTCGCACCCATGACTTTGCATGCACCCAGCCCTACTAATTGGGCTGGGTGTCTAACCCAGAGGAATCTTGTTTTTTTATTACATTTATGTTCTTATTTGCTGAAATCAGAAATTAGCTTTAAAAAGGATTTAAAATCTTATGACCCGGAGTACATACATAGATTCGAACCGGCGACCCGCAAGTTGTATTGCACCCAGCCCTACCAATTGGGCTGCGTGTCTAACCCAGTTATCATTGAATTTATAATATATTAATACACTATAAAACTTCATAAGTTCATCTTCTTCGTTTGCCCAAAATCAGAACTTGATTTACATGACTCTTTACTTGATGATACTTATATATATATATATATATATAGCAATTACAGATATAACACCAAAATCAAAAATCAAATGAGGGCCAAGTAAATTTACTGACTGATGTAGGTTACGAGAATCAGGCGAGTGTTTCCGGTGAAGGATTCCGGTGATGACTGGAGGATCAAGCAGAAAGTTTTTGAGAGTCATTCTGAGTGATTTAGGCGAGTTGGGTTCATCTGACAGAAGGTATATATAGACTTCCAAGGTCACGTATTGATTTGAATTTCAAAATCGGAAATCAAGGATAATAATTTTTGCATAACTGTTTGCGATTAAAGGATTTTGATTGCGATTATGATTAATGGTTGACAGTTTTGTCCGTTTGTGGAAGAATCGAAACGGATAACAAGGTTTAATGGCTGAAACAGGGCAGTTACTTCTTTGAATCTTGTAGATGACTTGTATGGCACATAATACATATTTTTTTTATTCCAACACCTCACAAAAAGTGTGGGTAGCCTGATGGTGTGTTAGTGTGCGCACAAATGGGGGTGTACCCGGGTTCGATCCCGGTTTGACCCTTATATATATATATATATATATATATATATATATATATATATATTATTTTCTTTTGCTTTTAAAATATTACTTCTCATTTATAATAGATTCTGATTAAAATTAATTAAGATAATTAATACTAATAAATTTCGAACCAAATACTTGATTAATATACGGTGCGGGTCTTCGGAGCCCGATTTGTACAAATGTTACACGGGGGCCTAACAGTTGTTTGTGAAACTTAAAAAGGAGAAAAGAATGAGCTTAGAGAACACACGGTAAGCTACGGTGGCCTAGCCGTAGCTTATGGCCAAGTAGACAAAAAGAAACAACCACTGCCTGCCGTAACTTATGGCTGGGAGCCGTCGGTTATGGCTGGGTCTCTAACCAGCATTGTTGTTTTCTTCGTTTTCTTCGATTTCGGACCCTGTAAATGGTTTTTCCAAGCCTCGTTAAACTTTTATAACATACCTAAATCCTACCAAATAGCTTGGTGAGTTACGGGAGAGTATGAATTTGTTATTAAGCTCCCAATATATATTCCAAACTCATTGAAGAGTGTTTATGAGGTGTGGTGAGCGTATACGTAAGTATGTGTGGGAATGAAATAAGTCTAAAGGCATGTATGAGTATGGGAATGGATTTACCTACATATTAGCAATGAAATTCATAGGTAAGCATGGATGTATGTGGTGATTGCAGGTTGCGCGGAATTATCATCACTATGGAATTTAAAGGGTTGAAGATCGAGTCAAAGAGCAAGGATTGTACGGGAAGAGCGGTCTCATAGCCTGTATTTATTTATTACAGTTAACAAATTAGTCAAGAATGAATGTTGTAAACCCTTTCAAGAAAGTGTCCAACATTTTATAAATGAACCTTCAAGTATGTCATATAGTCAATAAAGAAAGAATTTTGGAGTCGGTATTTCCGCTACGGCTCTTATGGTCAAAAAGTTTCAGGGTGTTACACCCTCCCCTCTCCTTTCGTGAGCTTAAAAATGCTTAAATGATGGGAGAAGCTCTTATTATGGCTGTGAATTGAGCATGAGCTTGCTTAATTGTACATAGCTTTAACTTTAAAAATCTCGGTTAAAAATATGTTTTAAAACAAATGAATTTATATAATCATATAACTAGTAACTAATCATCGAAGCCATATATCTAAGGCTAAGAAATCAATGTTGGAAGCGATTATCATGACTGAGGAGGTATGGTCCCAAATGACCATACCCTTGACTACTTTCCACAAGGATAACCTTGCTTGCAACATACAATGTTGCGCCTTCCTCGCACCCAATGGTCATACAATGAACCTTGCGCACTCAACGCAATGGTGAATTAGACCAGTACAATTAAGTCATACAACGAACCTTGTGCACTCAGCGCAACGGCAAGTTAGACTAAAACTATACAAGTCACACAACGAGCCTTGTGCACTTAGCGCAATGGCAAGTTAGACTAAAACTATGCAAGTCACACAACGAGCCTTGTGCACTCAGCGCAACGGCAAGTTAGACTAAAACTATACAAGTCACACAACAAGCCTTGTGTACTTGGCGCAACGGCAAGTTAGACCCTGCGCAAAACAACATCTTTCTAAGCTGCGAATCCTAAAACCTTACAAGGACAAGACACACATGAGAAACACCTCATAGTCTTGGGACAAAAGGTAATACCCCTGACACCTTGCGCTGGCGGGAAACACCTTGACAACCTCGCAGAAGGGGTAAGCACTAAGAGGTGTTGGACATACCCAAGGGTACAAAGTGGCAGAACTGTGAACGAAGGTTACTCGGCAGGTTACGTGTGACAGTGTCCATGACCAGTGATGCAGACGTTAGACCATACACCAACCACGTCTCTGCCAGTGACTGTTCCACTTTCGGCTAGCAACAGGCCTGACACAAGAAACAGTTGCCTTTACACGTGGCACCACTCAACATCCGATAAAGCACACCTCCTGACAAAGGACATTAATTCTCCTGCAGGAAGCATTTAATGTCTGACGCAGAGGGACAAAAAGGATGCCTCTGGCTGTATGGACCGGGCCCAAGGCCCACCAACACTCTCCTGAACATTCCTTTTTCGGCTATAAATAAGTATCGGATCTCCAGGTAAACCACATGCTTTTACAACACACACAAGCTTATTACTACTTACAATTACTTGCTACCCACAAATACTTATTCTCACGCCGGAGTGTGGTCACGGAGAAAACCACCCTTTTCCCCGTAACGAGACTAATGGTGCTGCTAGTTTGGCAGATCAGCTGAAGTTAGTTTAAACCCGAAGAGTGAAGTGAAAGGGCAACCTTGTATGCAGATACACCTTGATTGTAACTTATATATCTCCAGATATCCCTAGGTTCAGCCGATGCTTCTTCATTGGCGCCATCCGCTACTTTCTCCCTTACCAAATACTCCTTTTTACTCTCACTTTTTCAAACCTCATTTCCATATGGCTGATTTTCATCGAATACCCCGCGAGGTCCTCGAGCCGAAGGCAAGAACCCAGTACATGCCTCTCGAGTCGATGGACAAGTGGGAGAGGATTCCTCCGAGGAGGTCGGAACCCAACACAGCTCTGGTCGTGTAAACATCTCAGTCACTCCCGGAGCCCAACTGGAGACTCCCTTTGTACCGATCACTTCGGTCTTACCCCCGGGTGAGACCCCAATGTCTTGGTACATAATGTCTCAGACAGCTCTCAATGCCGTCTATGCGCAACTCTGTGCGTAGACAAACACCAAAGTGCAGCCCGCCGTACAGGTACACGCTTCGCCTGTACCAAGAATTTTGAGTTACGACTCGCCAGCTGGGGCAAGCGTTCCATATAGTCTCCATCCACAGGAGACGGAGTACTCACAACCTCCGCCTAAACCGGAGTCTCGTTCTCTAAGACGAGCATCTGTCCATTCATGATTGGGCCCGCAACCCCAAGGGGAGCGGTACACCCAACGTGAGGACGACAAAACCTACGACGAAGTGATAGCGCCAGCGTTTTTCACCGGTTGCCAAAAAATCATGTGGCATACAGGTCCGCCCACGGGGTGGTACAACCCGGAGGCCGAGCGTGATTACAACTTGATCTACCGGCCGACGGACGCGGCAGAGCACTCCAAATTTATCAAGGAGATAGCGCTCGCACCATTGGAGCGAATAAAACTTCCCTCCAATGTCGGGAAGTACATCAGGTTGACAGACACAGACGACCACCTGCGTCTCTTCACTAGCGCAGGTCTGGTTGGAGGATGGACACTACCTATGTGGTGTCACCTGTTCGTTCAAACCCTCACAGGTCCTGCACGCCTGTGGTTTGATAATCTACCCACGGGCAAGCTGGCATCATGGAATGATTTGAAAGACAAGTTCCTGACACACTTCAGCCAGCAACGACGTTACGTCAGAGATTCCTCTGACGTAATGAATATTTGGCGGCGCGATGATGAAAGTCTCAAAGATTTCATCACCCGCTACAACAAAGAGGTGTTGGAGATAGGGACGTGCACGAAGACCTGGTTCGTGCGCAGTTCAAATACGCCGTACGTTATGACGAGATGATCAAAGTCTTGTCAGGAACCACAGGTCTCCCTAAAAGCTGGGAGAAACTTATGGCGGCGGCAAAGGTCTACGCGCAAACGGAGCGCAACCTCAACAATAGTAGACCTCCTTTACCTTACCACCGTCCCTAAGACTTGAGCAGAAGTTTTGGAAAAAAGAATAAAGGGTGGAGGGACCACAGCCAGAACCCTCCCCACACACCGGTCGATGCTCGCACGACCATTAATAAGCTCGCAACCCAGCGAGCAATAAAGCAAGATAATCGTGACCGTTAGTGGACCCCACTGATGAAGACACCAGCGGAGGTCCTCAGCACAGAAGACCATCAGTTCAAACAACCACCGCCGATGCGCAATAAGAAGGGTCAAGAACCCAACCTCTTCTTCGATTATCACAAAGACACAGGACACACAACTGATAATTGCATCTCCCTGTGCATGGAGATCGAAAAAGCACTTAAGAGTGGGAAGCTCACCCATTTATTGCAAAACGTGCGCAAGGAGGTGCGCCAAATTACTCAAGGCGGCGAGGGCCCGAGTAACAAAAAAATGAAGTTTATTCATATGATTCAAGGTGGTCCTTCGCGCAAGCATAACCACCAGAAGAGCTGCACGTCTCACTGGCGTGAGCAGCATGTCATCTTCCCCGTCGTCCCCGGGGGTCCATGGGAAGACAGACCAGTGGTGATAACTAGTATTTTCGGCCACTACCGCATTGACTACATGTTTATAGACCCTGAGAGCTCTGTGGACATTATATATGAACAGTGCTTCCAGCAACTCGACCCGGAGGACAAAGCACGCCTGGAGCCGGTGGATTTCTCACTCACTGGTTTCTGCAACGAGGTTGTTTTTCCTTTGGGACAGATTTCTTTCTCGGTGAATCTCTCTAATGGGCGCCACATTCGCATAGTCCAGGTCAATTTTATGGTCATGCCTGCAGCCTCGCGCCATGACGTAATATTAGGACGACGCGCGCAACGGGATTTCAGCATGATTACTTCCATCCCTCACGCCGCTTGCGGTTTTCCCACAGAAACCGGAGTGGCCATCATGTACGCAAGAAAGGAGGTCATGTCTGTAGACGAGGAACCACTAATAGAGCAACCCAAACCATCATCCAACGGTGAGCCAAAAAAGTGGGTACTCAACAACAAGTACCCGGAACAAACCGTGCTCCTGGGACCCATAATGACTCCCGCAGTCAAAGCGCGGTTGAAACAACTGTTGTTCCGTAATTCTGATATTTTTGCATGGTCAACGGCGGATATGACGGAGGTGCCAAGGGAAATAGCTGAGCATGCTTTGCACATATTCCCTTAAGTTCTGCCTATCGTTAAGAAAAAGCGCAGCTTCGGGCCCGAAAAGACCTGCGCTCTGAACGAGCAAGTCACAGAACTTCTCTAAGCAGGAATCATCCGAGAGGTACGTTATCAAACATGGGTAGCCAACCCAGTCATGGTCCAAAAGTCCAACGGCAGTTGGCGCATGTGCGTCGATTTCAAGGATCTCAACAAGGCATGTCCCAAGGACTACTATGTCTTACCAGAAATCAACAAAAATGTGGAATCTCTTGCTTCATTCAGGTGGAAATGCTTCCTTGATTGTTACAAGGGCTACCACCAGATCCAAATGAAGAAAAAAGATGAAGACAAGACCACTTTCTGAACAGATAAGGGCATTTACTGTTACACAAAGATGCCTTTCGGATTGCGCAACGCAGGAGTCACCTATCAACGCTTAATGGACCATGTCTTCGGGGATGACATTGGTGAAACCGTGGAAATATACATTGATGACCTAGTCATCATGAGCTCGGATGAGGAGAAGATGCTGGCAAACACCCAAAAAATGTTTGCCTCCTTGCGCAAGGCAAATCTGAAGCTGAACCCGAGCAAGTGCACTTTTGGAATGGAGGAAGGCAAATTCTTGGATTCATCGTTACGCGCGATGGCTTCAAAGTCAATCCCGATAAAGTGGAAGCGATTCAGCGTATGCGATCACCCTTAACTATCAAAGAAATACAACACTTGGTCGGGCGGCTGGCTGCGCTGAACAGGTTCTTGGCCAACCACGCAATGAAATCCTTCCCATTCATAACACTCTGCGGAATTGTGTGAAGAAGAACAAGTTTCAGTGGACTCTGGATGTGGAGAAAGCCTTCACCTAAATGAAGGAATGCTTGATTCAGCTACCAACGCTCACCGCGCCGCAGAAGAACGAGCCACTGATACTTTACAGTTCCGCATTAGATATCGCTCTGGGAGCAGTCCTGCTAGTAGAACGCGCAGGAGTTCAGACTCTGATCTACTACGTCAGCAAGATGCTTACTGACCCAGAGACTCGATATCCCATGATGGAAAAACTAGCTCTAGCTTTAGTCCATGCATCCCGGCGGTTGCGTCGATATTTTTCAGGCCACGAAATAGCAGTTCTCTCGAACTACCATCTAGGCCAAATTTTGTCAAAACCAGATATATCTGGCCGCCTAGCAAAGTGGGCGATCGAGCTTGGTGGACACAATATCGTGTATAAACTGCGCCCAACAATAAAGGGCCAGATATTGCCTGATTTCATCGCGGAAGTCCCGTAGAATAAAGTGCAAGAATGTGAAGAGGTACAGAATCCAATGCCGGTTACGGATGACCGCGCATGGATACTTCACACCGATGGCGCGTCCAACGATGATGGCGCAGGGGCAGGTCTTCGTTTAATAAGCCCCGATGAGCAAGAGTTCACCTATGCCATCAAATTGGATTTTAAAAGCACAAATAATGAGGCTGAATACGAAGCGTTCCTTGTAGATCTTCGGTTAGAGATCAAAATGGGTACACAGAATTTGGAGGCCCATGTGGACTCACTCCTAGTCGCCGGACATGTCAACGTTCTGTACGACGCAAAGGGCGAAGTAATGGCCTTGTATCTAGAACAGGTACAAGCCTTAATAACCAAATTCCAACATTTCAAGATAACCCACATTAACCGAAGCGAGAACGACGCTCTCTCAGCAAGCTAGCTGCTACAAGCTTCAAGCACCTTGCACGCGAGGTGCGCCTTGAGGTACTCAAAAATCCTTCTGTTCCTTTGCGACAAGTCAACATCATCGAGGTGGGGAGTCCGTCTTGGATGTCCCCCATCATCATGTTCTTGCAACACGGAAAACTCCCCGAAAACAAAGCGGAAGCCATGAAGGTCCAGAACAAGGCACTCAATTATGAAATGGCAGACGGTATACCGAAAGTCATACGTTGGGCCACTCCTCCGATGCGTTGATGCGCAATATGCCAAGTACTTGATCCGCGAAATACATGAGGGGTTATGCGGAATTCACGCCGGCCCGCGCATGGTCGTGGCAAAAATCATGAACGCTAGATACTACTGGCCTGGCATGCACCTTGATGCAGTTGAAACATTACGAAAATGCTCATCATGCCAGAGCCATGCCCCAAAGACACTGCGCCCCAAGAATCCTTTGATCCCAGTGATAACAGCGTGGCCCTTTCAGCAGTGGGCAATCGATATGATGGGACCATTCCCAGACGCTCCAGGAGCAGTGAAGTTCATAATCGTTACAGTCGATTATTTCACCAAATGGGTAGAAGGCAAACCCCTCGCATCCACCACGGCAACCTTAGTGCGAAAGTTTATATGTGAACACATCATATGTCGCTTTGGGCTACCCTTGCGCATAGTCACGGACAACGGTCCCAATTTCACAGCCGAAGAGCTACAACAATGGATGAAAGAGATGCATATCGAACACGTTTTCACTTCGGTCGCACATCCCCAAGGGATCGGCCAAGTGGAAAGAATTAACAAAAGCATAGTCGAAGGGATCAAGACAAGGTTGGGTACAGCGCGCAGAGGCTGGGTAGATGAGCTGCCAAGTATCCTATGGGCTCATCGAACCATGCCTAAAACCAGCATGAGTGAAACTCCTTTTAGCCTTGTGTATGGGACGGAGGCAGTGATTCCCGCAGAGATAGGCCTCCCATCACCACGCATGTTAGTTGCGCAAAGACAAAACAACGAGGACGAGCACAGACTTAACTTGGACTTACTAGAAGAAAGGCGTGAAACGCTGCTATCAATGAAGCAAAATACAAGTCCAAGCTCGAAAAATATTACAACACGCGAGTCCGCATATGCACCTTTCTACCAGGTGACTTTGTTCTACGCGACAACGAGGCATCTAACGCCGAACGTCCTGGAAAACTGGCACCCAAATGGGAAGGTCCTTATGTTATTCATGAAGTCCTGGGGAAAGACGCATACACCCTTAAGCGCCTAGACGGAACAAGTATCCCTAGGACATGGAATGTGCAACAGCTAAGGCGGTGCTACATGTAAACTTGCAACTTCATTATCTCTTGTCCGCTTTAAAAATAGAATCTTACGCCCAATTATGTAATAAAGACAAGAGTTACTTGATTTATTTTTATCTTAATGCGTGGTGGGTTATTTGGTGGTATTGGAACAACTTGGTGTTTGGAAACATTAACGAGCTAGTTTCAATTATTCTTTCTGTGGGTCGTAAATAGGAATAGTAATGTGGGTTGTAAATAGGAATAGTAAGGCGAGCATCAAAAGGATGTCATGGTTGCCAAACCTTTTATGTTTCTATACTATTCTTTATTTCTCATGTCTAGCTTCTTGCCAGTCAACATTTTACAAAACTACAACCGTTCAAAAAGATATATGGAAGCCCTAACAAACAACTCACATTTGTGTTTTGATTAACGTACATGTTGCTTAGGGTTACGATTGTCTCTAATACACTTAACTTGTTTAAGTATTGTAAGGGTGATATAATTGGTTTCCTTTCTTTTCATCTTTAAAAATAAAACAACTTGAAAATTTGATAACTCAAACGGACAAATATAGGGTTAATAAACAATTTTTCCGGATACAAATATGCATGAGGTTATATCTGACCTGATTACCCAAAAATACATTTTCGTTTACCTTAACCATGTATTTTATTTTTATTTGCCATTGTCTTTGGTGAGTAATCCATTAATACACCAACGTTTTTAGTTTTAAAATTTCTAATTTTCTTTGGTGGTAAATTTACACAAAATTTCAATATCAATAAATGTTAGTTGGATCCCTAGTAGATATTTTAAAAAAAAAATAACGGGCATACTCAATAACAAGTATCCTGATATGACATGTAATAAGTAAGCGGGTACTTATCAGACGCACAAGACATGAATTTACAATCTAGAATAAAGACAAGATTATCAATAATACTAAAGTAGTTTCATTGTCATCCCTCAAGCTCTCATAGGAGATGAGTGAAAGCACTTTTGGTAAACAATAGAAATCTAGTAAAACCCTCTTGTGCCTTCTTCAATCTTAAAAACATCAACATCCACCATTCATCATCTAAAACAACCACAATCTACATTAAAACCGTCTCACATGAATTTGAAAAACTTTATACAAGCCTAAAAAAACTCATTCTAAACACACATGAACCTAAACAAGATTTACTTATTTACATGTTGATATGAACACGGCTCATTTAACCTTTTTCTTACATAGTATTACTCTAGATTTATAAACTTACTATTGATGCATATGCCAAAGACAGATAATATTAAAATGAATCGCGTTTAAACTAAACACCAATCGACCCTTTTTTATCAAGTATTTGAATATATCATATAATACCTAGTATTTTTAAGCATAATAAATATACATGTTAAAAGTTATTAAATAAACATATCTACCCGAACCCTCTGGGTTGACTAGCTTCACTATAGACATGCGGTCTAAATAAATAAATAACATATAATTAACACAAATTCATTTATGTTGGACTTAAAGTTTAACCTGTAAACTTTGTGTTTGTAGTAGTATACATTTAAACATGATTTCAAATGTTCAAGTCCAAAAATTTGACAAAGAGCTATACACATGCTAAATACTTTTACTACAAACAAAGACGGAGATAAGTGGTAACAGTGAAATACCCTCATATAAAAAAAGAACAATTGCTCTTTAGAGGAGTAACGCCTCAACTATCCGATAATTGGTCGCTGCCAATTCAAACTAACACATTGACGACGTTCGCCACATTCGACTTGACTTTTAGCTTGTACTCGCACCACTGCCTTAACCAAACACTAACTTTTTATCCTACATGGCTTTTTTATCTGATGTGGCAAGGTGACCAGCCTTTTTTTATAAATAATCAGATTTTATAAAAGCTTACTGTTTGCTATTAATATTTGCATTCGAATCAATATAGAGACATTGCAAGAACATTCCCCCTGTTTGCTTCCCAGTTCATCACTTTACAAAAGCAAACTATGAAATCAAACTCAAAACGGAAACAAAAACTCTCCGCCAGTCCTCACCTTCCTCGCGAACATCGGCACGTTCACCGGCGCGATTGCTGAAATCTCACTGGCATAGAGTGAGACACGTCTCGATCTAACTTATTAGGCCTCGGAATCCACGGAATTAACCGCGACGATGACGGAGAACCGACCGTAGGGTTTCGGTTCAGCACAGACCGTTGTCTTCCGGCGAGTTGCAGAAGTCAAGAGTGCTGTTGGTGGAGAGTGGGAGGTAGAGATAGAGAGATGTAGAGAGAGAGGATCTGTTTTGCGGCAGGTGGGCGGTGGTGGTTGATGACGGTTGTGGAGGGTGGTGGTTGATGTAGGTGGAGAGTGTGAGGGAGATAAACACACACAAACCGTGTGTTTATTGACTGTAAACATGTATGTATATATATGGAACGGTTATCTTGAGAACTCTAAAATTGTGAGAACGATAATAACGAATGAGAAAACCACGAGAATTTAGTCAAAAACAATTCAATTTATTTTTTTTTACATTAATCATTATTATTCGAATAAAATGTTATAACTTAAATTTACACATTCAAATTTACATGAATTTGTAAATAAAGAAAATTTACAAGTGTGTAAGTTTGTGATTTACACATGTGTAAATTTGTTATATTTACACACGTATAAAAAATCTAATAAAAGTGATTTTGATAGGTGAAATGAACTGTTTGACGCCGGAAATTCTTTTTTATGATGTATTTTAATTGTAATGAGGTTTGTATTAAAAAAATTGATTTGATTGGTTTTATTATTCGTTCTCACGGTTCTCGCGATATTTAGCATTCTCAATAAAACCCTCCCATATATATATTATACTAGTGCTAATACCCACGAACTTCACACTTTTAACAAAATAGTATGTTTTCAAATAACTGACAAAAAAACACCATATGTTTATGATCAATACATCCAATTTGTTTATAAGAAATTTTAACCCAATACAAAAGGTTTATAAACAAAAAAAAGCAATCCACATACTATGGATATAATTAAAACCAAAACATAAACAAATGATGAAAGTAAGTTCATCTTGTACGAAATAACAATAAAAAACTATTAAATCTACTACTCTATTTTTTCGAGCTCCGTAATCAATAAGTTCGCAGTTGTTGTAGACGAATTGAGAAAACAATCATCACCTAATGAAATAACTTCGAATTTAATCATATAATACCATCCGATAACATTAAACCTAGTATAAAAATGTATATGAAAGCAAACATATTAACAATTTAAGTAAAAACTAAATAATACTAATCACTAATAAGATTAATGAATTGTCAAACCTTTTGTAACCATTAACATTCTCTGTACAAAGAATCATAAGCTAATTATTTCCATCAAAAACTTTGATCTTCAATTTAGAAAACTCATTTAGACCATCTAAATCGAGAATTATTTTTGGAAGGATCTAAAGATGGTAACAAATAAAATGTGTAGATATTATTAAGATTGAACAAAGAAATAAACAATATAACAAAAAAATGAATTTCGAGTAGGGATATCTACAATTTGTAACAAACAAAATATATTATTATTACACTTTAAAATGAAAACAAACTTGATATAACTCATAAATTTGTAAAGATTTACGACTCATAAAGAGGTAATTAAATTGAAGAGAGCTTTTTTGGTTTTACACACTTCAAAATTATATAAAATTGAAATATAAAAACAATCAGTTATCTTTATGGTGGTCAGCCAGCGGCTAAAAACCGATACAAAATGTTCGAAAAAAGAGATTACAACATAATTGAAATATTAAAATCAAGCCAGTTATCCCAGTCGAGGAACGTGGCTTTGGCTTGGTGTTACCCCCAATAGAAAGTGTCTTCCTTGATTAACTCCACTATTTTCCGAACCTGGAACATTTGTTGTTAAATTGTTTGTCGTTTCTTGTCAACCATAGCCTCAAGAAGCAACCAAAAACCACCGTTTGAGTTACCTTCTTCCATCTTTTGAAGCCAACCTGCTCATTAACATGCTTCAAGATCTGACCCACTGTCTTGAAGTCCACCACAATGAGAATTTTCAACTATCTAAAGACATGCCACCAAACACTTTTGGTCTAAATACACGACATGAAGACATGGTCACATGATTCCTCTTGAATGCCACACCTACTACACAAAACATCATGGAAGAACATACCAGTCTTGGCCAGCTGAACCTTTGGCGCAACTGTCACACCTCGGATTTCCTATCCAAATCCATACACCGGTGGGACCGAGTGGGGAGTATCGTGACGTCAGTTGATAACATCATAGTCAATTAAACACGGCACAGCGGAAGTCTTGGAGTAAAATTACTTTTACAAACCAAATGTTCGAAATACAAAATAATATACAAGCTCGTAATAGAAGATTCACAGGCGGATCATAAAATGTACAAAAAGAATATAAAACAGACTTTAGGGCAGATCTAAGGATTTTCAAGAATCTCTTAATCATTACCGAGCAGCTTCCGGCCTATTTCGTATTGTACCTGCAGTTTAGTCTTTGGACGATACATCAGCTTTCGCTGGTAAAAACACCCGACTGACTCATTTTGAAAACATTTTAGAAATTTGATTTAAGTGCACAGGACACAAATCTTTTTATAATTTGGGAAAGTTACTTTGTCTTGTTAACATATTCACATGTTTGTCCATACATACAGGGCCCAGTACAGAGACCGATACATGATTAAATACACACCACTTAGAACTCACAGAGGAGTTATTGTAACATTTATGTAAAACGGGTTTCAAAACCCGCTTTGTTTAACAATCAAATATTCAGTTTAAGTTCGTTGCGTATCCTATTAGTGCCGGTTATTTTTAAATGTTTCATAATTAATAAATATTGTAGAATTTAAAAAAATAATAAATAATAATAATAATAATAATAAGTAAATGAAAATAAAAATAAAAACAAACATTTGAAGGAGTAGCCGGGTTTCGAACCCGGGTATCCCGCGCATGCACACACACAAAACACCACTACTCTACACACACTTTAGTGATTAAATCGGGAACAAATAATCTATATAGCAGAACTAATAAATAAACCCGCAAATCAAAAGCTTCATCTCCGGATCGGCTGTCAAGAACAAATCGCGAAATCTGGGGGTGGTAACGTCTTCTTTCGATTGAAAACAGATATAACTGATGGCAAACATCAGTTATAACCGAAAACATTGGCTGACATATGACATGTTTGACCCATTTCCTTTTTAGCTAACGAACTTGTTGTACCTCTGAATCGACCCATTCATAAATAATTGGATTGAAATTTACGCGCAAAAAATAATTACAGATTTTTCTTGGTAATAATCTAGTGTTTTTTTTTGCTTTGCATGCAGTGGGCTTCCTTGCTGATTTGGGTGGCCTATATTGCGTTAGTATTGGGCTTTTCTTCTACTTATTGGTTCAAGTATGCTTCTCATCCATTTCATATTTTCCATATTAAATATTACTTTTTGAATCCAAAGTACATATGAAACCTTTATGTACATAATTGCACATTAGGTAAAGTGGTAAACTATAAACATCTTTTAAATATGTCTCCATTATATCCCCTTGTAGTTTGAATTCAGATTTAAGAGGTTTCGCCGTGAGGATAAAGTAATGAGAAGGATTAGAAATCGTAAGAAAGCACAAGAACGTTGGGACAAGGTAAATGTCATCCGGTTTAACGAATTCAATTCATTATAGGTGGCAATTTCGATCCAGTTACTTATGAACGGGTCGATTCAGGTTGTAATTTTTCTCAAATGGGAAAAAAAACCTAGCCAAAAAGGGAACATGTCAAATGTTCCGAACAGATTGAAAGTCATCTAAAGCCTGTTTTTAATTCATGCAACTACCTATATTTTATTCAAATATTTCAACTACTATTGTAATAATAACTAACACATTCAATAACTTCTAACATTATTAAAAATGGACAAAAAGTGTGTACGAGTGAACCTGACCCAGCATGTTTTGGCGTTTTAACGGGGACCTGCTTCGGGTCGGAACAGAAAGGGGTGGAAGAGGTCAAACATGAACAAAATCTATTCTAATGCATACAACCTTGTAATCGGTTTTATCAAAGTTTTTAAAAAAATCAGAGTAAAATAAAATGCCATTTTTGTCCCTGAGGTTTGGCTACTTTTGCGACATTCCTCCAAAGGTTTTTTTTCTGCATATGGATCCAAAAGGTTTGAAATCTTGCCAATTTCATCCAACTCGTTAACTCCATCCATTTTTTAACGTTAAGTCAGGGGCATTTTTCGTCTTTTTAGACATTTTTTTGTGATGATTAAAGGGCTTGGGTGGGGAGAAAGTCAAAAGAGGTGGATTTTTATTTCTTAGTGTTTTTTATTTTAATAAAAATGTCTAAAAAGATGGAAATGCCCCTTATTTAATGGAGGAAAAATTGATGGAGTTAACGAGTTGGATGAAAATGGGAAGATTTCAAACCTTTTGGATCCAGATGCGGAAAAACAAACTTCTGGACGGAAGTCGCAAAAGTGGCCAAACCTCAGGGACGAAAATGGCATTTTACTCAAAAAGATACTGTAGTCATAATTATTTATATGTAATTTTAAATTGGTCAAGAAATTGTTTACGAGACAATCACACCCAACCCCGGACCCGCTCCTTTCCACCCATACTTAATATGACTTGTTTCAACCCGAACCCATTTCAAATCATTAGTTAGCTATAATATGAAAACAACAATGGACAAAAATTGTATATGAGCCAAACTGTTACAACTCGTACGAAATATAACATGTTTCAACCAAAAACCCGCATCTTTGCCACCTCTTGTATATTTGTTTCTCTAGTTCGTTGACTTTGAACCATTATATACGAAATTTGTTTTTAAAATCTGCTCAATGCTTCAAATATTTGAGGAAATACGTAGTTTTTACATGGGGTCGTGGTTTGTTGCCTCATGAAGATGGAAATGCTGTGCTGACATCATGCTGCTCAGGAATATTAATCAAGTCAAACCAAAATGAAGGATCTGTGTCTAAAAGAAGACAACATATAAGAAAAGATACCATCAGTTTTTAACAAAAAAGGCAGCACCCCTGATGATAAGGTAATGCTTTATTTATATGTTTATTTTTTATTTTGGGATTGTGTGTATATAGGACACCTGAGTATCAATTTGTCTTCATTTATGCAATATACACTGATACAAAATTGTAAAATGACAAAATGTTTTTACATGTAAAGCTTTTGTCAGATATAGAGCTGTATAATGACAAAAATACCCCTGAATCCACTCGAATATGTTTTGAAAATCCATCCTGAGTTGATTCTTTTTAGTAGATTCGTGGATGTTATTGTTTTTCTCGTAGCATTTTTTTCGTACCTTCCTTTCTGATTACAAACTTGCATTGTGGACAGATTTACGCTTGATGACTGCTAATAAGATCTCATATTTATGAGCACAAATTGTCAATTTATTTTCTTTATATGTCCGGAAAATGAGACACGTAGGCCAAAAGTACAGGTGGCAATGCCAACTCATTTATTACAAACGGGTCAATTCCGTTTGTATTTGATTAATGGGTCAAACGTGTAAAGTTGGGAAAAAATTATATATAAAGGAAACGGATTGAAAGCCATCTAAACTGTATTCAAATGTGCGTAGTCTTGTGAATCACTTTATTTAATAATAATTGGATTATTATTTAATTACAACAGCTTAAAAATCTCACATTTTGTCCCATCACCTCTAACAAAAAACTGTATGGCAAGCTTATAGTTCTATTCTTCATAATATGTAACATTTTTTCAATGTTACATTTGCTGACGAAAATCGGGCTTGTTTTCTGTTTATAGTAACTACTCGACCTAATTGGGAACAATAAGTATTTCTAGGAATCCTGAATTTGCAAGCTTAAACTCTTTAATATGCAGGTGTCACAAAAAGTGTCATCGGGCGATGTGGATAACGGAATTGCACATAGACAACAACCAGCCGGTTCTGCTGCTAATGACATACCTTTGCCACCTTCATTAGGTAATCACTGAATTATTGAACAACTTTGACTGATTATTTTAATCTAACATTACCCTTTTACCCCTTAGCCACCATTATGCATTCTTTATTTAGATCCTACTAAATGAAAAATTACACGAAGTTCAAGGGTCTAGTTTGACAAACATTTTATGTTTTCAACCACAAAAATTTCAAGTTTTTCAGTTAAGTACGTGAAGTTTACATTGTGTGTCTTGACCATGAAACTAAGTTGACACCTTTTATGGTTGGAAAGTAGGACTATTGGAAACAAGTTGGTTGAAACATTAGGAGCCGGTAGTGGCCAGAAGTCATGATTTTATATCTTTATATGTTTTGGTGTTCAACAGAAATCAAACCGGATTCAGAAACAAGTGCTACGGAAATCCAGAAAAATCTTCAAAGTTTATATGAATACAACTAGATGCTTCGAGAAGAACTGATTCTTGCTCAATCTATGCTTCGTTCTTTAACATCAAACGACTATACCCCAAAGGGACATTAGTGTGCAAATGATCATTCACTTTTCTGCAGCATGTATATGTCTAGGCATGAAATAATGCCAATTGCAGAGTATTGTTGTGTTTTAATTGTATATGGCCTGTGTTTTTTTTTCTTTTATGATTACTATTGGTTTAAGGTTATTGTATATAGTAAGCTTACTGGATGGTCATTAAACTGTAAAGTTTAATGAGAAAATTATGAAAGCAGCCATTTTTTCGAGTGTTATAATCATTTCATGCCTGACATACGTGATTTATAAAAACTTTTTTTCTAGCGTATCAATTTCTTAATCCAATAAATTATATAAACAACTTGAATAGGTACCCCCCCCCCCCCCCCCCCCCTTCTCAAACATGCATAGCTTTAGCCCATAAACCTTTGTCTAGAACATATGATCTCTTGAATTTATATACCTTCCAACTATAACAGCACTATAGAACCATTCAATGCACCAATCGGCAACCCTTGTATATAACTTCAGTCGAAATACATCAAAAGAATCAAAGTTCTGACAATAAAAGTCCTGTCTAAACCCTGTTTTCTTGAGTTTTTGTTTTGCAGTTTTGAAATGTGATCCCCAAAAGAGAGAGATCCTGCTGCAGTGAATCTGCATTCTTGAACTGAATTCCTATTATACCTGCGTCTTTTGCAGCCTCTATGTTTTTCAGCCTGATGCAAATTAAACACAAAATATATTTACTATGATAATAAAAACTATAACGCCCCAACTTTCCACGAGTTAATAGTCTTTTTACTATTATTTTGAAATAATTAACCTGTTAGTATAAAGATAATGCAACCTTTTTAAAGAGTAAAGTACACAGACAGTCCCTGTGGTTAACCGAAATTTTGAATTTGGTCCCTAGCTTCTCAAAAGTACATGAATGGTCCCCTTGGTTTGCATTTTGTAACACATTTAGTCCCTAGCTAACAAATCTAAAGGTTTCAGCAGGTCCAAGTTAGGGTCTAAATGCGTTACAAAGTGCAAACCACAGGGACCATCCATGTAATTTTGGCAAAAGTTGGGAACTACATGCGTTACAAAGTGTAAACCACAAGGACCATCTGTGTACTTTTAGAAAGCTAGGGACCACATCCAAAACTTTGGTCAACCACATAGACCATCAGTGTACTTTACTCCTTTTTAAATTAAGTGATTTAGGAGGTCTTTAGCTTTGGGCACATGAATACATTGCACATGATTTTCGACTCGTTTGACATACGCAAACCATTTGATAATCAGTTAACCTTGTTTGTTAAATCACTTAGCATCATGCAACGATGAAACGAGCATACAAATAAGTAAATTAGCCCTATTATCTTAACAGTTTTGAGTATTGTTATATATGTGTTTACGTTTAACCATAATATGGTATGTTTAGCCTTTTTCATAAATAAAAAGAATACGTAAAACCAAGTATACACACATAACATGCATACATTTAACATGTAGGATATAAGATATAACAAGAATACCTGTCATCAATAAAGACACAATTTTGAGGCTCGGTGTCAAGGTGCCGTATAACTTCTGAATAAAAATGAGGATCCGGCTTTCTTTTTCCTACATTTATAAAACAAAAGTTAAGTGTAGGGTCAAACAGCAAAACACATGAATGCCGTATTTTTATCTCAGGTGAATCATGTTTTATATTTACCAATTACGCATGAACAAAACGTCCAAGATAAGTAAGAGGAAAGCTTCAGTTTGTCCTCAATCATTCTATACCTACAGAACAATAAAGTAAAGTGAACCATCGTGACAGCTCCACGAAACACATTAACGTGACTCATTAGCGATTTAGGATCACTGGAACAAATTCTCTTATTAATTTAAGAGTAAAATGCCATTATCGTCCCTGTGGTTTGAACACTTTTGCAACTTCCGTCCAAAGGTTTGTTTTTCGGTATCTGGACCCAAAAGGTTTGAAATTTGCCATATTCATCCGACTCATTAACTCCATCCATTTTTCTCTGTTATATGAGGGGCATTTACGTCTTTTTAGACATTATTTTTATTAAAATAAAAAACTAGAAGAAATAAAGATCCGCCTCTGTTGACTTTATCCCCACCCAAACCCTTTAAAAATGCTAAAAAGGCGAAAATACGGACTTAATGTTAAAAATGGATGTAGTTAACCAGATGGATGAAAATTACAAGATTTCAAACCTTTTGGATCCCGATGCGAAGAACAAACCTTTGGATGAAAGTCGCAAAAGTAGCCAAACCTTAGGGACGAAAATGGCATTATACTCTTAATGAAATAACAAAGATGGGTTTTATATATTTTAACTTTTGACAAATAAGCATGTGACAAACCTTGCAGTTCAGCCATACCATACTGGGTAATTTGTAAAGGCATGAATCTCATAGCCGTTATCTTTCAGTGTGCTCAAAAGTTCTTCAACACCTTCCATGTATGAGTATCCTTGATAAATACAACTTTTGAGGCCTGAAAGGGAATGAAAAATGTCAAAATGTGCAAATCATTATGATTTGAATTGATCATCTACTGATTTGTAAATTTGTAATAACGTACCTTCCAAGTCAAAATGTCTCCCATCTTTGAAAAATATCCTTGCTAGTTCCATCTGAAATTAATACATAATGTGAACCAAATAAGCCAAATTTCCATGTTAACCACAATATTATATACATAATGATTTATCGTTGATTAATGAAACGGAATCGTAACAAATGTCATTTATCACCCCCAAACCAAAATAAAAGATATTAAATACTTTAAAGTTACCGTATCTGTTAAAGGGATTATTTTAAACTACCAAAGCTGCAAAAATAATAATATGAATAATGTTAAACTGTAGTACCTCATCAATGAGACCCTTTTCAAACTCAATCCAAGCTGTAGGATGTTTGCAGTCCAACAGTTCCTTCATCGACATTCTGAGTAAAACATTGAATTGATAAAAACGGGACAAATATCAACCTAACAAAACAAATCAGGGCTACATTTTGTAGGCAAACACTGCTTTCAAACTCACATTATTTTGAAGACATTAGTTTTCAACCTTTAAAGCTACTCTAATATCAAAACAATAACACTACGCATTCAATACAATTGCCTTTCAAACCTATCAATAACCCTATACTGCATGAAACTCTGAAATAATCCTTTCTATAAGCCAACAAATAAAATCTCAGGACACCAGTACTTCTACTTTCCATAAAAATCTAATTATCATAACCTACTATTTTCTTTAACCGTAATTGCGAAGTTATCCAACTTCATTATAATATTTAAAAAAAAAAAACTAGAAAACCTAATCCCCAATTATTTCCCAAACCAACACAAGTTCACTATTCTGCTTATTATACCAATCAATCTCAGTTTCAATTGAAGTCCTTTGGGCCTGTTTTGATCCATGTTTATCAAACACTATAATAGCTAACAATATAATGATCCTATAATTTCAAAACAAACTTATCAAACACCTCAATACACAAACCCTAACTCGTTTAACTTCCATATAACCGAATAAACCTATAAAACTAACAGTCAACGCACTTCATCAAACCAATCCTGACGGCATATTCGATCATAAACATAAAGTTACCCGAAAAAAGCAGGAATATCGTGGTAAAAGGGATCGCGAACGATTGTTTCCATGATATCGAACAGTAAAACAGGAAGTTTTCGTTGACTGATAGCAGAAACGGAAGCGGACATTTTTGTTGCGGATAATTTAGGGGACGATGATGATCTGTAGATGAAAGGAATTCTGGTGGTAATAAGCTGATGATAGGGTTTCAATGGTGGAATCAATGCAGCCATAGGTTTTGTTATACTTGTGATTTTGACCCAAATGTCTGTCAGACTCCGATATTATTAACATCATCCGGAGTGGTGCCGATCATGCCGTTACAAATCTTTACATCGTAAATTAATACCGAATTTACCCTTTTTATATATATATATATATATATATATATATATATATATATATATATATATAAAAAGGCATGTTTCATCTCTACTTTATAATAGTTTATGTCATAAAGTGTATATACAAGCTCACCAAATTTTATTACATATTTACATCATTCAAGTCATTACAATTTACATCAAAACTACCGATCTAGACATACATTAAAAGATCTCCATTGCTTCCAAGTCATTGAAAATTTCTTTGAATGATACTTCCCCTAAAGAAAGTTTAACAACTTCAATGAACTCCACATGGTGGGAGAGAAAACGACATCATTCCTTAGATTCCAAAGACAACAACCAAAAAGCTGTGAGCACTACGTCATAAAAAGCCTTCCTCCTACGTTGGGAGCCTGTGTCGGAACGCCCTCCACGAAAAAATGGCAACTTCTGACCCATCTATGTCCCAGGCCCATTTATCCAAATTTAAAGAAATGGCTACTTGCATTAGTGCATCCTGAAGTCGGAATTGGGTTGCAAGTGAATCTATTCCGAGCCAAACGTCTTCCCAAAACAGAATACTATTACCTCATCCCCTCCCCCCCCCACTTTTTTTTATTAATCTCATTTATTATAACGACAAGCTAGATTACTCTCCTAAAACTAACCAAGCTTTTTTTAATTAGTTGACACAAACTTTTTGTATTTTATAGTAATGTATAAAACGATTACATTTAAACTATAGATGATAAAAGCTTAAGACACCCCTATATATTTAAGGACTCTCATAGAGTGTGGCTATGTTTTATTAGCTTTTCTTCTTCTTTCTTCGATCCCAACTCACTCAGATCTTGATCTCTAAGTTTTTGTTGGAATTGCTATGTATTTTTATGTTTTTCTTTTATATTTTTACTAATTTAATTTGAATACATATGGTTCTTTTAATTTTTAAGTTTACAGAAGAAAAACAAAGAATAGCATACTTGGAAGTTAGAAGATACTTCTTTTTACTAAAACTTGTTTCAACTCTAATGTGTAACTACATGCCTTTTAAAAATCATATAAAAAATAATGTATTGTCGTTTTCACACATGTTGAGGTTCTAAGCAAAAATAAAATCTACAAAAGTGACAATGATATGTTAGAATTTGCATTAGGTCTCCAAAAAAGTTAAGCCGGCCTTAAATTATATAGTTAGTCGCCTATTTCTTTGAATTTTTAAGCGTGCAATAAAGTATCCAGTATACTAAAGTTTCACTAAAATTTATAAAGACCAATGAACTTGCGGACGCACGTTAACTAATATTAACTCATTGGTGTCCGGTGTTCTAACCAAATTCATTTTGTGGCAAGTTGTTGTGTGGTGCAAAATGCCACCCCTAATTAAGTGAGTACCAGTTAAAGGAATGTTGGAAATCCCCAAAAAACTTGACTTGCTTCGGAAGAAAAGGAAGTTCGTCCAATCCATCTTCATGGCAACACTTTGGATTATTTGGAAAAGTCGAAGTGTAAGAATAACAATAGACAGAATTCGAGGAAACTTCATGTACATAGATAAAAATAGGGCAAATTTTAATTAAAAAAAAGTGGATTTTGACCTTTTTTATAACAAAACCAAACCATAGGGACTGAAATTAATTATGTGCCAAATTTAATAGATTAAAACTGAATCATGAGTTGTGTAGTTTTTCTCATGCACCTTAAGTTGTCTGGACGCATAGGCTATCACTTTGTCATTTTGCATAAGCACACACTCAAGGCCCAAACGTGATGCATCATAGTATACAACAAAACAATCATTTCCCTCGGTAGGGATAGTATAGGTGCACTACACAACTTCTCCTTTAACAACCGAAAAGCTTCCTCCTGCTTTTCTGTCAAATCAAACTTCTTATCCTTCTGGGTCAATAGCGTCAAAGGTTGCGTTATTCTGGACAAATTCTCTATTAATCTCCGAAAATACCCAACAATTGTCGTACTTCCGAGGGAGTCCTCGGTGCTTCCCAATTCTTAATGGTTTCTATTTTCGACGGATCCACGTGTATTCCTTTCTCATTTATGACATGCCCAAGAAAATGAACTTCTCGAATCCAGAATTCACATTTAGAGAACTTGACATACAGTTTCTCTTTCTTCAGTAGTTTCAAAATCATCTTCAAATGTTGCTCATGATCTTCTTTGGTTCGCGAATAGTATATCATCTATGAATATTATCACGAAGTTATCCAAGTGGGGTTTGCATACCCTGTTCATGAGATCCATAAGCACTGTAGGTGCATTAGTTAAGCCAAAAAGCATGGCTAAAAACTCATAATGGCCATAACGTGTTCGAAAATCGGTTTTCAGAACGTCTTCATCGGCAATTTTCAATTGGTGATAGCCTGAACGTAAATCAATCTTTGGTAATAGTTGGATCCTTGTAATTGATTAAACAGGTCACCGATTCTAGGCTATGGGTACTAATTCTTGATATTTAGTTTATTAAGGTCTCGATAATCTATACACATCCAAAAGGAACCATCCTTCTTCTTCACAAACAAAATTGGTGCTCCCCAAGGCGAAAAGCTTAGTCTTATAAAACCTTTGTCCAAAAGCTCGGAACCTGATTCGATAGTTCTTTCATCTCTGATGGTGGTAATCTATAAGGAGATTTTGCAATTGGTGCTACACCAGGAACAAGATCAATTCTAAACTCGATCTGTCTTGCAGGGGAAATCCAGGTAAGTCTTTAGGGAAAACTTCTGGATACTCACGAACTACTGGAATCTCTTCAATCTTACTTCCTCCAGTCTTCATATCAACCACGTTGACCAAGAATGCAGGATAACCCTTGCGCAACATCTTATGCGTCTTTATAACGCTAACGTTCCTTGATTTCAAACTCTTTTGATCATCATGAATCACTATTGCTTAACCACCAGGGTGGGGTATCCGCACTAGTTTTTCCGAACAAATAATCTCAACATTATTCTTGAATAGCCAATCTATCCAAACAACTACATCGAAACTACCCAGCTCCACTGGTAACAAATCAATACTAAAACTATGATCGTTTAGTCGAATACTACAGCCACGAATGACTTCACAGGTTTCTATCAATTTACCATTTGTTAATTCTATTGAATACTTTTTATCTAGCTTACTTGTTTGAGAACACAGAAAACGATTCAAAGTTTTTCGAAACAAAACTCAAGTCAGCTCCATTATCAAATAGCACAAACGCATCATGGTTATTAAGAACGTACCAGTAACAACTGCAAGATCATCACAGGCTTTCCCAGCATGCAGCTCAAATGCTCTTCCTCTGGCATTCTGACCTTTCATCTTAGGACAATTCCGCTTGAAGTGTCCATGTTCTCCACATTCAAAGCAATCATCGAGCTTGACTCCATCCATTGTGCTATTAGCAAAGCACTCATGAGCCACATGCCCAGATCGATCGCATCTGGTGCACTTCTTGCGCCCGTCACTCTAAATTCTCTTCATCGTGCCATTCTTAACATCCTTGCTCACATATTTCCTGGAACCACCGGTGTTAGCCACAAACGCTTTATCAAAACTTAGTTAGTTAGTTTACATTTCAATCATTCTAAGTCATTAAGCAACTTACAAGTAAACAAAGTAAACAAACTACACCGAGTCTCCAAACATTATCCTTGTTTGGAATGCACTTGTCTAGTTGAACTTACTTGGTTGCTTGGTGAATTAAACAAGTTATTTACATTCTTGTATTTACATTTATGAACACCCGAATCATCTATGTGATGATTTGTGCATTGGTGAACTATAGGGTCAATGGATTCATCCAACCCATGCATGACAATACATGACCTATCCATGACCATATACATAAACATATATATAATATACCTATCTCCAAAACTTAACCATTATATCAACCAACATAATGGTTGAATGTTATGTGTTAAGGTGGATATCATCTTAGTTTAGATTCCTCAAACTTGGACTTTTAATGGGTGATTTAGTTCCCATGAAAAACACAACAATTTATAGTGTCTAAATGAGTGTCTAAACAAGATGTAATTTCATATTTACATATTCCCGAATACTTACCGTCATCAAAATTCCATAAACTCACACACTTTTGTTTATCCTTTTAGGATAACTTGGTGATTCCATCATCCAAATCGCTAACTCGCTCTTTGTGGATTATCTATGCAAACCGTGAGTTTACTTGACCCATTTTGTGTTTTAATACACTTTGGGTTGCAACATGTATCATTATCAAATTCACAATCACACATACAATCATGCTTATACAAACACTCAATCCATCAACATGCTATTTGTTATGTTATTTGTTATACATACTAGGACACACTAAATGCATGCTATCTATCATTAACTTTGCAAGCCTACCTTAACATGTATAGCACTATAGGAGTAGTACACCGCCCTTTTGGGGGGTCATTGTTAAGTATTTAATCTTTACGATCTTATTCATTCCGATAATAAGATTACGCTAGTGGACACTTTGGTTTGATTTATAGTTGATGCAAGCTAGTATGATTATACGACATAGTATACAATTAACATGTGGATTTGAGACACTTTTAATCATACTTATGTTATGTAAATGAAACTTGTATGGCTGCCTACATTTTTGTCGACGGGTACTTTATATACATATTGCAGGATTATGATGATGTGTTTTCAAGAAATCTACTTATGATGGATCTAGAGACACCGAATTTTATGCATTTTTATGTTTTAGCCTTGTAACTTGCAATTTGTTGTATTTTTTTTCAAGACGATGTAATATTTGAATTTGATGAAATGAAGTGAAACTAGAAATTTGAATTATTGTCAAAAATTTAGTGTGATATTTTCTTTGAACAATCTAGTTTGTCCTGCCTCGATATTTCCGCCATCGATGGGTGTGTGACCAAAATCCTATTTGAACTTACAAACACAAAATCAAGAAACTGGAACTGAAATCAAAGGAGATTTTTGATGCATGATTGAAAGATTGAGTACATAACACCATCAAACATAAGGTATGTCATAGTTCTACTTTTGGTGGATTCCCTAGTTTAGGAGAAATCCATGAAGTAAAAAGGATTAGTGACATTATCACCATGAAAATGTGTTTTGATGATTAAATGAGTGTTATAGTGGTCATAGTTGTTTGCTTCTATATAAGATTTGATCTATTACATGTTTAGGTAATTCTTCAAGTATGGCGTGAAGTGAGTTTTAGCCTAAATGTGAAACAACCCCCCCCCCCCCCATTATGTGTGATGACTAGGTATGATAGCTTTGATGATAACTAGGTATAATAGTTTTGATGAACTAAAATTCATATGTTATTTTGATTATAATGAAAAGTGGAAACTTGATGAGTTGAAATAGTGTGGTAAAAAGGAGTTGTTAAATGTAGATAATAGAATAGCTTGAATGAAGTACTCACTAAGTGTTTGATGAAATGCTTAAGTGAAGATTTAACCTGTTATTAGCTTCAAAACTCGATAAAAATGATATGAAGGGATCCCAATGAACCCCTCATTAAAAAGGCATGAATAACATGTATGATAATGACCACTTGGGTTGAACCTATAGGTAACACAAGTGAGGCATCGGGAAGCTAAGCCGAGAAAGAAGCATGTTTGAAAAGAAAGCTTTGAGGTTCGTAGCTTGTTGTTACGTTGTTTCGTTAATTAGCCTATTTGGTGTTGTTTGAAAGAGTCGTTAAATGAATTAAATAGAGTATTGTCGATTATACACATGAAAAAGCAAAGAAAACAAGTTGTGCTGAGGGCATGTAAAACCAACGCATAAATGACTTGTGGGGTCATAGAAGCGAAGTTGATGCCCAACGCAAACAAACATGGTCAAGGACCATTGTGAAAACGATTAAAAGTGACGGTTGTTGCTCGTAAGTTATAGTAATTGCAAGAGAAAGCCAAGCGGGTCGTTATAGTCCATTAAGGCCATAAAGTAGATGACAGACAAGTTAAACCTAGATATAAAGGACCTGCGGGGTTGTGGAGGCCGAGGTGTTGTCCTAGTTACCAACTGTGGTCTTTAATTGTGGTTGGAATACGATAAGAAACATGGTGGAAAAATGCAGATGAATAAGTTAAAGAGCCTAATTCTCATAACGAGCCAGTTTAGGGAATGATCACCAAACCAAAAGAAAGAAGTGAAATCTTGGTAAATTCGAATTCGGGCATTGGGTTACGGGTCTATAAATGATAAGGAACGAGTTTTAAACATAAAAATTTGGTTCGGATTGATCTGGACATGATTTTGATGAAAATGGCGAAATTGAGTTAAGGGGATAAAAGTTGCCAGTGCTGGCAACAATCTGGAAAAGTGTTCCGGCTGCGTCACGCGGGGGACACATCAGGTCCCTCCACGACGCATGGGGGAGCCTGGTCAAACGTCTGGTCAAATTGTTTCTTCTCGCGCCACACGTGGGAGATAGGGGGTCCTTCGACGACGCATGGGAGCCCTCCGAATTAAAAATATTATTTTTGTTTTGTGGTAGACGGTTTCGTTGTATGCGTAAATTCTAACCGTTATTATGGACTTAATGTTAGGTAATATTCGTTTAAGTAAACCGGATGAAGATCAAGCTGTATGAAGGACCGAACACTCAAAGAATATTTACTCCTACCTCTTTTGTTAACATGTTTACATTTATGATTACTTGGTCTTTTAAACTGAACTAGGACTTTTACGTCGTGCGTTGCAGCGAAACGAAGCAAATGATAATGTTAAACAAACGTTATTTGAAAATGAAGCATGTTATGGAGAAAGCCATACCGTCAGAATCGGTTCAGATTATCATTGTCCCGTAAAACAATACCAAATAAATACTCTATTATGAATACAACTTCATTTTGATAACACTTTATATTAGAATGTTTAAGGGAAAAAATAAGCACAATTACGTACTTCAATTTTTAGAAAACAAATTAGCGAACGTAAATTATTAAAGAAAATTATATTAACCGATAAAGGAAATATATTATAAAAAATAATTATTAAAAACAAAATGTAAATGAGAAAGGGTTGGTTTAAAAAAAAGAAATATGTTAAAAAGTTAAAGTAAATATGTTAATAAACTATTATAATACCAAAATAATAAAAAAACAAAAAATATTATATATTATTATAAAATTAAAATCATTATTAATTATTAATCATAATTTATCAACAATATAATATAATATAATATAATATATATAATTTAGGTCTATCTTTTGTAACTTATGTTAAGACACAAAATCTTAGTTAAACTTTTTGTTTAAAAATACTAAATTTTTATATACATCTGAACTGGTCTTTATAATAGAGTACACCAATATAAAGTAATAAAATGTTACAAATTTATAGTTTGGAAATTCATAACGCAAAGATACATGTGAAAATTAGTTGCGATCTTGTAATTGATCGACAAATTAAAAATAATTGAAACGTTATTTAATCTTGGTTCATTAAAAATTTAAAGTAATCATTTTTAACTTTATTGAATGCTAACATTGTTTTCATTCTACTCTATTTATCAATAATTTTAAATTATTCATTTTGCTAAAAGTTAAATGTGAAACCTCTCTTTTAAAAGCATAACGATAATCATTTTTAATTATTTAAGTCGTAATTAGTTATATACATTAGTACGAAACTTTTCAAAACTTAAATCTTTCTAAATTAAGAATCAATTCAATGTAGACGTCAGATGTTTTTTTTATAATATAAAAACTATATATAAAAAATGTAAGGAAGAATTTACATTTAATCACGGGTTTAAAAAGCTTTGCATGTTTTTATGTTAAATATTACGTTATCATAAGTGTAAACTTAGTTTTAAAAAATTGGAATTTAGATATATGTGTTGACGTTAATCGAGTTACAAGCAATTAAGAAGTTTTTAATTGATAGAATTGAAAGGTCATAAGAAAATTCATACAAACTATTTATTTAAATACTCTTAATAAACAACATTTTTAGGCATATGGGGTTATATTTTATGTTTTGGAAGTTTAAAAAAAAAAAACTTGATCTTTTACTTTTAACATAAAAGGTTTTACCTTTTGTAATTTTAACCTCACATAATTTCTATTTTTAAATTTTAACCAAAAACTTTTAATTATTTACAATTTAACCTCACAGCTTTTTACTTTCAACTTTTATCTCATATACTTTTACCTTTTGCAAAATTTTATTTTATGTTTCGTTTTAAATTTTTCGAGTTAATACGACGCAACGTATGTGTGTGTTTCTACATTTTTATGTTTCGTTCAAAATTTTGCAAGTTACACGGCGCAACGTACATGTATGATTCAACGTTTTACGACTATTTTTTTTCCTGTTTGATAGGTTTGTCACAACACGCAGGTCCTAGGTCGAATCAGTGTTGATGATCGTTGGTGGTGGTGTGACATTGTTACTATTTGGTACATCTTTACGCCCCACCGCAACGCGAGGTGCGTAATTCTAGTTATGTATTATTGACTAAGAATTTATAAAACTAGAATAAGAATAAATCAGAAAAAAAGAAGTTTATGAAATCATTACTTATTATGATGCTAAATATTATTTCAATAAACTTCACTATTATGATAAGCATACATATAGTCATGAAGCAATTGTGGACATGCCTGCCACCTATTTGTAAAAAAAATCTCAATAAAAAATCACATGGGTTGTGATCGATGTCAACATCAATGACAATGCATACTGATCAGACTTGAAGCATCAACCCCTATTTATGGTCTTAAATGAAATTTACTTTAGCCATTAATACATCTTCATATTTATTTAAAGAGTAGATTGTTAAAATGGTATAAGAGGTTTATCAATTTTATTACTTTAGTCTAAAACTTAAATTTTTGAATCTGTATTTATGTGGTTTCAATTTTGTTGTCATCTACATCCAAAATCAAAATCTGTTCAGATTTTTTAGTTAACATCCAGATTTTTTTGTATTTTTCCTCCCTTGAATAAAGGGCAAAATGGTCTTTTAACGTTTTATTATAACCAATTAAAAAAATCTAACCATTTTGCTCTTCATTAAAAATGAGGAAAAAGACAAAAAATGGATTTTGACTGAAAAATCTGACCAGATTTTGATTTTGGATGAAAATAACAACAAAATTAAAACCACAAAGACCCATATTTAAAAGGTTTGAGTTTTGAACGAAAATGGTAAAAGTAACTAAACCTTAGTGACCATTTTGCAGTTTACTCTTATTATAAAGCTTAAATTCTATTATATTATCGAGTCCCACACTTATTGTGATTATGTGTATCACGTTAAAATTCTTTTATCTTAGAACACATCAATCTTTAAAATTAATATCGTAATGGTGATGTGACACGCTGCTTAAAAAGAATTCAAGGATTTTAGTTCGATACACATATTAAGTCGGTAAATTATGGTGTAGTTAATCTTTTATCCAAAATTTATGAGTTTTTAGCATTATAACCGAACATTTTCCTTTTTGTCGATATATAAGCAACATATGATCCGTTGTCGTCCATAAAACCATGTTATTCTTGAGAGTTGTATAGAAAAACATGTTAGAGAATGCAACTTTGGTTCAAGGATTGCAAAATTGACCAAAAATATAAATAAACGAGTCTACACAATAATTGTTGCATATGGTAGGTGGGTTTAATTGGCTATGGTCCTGCTCGACTTTAAATTTAAGGCACCATATTAATGTTGTTGGGGTAGAGATATGTGCTACTAATAACTAGAAATAAACAAAACAAATGCATTAGGCTTGATTTGGTAGGTATTATCAATCTTCAATTATAAATTTCATATATTTAGTAGTGGTATATTAAACTTCGTACAGTAACTCTTGAAGGAATATAGTTATAATGTTATATTAAACTTTTCACAATAACTCTTGAATGATTTACATCAAAAGATAAGTTTAAGTTACAATTCGTATGATAACAATCTGTAAAACAGAATACATTTTTCTGATAGGATATTAAGTTAATAAAGTCCTTTATGACTCGGTCTTAAACACAACACCATACTAGTCTTTACAGGGTATTGCGAAAAAAATATAAAATATGAAATCCATTTCTGAATATTTAGAAATCCCATGTATATTAATTCATAAATCCTCATAAAAATATCATTTTCTATATCTAGATTGACTAATTTATGACCCAAAGATCCTTTAGATACACTAAACCAAAGGCAGCCTTCAAGGATACTAATTAACAACTCTCACCTAACCTAATCAATATACCTACATTAATAATTGAAATTTATAGGCAACCAACATGCGTTACCTAATATTATAACAATGAAAATGAATAGACACAAAAACAACCCATATCACTTGGACCTATCCATTAATTTTTACTAAAAATATGCTACTAGTGTTTAACTCAACCCAAAACATCATATTATTAAAATAGATTATCCACACTTGCGAGCAATTAAAATCCGGTTCTGACTGGGCGGTTGTACCAGCTGAACCGTTCGGTTAGAACCGGTTAAACCGTTTCTAAGGCAAATCTCGTACACTATAAAAACCGGATTTTAAAAGAATGCTTACGAGTTTTAACTCTTTGTCAATTATTTCAAAGCACAATGTCATTACACTAAAATTAACATGATAGTAATAAATCATCCAAAACATAAATTACAAACTAGATTTCCATTATATTATATAATAAATTATAACAATAACAAATAAAATCCTAACAATGTGAAGTAGCCACCAATCCACCACCACACTCATCAAACATTGAAACCCAATAAAAAACCCCCTCAAAATCAAACTAAAAAAATCACAAGATTTTAGGGTCAAATCAAATCAAATCAAAGATGACACCCAAAGCAATTACAAGTCTTTGGAGTAAAAGAGCAAAACCCAAAAGGCCTATTTGGAATATTGCAATTGATAGCATAACAACAAGGTGAAGGCAAGCAATACCCTTTACCACCGCCGGAGCAGCAAGTACACAGTGAACAAATCTTGAAACTCCCAAGTTTCCGGCGACTGTCATTCAACACCAAGCCCGCCATCATTCCACCTTTTCCGGGCTCTATCAATGGGACCATCATTGTCTCCGCCGCTGGTGGAGGAGGGTCGGTCGCCTGAACAAACAAATTAATACGGTGACGTTTTGAATTATGGTGAAAGACAAAGTCAAGCACTTATAATAATCCCACGGGAACATAAACGCTTGAACAATTAATGGGTTAATGGTTGTTAATATAACATAAACGCTAGGACACTAGTAAACCGTTTGAACAATTAATTAGTGAACACAACACATTAACATAGACACTGGTAACACGTTTAAACAATTAATTTGTGAACACAACACATTAACATAGATGTTGATAAAGTACACCTCAAACATATTAACATAGACACTGGTAAAACGCTAGAACAATTAATTAATTAATTGGTGAACACAACACATTAATATAGACGCACGCGGGTAAGGTACAAGAAGAACCAAATGAATTTTAATTTTATAGGTAATGAGATTGTGAAGACTTACATGGGAAAAGTGGACTCCGGTGAGGAGGAAGAAGAGAAGGGTGTGAAGGAACATGGTGGATTGATGTTGTTAAGGTTTGTGGGTTAAGATTGCATGTGAAAGGGGGTTTGGGTTTGGATTTGTAGGAGAAGATGATGAGTGAATGTAGATGGTGTACTTTCCGTGGCATAAATGGTAGTGTGGGCGAATGCAATAATGTCAAACGCCTATTTCTTTAGAACCAACACTATTTAATATGTACATTATTATTATTATTTCTTATTATTAGTGGCTTACTTCACTATAGCTTTTTGCCCGAGATAACATAAACCCTCTAAATCTTAATTTTATATTTACACTTTTCTTAATTACGAGAGTTAAACTTTCAACTTTATAAAAATAGACATTTTTAACACACCTTGATACTGTTAAGCTACAAGTTCTTTGATACAAGTTATAATACATAATATAATTTGACTATACATGGTGGATCTAAAGCTAAGAACGAGCTGAGGCTCTCTTAAATTGTTATTATAAAACCCAGGGAGGTTGAGTCGGGATTAGAGTATTAGAGTATACAGTGAGATTTTTGATGTTCAGATGCATCTTGGTGTGTTGTTGCCTCATTCTCGACTTCTCATGTCATAAGCAAGTTGTGAACACCGTAAGCAATCTGATAGAAAGCCCACATGATAGAAGGCCAACGCACACTCAGACGGTTAAGTTAGCATGTGTATATGGTGTAGTAAAATGAACATTATTATGTACATATGATGAAATTAGACATATAAGTGCGCATTGTAGGAAACATATGTCTACTTGAAGGTCAAAGGGCGACAAGAGAAGATCCTGACCCCTTAAAATGAGGGCTAACTGTCTGTACCAGTAATGAACCTGACCCTATTGAGCGCGCCTAGAATATGAGTATCGTCTACAAGTGCCCAACCCTTTTAATATATGCTTGTTAATAACTCAAATTAAGCCGTACTTAAACAAACTCGAGTCAAACTCTAGTCTAAACTTCATACTTCACACAACTTGATTATGCTCATGAACTTAAAGGTGGCTTCTACTTATATAGATTTAATAGTATTTATATAATACATATATATTACGTAAATTCATAATAAATATTAGTATATATAATTATAAAAAAACATATAATGTTATATATACAATAAGTTATTATATATATGTATACAATAAATTAAATAATATATAATAGCCGAGTTAAACTTTTGAAAATAAACAAGTCAAACTTGAGTCCGACTTGATTTCGATTCATTTACACTCTCGCTAAGGACAAGTGAGTTGGAAAACTCGGAACTCAACTTTGATAAGAAGAAAAAAGTTATAAACAATATGTTGTGTGTGTATAATTTTACTAGTAGACTCCATATTTTGATATGAATTTAATGTCAATGTTTTTATATAACCAATTTTCAATTGGATGACAAAATTCATAGATCCCCCAACCAAAAGTGAATCCGTAGTATCGTGTGCTAACAATGAAAAAAATTAAAAAGCTAATGATAAGATTTATACCAACCCTTAAAGCATATGTAAACTCACGTGAACCCAAAAACCTACACTTTTGTCCTAAAAACATATGATAAGCTTTTAACTTTCTATACCTTAATGTATTTTTACAAATATAAATCCATATTAACCTCTTTCTTGTTTGCAATGAGGGCACAATAATCCAATCAAGATTTTAAAAGTCGACCCAATCCATCTGTTCGTGTATAAAGACTAGTGAATGAGAAAGATAAAGTAGAGAAACACACGTAGTTTCACTAACGAGATTGTGAAAGACACGTAAAAATAATAAATCTTATTCCTAAATTATAAAGATTTTTTTTATTTATTCACATTTTACAAACATATTGATAGTTATTAACGATTCATGCGGTTAACTTTTTAAGAACAACATCACACATACATCTAATCTACTTCTAATTCTACTTCATCACCTGTAACTGTAACGAGACCCGGAGAAATGCACCATTTATGCTAAATGCATGCGGTTTATTGGCCCCCTTTTAAAATCTTATTTGAGTCCCTATTAAGGATTGTAGTCCTGAAAACTCATTTAATAATATATTATTTTTCTCTTGATCTGTATCTCTTTTCTTTGTTACCTTCTCACGTGATGATACACAACGGATTGCAATTTCATCCCGCCTCACAAAATAATTTTTATATCTTCTCAGCATTTTACTTCTACCAAATTAATTATTATTCAATCAAATAAAGAAATGACAATTTTGCTAGAACAATAAAATCACACACATATATAAATTAACATTTATTAAAAACTTTACAGCTAGAATAGTCAGTATAATTTAATAACTAATTAAATTTCCTGTTGGTAGCATGGGTGAATGCTATAATGTCAAAAACTCATAAATAAGCATGAGTAGCCTCCAGGCCTTCCTATAAATGAGTATCAGAAACAGACATAAACCCAATACGTACGTACGTACGTACATATCTTGCTTCGGGTTTATAACGTATCAAGTAGCTCGCGTTGAGTGATTCGGATCAAACTAAATCGACTTGAAATCTAGAACAAAATTAATGAATCTCAAAGACTAAAACCAAAATTACTTGACATTGGTGTAAACATCTCAAGTAGGATTGGGCTTTAAAAAAGTCCGATGACACGCTCGAGCCTAAGCTGGAGCTCATTGTGCTCGATGCCAAGCTTCGCCTTGAAACTCGCTAGATTAAAAAGGTCTACAAATATAATAATCTTTATCTCTCTCACACCTAGGGATGACAAAAATACCCGAGCCCGACGGTTATACTCGAAACCCAACACAAATGGGACTGGTATACCCGACACCTAACGGATATTGGGCCGGGTATGGGATTAGTTTTATAAATTTTCGCGGGTATGAGTCGGGTACTGGATTAGGGGGATATCCAACCCGATTACCCGAAACCATATACCCGTTTACCCGAACTATATACCCGCTCTTATACCCGAATTTTTTAATATATAGTTTTAGTTTTCATTAACACTTGTCTATTAGTATTTATATTAGTATTAGTATATATATTTGATAATGATATTTATATTCATATTCATATTTATATTTTGTGTTATAAAGTATATAAGTTATAAGTATTATAAAGGTATTATTAATTCATGATAAAATTTATATGTATGTAATATACTTTTTTAATTTATAATAGTTGTATAAATAAAATTGTTTAATAATTATAATAGTAAAAAAATGGATTTGAATATCTCAACATATATCATTTTACCCGATACCGGACGGGTATTGAGTCGGGATGGGACACGATATATATAACCGAGTATGGGTACGAGATTACCAATACTCGACCAGAACCCGACCCGTTGCCATTCCACCCACCCATGTCCACCCGCCCTTCCTTGCGCACACAAGTAATTAAGCAATAAATATTTTTGTCATATATAAAATAACTGAATATTAATAAAGCAAAAATGAGTCGAGCTTAAGCTTGAAAATATTTGTAAGTCAAGCTCGAGCTTTAGAGTTAGAAAGAGGCCTCAAAACCGCCTTTTCAAAGGTTCAGGGTTACAGCGAACGAGTATCGGCTCAGCTCTTTCCATCCGGGGGGATCGAGGTTCTCAAGCGGCGTCATATGACACCAGTGATCTCTTTTTTATATGTTGCATACCATACATTTTTAAACAATGACGAGGTTAGCTAAAAAATAAAAGGGCGTAGACTTTTGACTTTTGATGTATTTGAAGTTTCTAGCCTGAGTTGAATCGTGGGATTCTTCATGCAAGTATCGCTGTTCGCGTTCCCTAATCTTAAAGTGTACATTGCAACTAGTCACTAATTTTTGTTACCCGCCCGGTAATTTCTTTTTTATGTAAATACATAAACCGAAACATGATAACTTCCTGGATATGCAAGTGTTCCCATCATTGTTTTGATGGGTCAAAAATATTCATCAATAAAACGTTTTACATATATTAATACAAAAAAAATTACAATAAAGTTATAAGAGGTTAAACATAAATCTAGCATTGTTATAGAGGAGGGTAGAAATATGATGACAAAGAAAACCCAAGAAATAACAAACCACCTATCGTTGCAACTGTACCTTGTGAAATTTTTGATGCCAACATACTTCCCCCAATAACTGCTACTGATGTACAGATAGTGTGACCTATTGTGGCACCCACAGCAACCCCGAGAGCGTTTTTATGTGTTGCTAACTGCAAATTCAAGGTAATCTCGTCAAATTAGAGATGAGAATCTCGACCGCTTACTTATGAATATTTGAAAAAGACAAACATGAATGAGTAAAAGCGGGCTTATTAATATAGAAGAATATATCTTACAGCAATTGTTGCTATCTGGCTTCGATCCCCCCACTCTGCTAAAAATGTCAATATAAATGACTGCAAAATAAGCATAAAAAATTCCATTGATCAATCAGGCATTAATATATAGCAAAGCGAATTCAGAAAGATTAAATAAAAATGGCTAAACTGTGTTTTTATCAATTTTAACCAATAAGCAGCATGCTTTTGTATTCTTAAACCAGTTTTGTTAACCCTTAAAACACCAAAATGTCTGGTTTTGGAAAAGTATTTCAGTGTAGCATTTTAAAATCTTGGCCTCATTAACTTCTGTGCATCTTATATAAACTGATCAAATTATAACAAGGAAATAAACAATAAAAATAAGAAACCATTGCATTAAATGTACCTCCAAGAAAATAGGGGTACAGAATCTAGAAAAAAACCGTCGGGCAGCCGTTTTTCCTTGTCCAGACTCAAGTTTTTCTTCTACCTGTAAATAGTTTATTGTTAACACAATCAACTTTAAAATATAAAGATTTAATCATACAAAAAAGACCAACAATTTCCAACAAAAATCCATAAGGTATTTACAACAATTACTGTTGTAACATCCAATAAATGATAATCCGTAGGACTGTAAACGAACTGAATGTTGAACTGTTCGGCGGGAAGTTCGTTTATGTTCGTTCGTTTAATAAACGAAGGAACACAAACAAGAAATTTTGTTCGTTAAACCAGAGGTTGCGTTCGTTCATTTATGTCCGTGAAGGTTCGGTAATGTGTTCATTTATGTTCATTCAGTTTTTAGAAATTTGAAACCCTAGTTATACTTTATGCCTCCCCCAACATCCCTCATTTGGCCATTTCAATTTTAGTTTGTGTTAAAGCTTGTCAAACTTCTAAATTTTGTGTTAATCATGTTTCTGATAACTATGTCAACTGTGTTCGGATAATTATGTTAGGTGCTTATTTATTTTTTGGTGGATTCTTCGTGATCTTTGATATGAAAAATGGAGATTTTATTCTAAGATGAATATATGTCCGTGTTGTGTTCATAAACGTTGTTTGTGTTCATTTATGTTCATGAACATTCGTTTGAGTTCATTCGCGTTTGACAAGTGTTCGTGACAGTTCATGAACATATTCATTTCCTTAATTAACGGAAACGAACAAGAAATCTCGTTTGATAAGCGTTCGTGAACAGTTCATGAACAGGCTCATTCCTTAACGAACAAACACGAACAAGGCCTCGTTGGTGTCCGTTCGGTTCGTTTACAGCCCTAACAATATGGAGTGCAAAAGAATAGAAATAAAACGTACCTCTTCCATCTCCTTCTTCTGAGATGCTTTTGAATCTGATCTCCAAGCGATATAGAGCAAACGCAGCCCAAAAAAGGCATAAAGAACTGCATTATTGAACAACAATTTAAATGTCTGCCAATCTCTGTATTTTATATGCACTGTGAATATGACATGATAAGGTTCAACTACATGCCTGTAGCAGCACTGTTTGTGTGCTTCCTAGATATCAAATTTGGAACAATCCTACCAAGCCCTGTAGACAGTATCTGCATACCAAGTAAACCAAAATCAAGCTTAATACGAAAAGATCATAATTCATCATGCATTCGAAATTCAAAATAAAAACAACTTGGATCGGGCTTCTGACAATGACCTTCTAATTATTGCAATTAAGGTTCAGTTAAACATAGTACGTACCGTCATCACAAACAGTGCACTGAGGGCGCCAGATAAAACAATCGACTTTGGATGACGCATTGCCATAAGAGCTGCTATAATAAAAGTCTCATCTCCAATCTACATAAAAGCAATAAATGGAAAACTGAGTTATGTATTTTAAAAGATAAAAAGCTTACAGACGTAGAGCAACTTTATATTATTTGAATAATCGCATAACTGTTTTATTGGAGCTAAGATGTTTTGTGACATTATAAGTGAGCTTTGGGCTACATTTGACTGGTTTTCTATTTAGCTAACTTTTAATTTTCCACCTTTGACCAGTTAGAGATAAAACATAACCCAAATCTAGCCATTTATAAATAATGGGTCAAATAATTCAGTTCCACCTCCAGTAAAATGTGTAAATTTAATCCCCGTAGCTTAGGTTGTGGATTAAACTCTCTAGGGAGATATACGTATGTGTGTATGTATTCAAATCTAAAAACATCATATAACTATTCAGCTTAAGGAAGCTATGATCAAGGGGCAATAAAATGTATATCTTCCTTGTACAACAATAATTTCATCGTTGATAAAATGTATAAGAGCATGAGGAAAGAACACACACCTCACTGACAAGGATCATTGAAAAACTAGCAAAGAGTGCATCAAAAACTCCCAGACCAGAATCCAGATTTAGTACAGCTTTTGGATCAATCTTGTCACCTATTACATTGTTTTTAAGTTCCTCCACAACAACCTGTCCAAAATAAATATACACGTTGAGATGTACTAAGCAAAACTAATTAGCATACCGTACAACGTGCGACATAGAATGGCATATAATAAAATTTAAAACTAAACAAGATTGAAAATAAAACATTTAAATCCAATAAAAAGACACTAGATTATTATTATCATATTAATGCACTTTACAGTTCTTGATTAGGGTGCTTAAGTTAGTCACAATAGCACAGAGTTTCGATAAAGAGTTAAGAAAAAGGTTGACCTGTAACAATAAGCAGCTCTTATCAGAAAAGTGAGAGAAACAACTCTTAGTTAGCACCTCAAAGATTGAGAACTTAGAACACTATCGCAAAGAAAAAAACTGAACCTTGTGGTTTCATTCAAATCTACTTGTGACTTCTGTAATATACCCAATAGGTGATTCATCAAAAGGTGGAATTTGAGGGTTTAGGAATGGGCTTGAAAGTAAAAGATCTTGTTTGTTTAAGGTGATCGGCTTAAGAAAACCTATGAAATAAGCGTTTGGAAGGCCAAATCTAAAAAGTTTTAGTTTGTAAACCAATCGTGTTCTCTATCTCTCTCATTATCAAAGTTTTAAAAAGTGTGAAACACTGCAAGGTAACATGGTCCCCAAAACGAGGATAGAGGCAAGAGGCAAAGGCACACGCATCTCGTACACGAGGCACAATTATCTATAGTTCAAATTATATTCTAGCCACTTTGACTGTTTGACAATACAACAAGACTATCATAAATGGACAGCAAAAGAAATACAAACTTTAATAATACAAAAGCATGAACTATCTCCTAAGTAAAAGTTCAACTATACAAGCTCTATAGTGACTATACACAACTACAAAATGCATAACCTACAATTATTATACATACATATACAACCATATAAGCTATATTTACAATTATAAAAAGCATAACTTATCTTTATATCTCTATGTAGCTATACAAGCTCTATGTACAACCACAGAAGGCATTACCTTTTTATCTCTATGTGCAACTATACATACTTACTCCTTTCTTATATGGCCTACCCACTTTTTTCACAAGCAAACACAGACATGATACTTCCATTCTTCTTTATTGATCTTCGAAATAACTTCTCTTGAAATCAGACGGAGAAGAAAGAGTCTTACAATCAGAGAGAAATTGTTTGTTTTAAGTCAAAAATACACGATACGCAGGAACGCCCTAAGGCACGCACGCTTCCCTGTAGCACAAATATGCGTCAAATTCATTGCCTTACTCACCTGAATTGACCTGTCCGTCACCTTGCTGCACCTGGCGCCTAAAGCGTGCTTTTTAAAACGCAGCATTACCCAAACCCATTTGTAAATAGTAAACCAAAAAACATTTTAGGAGTAACCATACCAACTTCCAACCCAACCAAATCCATAATCATTCCAGTCCTGTGCAACAAACCAACACCCCCTATTCAATACCATTCATGCTATTTACATAGATAAGCAATCACACCCGTGCACATTGGTAATTGATTTCTAGTTGACCTTACAAAATTTTAATCTAAAGAAGAAAAAAGAAAGTTTTAACCTCTCCAAATTCAAAGCATACATACATATATATATAAATACCATCAATCTTCTATTCTCTTTGCAGCATTTGATTGAGTAGATAAGAGTTAAACAGCAGAAAACAAAAGAGTACTTAGATATAGTCATTTTAGAGAGCTTTTAGTTTACATTTTTTGGTTTACCATCAATATCCTGAACCGCTGGAACTCGTTATCTAGTTAGTTATCTTGAATTCCAAACAACTGCCAACTTGAAAGATATAACCATTATGCTTAATTCAGATTTGAGACTTCTGATACAACAACAAGAAGATCAACATACAAGAAAATAATGTGATAATAAGTGAAGCTACCAAATGGCTGACTGTGGGGCTACAAGGATTACAGAGTTTATGTTGCTATGGTTACAAGCTCGCTCCAAGAGACTTGTTGAAGTTTTTTTTTTATCATAAACTGAGCATATTGTGTAATTTCAACATTAGTGCGACTACATTCTCAGTGTATCTATCCAATATCTGTCATTGCTGCACTTTCATCTATACATTCGGACTACATAACATGATTATAACTACAAGCAGATGCCATCAAAATTCAAGCTAAATGCCACCTCTAAACGGCGTAATCTAAACAAAATAAGTTCAAATGCATCAAAATCCTATCGATCTACAAGCAACCGACAAATCTACGGCTAGTTTAGCTTCTCCTGGTAGTCTAAAACAATCTCAATAACAAATTAAACTACTAAACACACACATATCAAACAAAATTAGACAAATTAAACCATATAACTAGGGTTTTAAACACTAACTTTGCTACGGCGACCTAGATCTATGATAGATACGGTTGAATCTTCGTCATCATTGTCACCAGCAACATCCTAAACAAACACAAGAAAATCAATTAAGCAAATCACCATAAGTGGAGTTGAATCAGACAAATGAATAAACAGAATCAATCATGGAGTGTACCTGTGCGTAAAGGCGAGATGCAGCGAGGAAAACGAAGAGGAAGAGGATGAGGAAACCGTAATTTAGATGCGGTTTCATGATTTAGGGATTGAGATCTGAGAGAGACGCAAACTAGGGCTAAATTGTAGCGAATTTGAAGATCTTGTTTGGGGAGGTGTGTGTGTGCATATATAAAGGGGGTGGGGTGGGTGTGTACTGTGTAGGCGCGTACGGTTGATTGAATTAACAGGTCCCGTGGAACGGAAAGGTGAAGGAAACTAGGAAAGTTGACCCTTTCGATCTTATTGAGTTATTGGGATGTTACTCACCGCATTCACTATCATTAAACCATAAATTATAGAGGGGTGTTTCGATGATATATCTTAAAATAAAAAGTTATTTAAGTGTTTAATAATTTCTTCTTGTTTAATAATTTCTGTTAGCCTCATACGTTTTATTTATTGTATGTAGTGCCTAATGGATATAACTGAGATTCATTAAGAAAAGAGGAATAAACCATTACATAATTAACTATTCAGCTAATAACAAAATTTACATCTAATCAGGGTCATCTCAAGCTTATCGAGGATCCAAAGCGGATAATGAATATGAGGGCCTTGTCGCCACAAAGTGCTTCGATGTTATAATTCATACATCATCTTTGTGTATGCATATAAACTTTTTTCTAGAATTTGAGACCCTATAGAAGCAGGGTCTCAAAGCTCTTGCTTTATTTTATTCTAAGAAAAACCACCTCTGCATCTAATCGTAGAAGATTTTTATGTCATGGCCTTTTTTCTCCTTACTCGAGTTAAGTTGAGTATATAGCCAAGTTCTCTTGTGATCCCTAAAGAGAATTAGATCAACATAACCAAAGGTTATTGTTGATTACAGGAAGCTTTTTTACATGTATCTTTTTAGATTCTGGTATAAAAATCATAGTTCGTTTTTATGAGTTTGTTGAGCCAAAAGGTGTATGTTTCTTTTAGTCTCGAAACAGTATAAACAACAAAGTTTTTCAGTTATTTTACAAAAGTTAGTTCTCTTATGAAACGAAAAGAAAAGTGTATGAAATAGTTAGAAGTTATTATAGGATGTACGACTCATTACAAAGAACGTGTACTTTGCTATGTGCCTCTTGTATGCCCAATATAGTACTAATTCTTAAGCCACACTCCATGGTTGCCCATAGTGGCGCAGGTTAGAAGCGGCCGGGTGAGGGGGGAACTTTTCGCTTAGTAGTGTTATATATATAGGTTCCGTATAGAATTTTTTAGGTATATACGTTTTCGACCTCCGGTCGGAGATATAAAGCTTCGCCACAGGTTGCCCATTAACATGAACAATACAAGATATAACTAAACATGTTCTATAAGAGTTGATTTACTCAATCCCACCTTGTCGTTTTCTATCTACGAAATGCATTGAATATTAGCATTACATGTCTTGTTAAATTGGGGTATCTCATTGGTATAATGTGGTAAGAGTCGATAAACTCGCCAAAACAAAGTTATTGGCTCAAGCTTTTGGGAATTCCAGTCTCATCACATACCGACCCACGTAGAGTAATCTCATACACTTTATTTATTTTCGAGGATCATCCTACAACTGAATTTTATCACCAAACTATAATTGTGATCTAAATATTGATGGAAGGGAAATCTAAAGTTAATGGTATATTATATTTCTTATGTGTAATTTTTTGACTTTCATTTGGAAGCAACTAAGAGATCCTAAAGTTTTTAAACTAAGTTGGGATTGGGATCCCATCGAATATTTGAACATGCACGTGGGCTTTTAGCTATTTGGAGTCAAAGGTTGACCTAGAAAGTCTTTTTTGTTTAAATCTCAAATTGTTGGTAAAGTTAGGTTTATTATCAATAAAATAAGATGTATTGTAAATAAAACGCATGTGATGTGTTTGATATGAAGAACTAGCTAAAATATGAATACTTGGATTATGTTGACCAAATAAGTCCACTACACCCCTTTAAGATAACTTTAGGGTCACCGACGAAGTTTTCTGACCATTTGAGCGCAAGAAAAGTTGCTGGTTAGTTACGATCACGGGTTTGACCCAATCACAATATTTCTTTTCCATTTATTTTTATTACAAGCACTAAAGGCCTTAAAACTTTAGTAATTTATTTTAGAAGTTTATCTATTCCTAATACAACCATTTTCTTATTCTTATAATTCTTTTCACTTTTGATTTACTTTTAATGCAATTTGTGCTTCTTTTTTCTTTTTTTTTTAAACGGCCAACAAAATAAAAGTCTGGCTACTTAGGGTAACCCAATGATAAAAAGCAACCCCATAGAATAGTGACCGCAGACAGCATTGGGTAGCCCAAGCCCATCACCAGTTCCAGGAAAAACCCGCCGCTCAAAGGCCCACTGCGGTAAAACTCGATTGGGATCGGATTTGAACTTGAGAGCTCTAGTTGGTGCTCTGATGTATCTTACTTTGAATGCAATTAGTGCTTTGATGCATCTTACTAATAATGCAAGACACTAAAATATGAACAAGAATGAAACTAAACACATGTTTCATTATCTTTTTCAAGCCCTCATCCAACAAAAGTCATATATTTGGCAACACCTTATTAATGTTCTAAAGTCTACATACAACACTTGATGCGAAAACTGAAGAATTAAAGCTCAGACCAGACAAGATCAGAACTGGTTATGTTCAGTTTGATTCTCGGTTTTCGAAGCTTTATAAAATCAGTTCTTAGTCCAAGACCCAAACTATCAGGATCCAGAACACCATGTCTTCAGATTTTATTTAAAAGCAGTACAATGTAACCAAATACATAAATAAAACAGAGCAACACATAGACATAACATGAAAACATCACTACATACCCCTAACTACATCAACCTAATAAGTTCTTTTTTGGTTGAAGTTTGTTTTACTCTATTGAGTTTTACAATTTTTCACCTTTGCCCCTCATTTTCTATGAACTTTTTGACTCATCAACTTTTTAATACGTGTCGGTGTAATTGTTAGTTCGTGTACGTTAACCCCTTGTAAGCATCACTACGCGTGAGTCGCTCTTTCATTCTTGCAACAGCACTCCTAAGTGTCTCCTCATCTTTGCAAAAAGTAAACCTCACCAGATTCTTCCCCTCACTTGGGTCCAAATAAAACACGCTAGTCGGAATTGCTACAACACCAACTTCCTTAATCAAGTACTCACAAAACGCCACATCGTTAGGAAGCCCAAACGGGGTATGATCCACCACCACAAAGTAGGTCCCACTCGAGGGGTAAACATTAAACCCGACACTCTTCAAACCCTCCACCAATATCTCCTTTTTCGCCTTGTAATCTTTCCTTAACTCCTCATAGTAAGAATCTGGGGCCCGTAAAGCCGCAGCAGCAGCATATTGCATAGGTGTCGAGGTGGCAAACGTGAGGTAAGAATGGGCTTGTTTAACACCCCAAATTAGGTGTGTTGGAGCTATGGCCCACCCGATTTTCAAGCCCGTTAAAGAAAACGTTTTTCCTAACGAATTTAACGTCACGGTTCTCTCATACATCCCAGGGAGAGAAGCAATAGAAATATGATCCGTTTCAAACGACAATTTGTCGTAAACTTCGTCACTAAAGACTAAAACGTCGTTTTCGATGCATAATGATGCAATTGATCAAGTTCTTCACGTGTAAACATTTTTCCCGTCGGGTTATGCGGAGAGTTCATGAGAATTGCGCGGGTATTTCTAGAAACTTTCGATTTTAGCTCTTCGATCGGAAGAGAGAAATCCGGAGGACGAAGAGTAATGCATGTAATTTTGGCCCCCGCCATTGATAAAGTGGCTTCATAAGAATCATAAAACGGGGCGAAAACGATTACTTCGTCTCCGGGGTTAATTAACCCTAAAATAGTGGTAGCAATGGCTTCTGTGCAACCGGAAGTGACGGTTATTTCTTTTTCCGGGTTGACTGTGAGCCCGGTGTCTTTATGGAAACGGGCTGCGATAGCTGAGTTGAGCTCGGGGACACCGAATCCACGGGCGTATTGGTTTTTTCCGTCTTTTATAGCTTGAATAGCGACTTCTTTGACAAAATCGGGCCCGTCGAAATTGGGGAATCCTTGACCTAGGTTTATTGCTCCGTGTTCTATGGCGAGCGAACTCATTTGTGTGAAAATTGTGGTTTTGAATTTCTCTAAGCGTTTTGCGACCTGAGAAAATAAAAATGGTATGATAAATATTACCTATTTGCCACTTCTTTATAACTTAATTCAAGAGACTTTTCATTGCATAAAATGTTCTTTCTAATCATTTTATTTATAAATTAGGTCCCCTATGGTTTGTTTTTATTTTACAACTGATTATTCATTTCCAATGATTTAGTTATCACATAATCACATTAAAAGGCCTAAATAACAATCCCTTGCATTTCATGCCAACCAAACAAGTGGGTTTATTACTTTAAATTTCATTCTACTTCACTTCAAAATAAGTTCCCTGTGACCATTCTATTCCTTCAAACCAAACGCAATCTAGGTTAGTGTAATTAACTGGAATTTAGAACATGGCATTATCTTTGAATACACATAAAGCAGGAATGAAAAAACCATGTGGTGACCTCTCATGTGGTATTGTGGTTTCTACACCTAATGAGGTAGAAACTTCAGTCACACATTTATATTCATGACAATAATCCTAGAACACCAACAACCTAACATTATCTCCTAAAATAATATTTGTATTCATGGATCATTAGGTGTCAACATAGGTCAACAGCTTACATAAAATTGAAACACAAAAATCTAATGAACCCTGTACAAACCTACATAATAGAGGAGGCTAAAAATGTAGGTAATATTAATGGTCATTGAACAAAATTTTTGGTTGTAATCACCCAAATGATGTTTTAAGGCATGTATTTAGGATAATTCCAAACAGATTTCTTGTAGTATCGTTTAAAATAACTTCTCACAAAATTCTGTGGCCTGACTTTAAAGAGTTGATGAACTATTATTATTCAGGATTCTTATACAAAGTGTAATATTCGGAAGAATCAATCAAGTTGATAAAAACAAACTGAAATGTCACAAATTTCTAGGTGATTCTATACCTACATATTCCTAAATCGATAATCATCCGATTTGACTTTTGTGTTCAAGTTGATCCTCATTTCAAACTTTAGTCAGTCTCGCTACTTGATAAATGATAATAACAAACAAAACTGTTTATTTGTTTTGAAATAGAGTTGGTACAAGTGAACAGCTCTCATTTCATATAATATCAGCTTTTGCTAAACTTTATACCGATGATACATTCAAAGATCACCGAGCAAAAACAGTATAACATCAAAAATACAGATTGAAAACCTAAACTCACCTCATACCAACCAAAATTGTCAGCTTTTCCCACGAAGAGCTCACGGTTTAGGTTTTCAATCTGTAATTTTGACGCCACGCTGTTCTTTTCAGTGACTTTGAATGTATTCTTGGTACACAGTTTCGCATAAGCTAATAGTCTTTAAAACGACAATTGTACCAACTCTATCTCAAACAAGTAAACAAATCTGTTTGTAATTTTGTCATTTATCAAGTAATAATGAGGCCAACTATAGTGTGAGATGAGAATCAACTTGAAGACAAAAGTCAAATTGATATGACTATTAATTTAAGAATATGTAGATATGGAATAACCTAAACATTCGTGACATTTCGGTTTGTTTTTTTCTTTTTTGGAATATTACACTTTGTATAAGAAATTAAGAATCCTTAATAATCAGTTTTATAGGTTTCAATCAAGTTGCCCAAAGCAAACCAAAATCCCCCAATGTTTCCATACCTAAACATTCATAGATCCAAAAATCCCCCAATTCAACTTCAGTACTTAAATCAAACTACTCGTATAATTTCATTAACCCTAACTATTCCACCATTTCGAACATAATCATTCATTCATAACCTAATTCAATGATAATTACTCTATCTCAAACATGCACACAAAGATCAACTCGCAAACACAAATCCTACAATCGTCAATCAGATCAGTACTCAATCAGGAATAAGGAGCAAACCTGTAACGGATGCTGACGTGTGGAGTCATCTTGAGCCACAACAGATGCTTCTTCTACGGTGGAAGCAGTTGAAATTGAAGCTGCCCTAACAGATAGGCGGCGGCGGCGGTTAATTGGAGAAATGTGAGTAGTCCAGTGTGAGGGTTTGTAAAGGGGGGTTCGAAGTGACGGTCTGATGAAGCAGGATGGAAGAAGCATTTTAATGGAAAAGCGTCCAGATGCGATGGATTCGAGAAAATTGAAAAGGCATGATTCTAGCACTTGGGTAGCGTTTACGATGTGGATTCTTCATTCTTCCACGTGTTTCATTTCATTTTGTACAGGTTTCGTGTGGTTCGACACATTAAGACCTTTAGTTTTCGTGTCATGCTGGTGTTTATTTATTTTGTGTTTGTGTCTTAATATGTTATGTTCGTGCTATAATAGGTCATGTCTGACATGAGATGACAGCTCTAGACTTCACACGACCCTTCAAGGGCGAGTTCGTGTCTTAACAAGTTGTGTTCGTGTTTTAACAGATTATACTTGTGTCTTAACAAGTTGTATGATACGTTTTTAAATTTTTTCGTGTCTTACCAGGTCGTGTTCGTGTAAATTTTTTCGTGTCTTACCAATGGACGAGGACTCCACCCGGAGATGCCACCGTCAGGATCGCTTGCACATCCCATCGAAATCTCTAGCGATTCAAACTTTTACGCCGGATCGCCATATCAAGGTCCTAACGAATGGGACCAATGTTGGAACCAATTCACCTTTGCCAACATTCCTTCCCACCACTCCCCAACACCTCCCGTACAATAAGATGTTCATATGGAACCGGTGGAACAACCTCAGCCGCCACCTGAGCCACCAAGGAGGAAACATGGAGCGCGTGTGTCGGTACATGCAGGTCAACGGTCGGGTTCGTTGTCATCGTTACCCAAAACCTACCCTACCATTCACGAGGACCCACAAATGGGTGGACCCTCCAATGCTTCACTTGTGGTGGAACCAACACCACCACCTGTGGTTCAACCACCACCATCGGGTTTAATAACCCTTTTCCCATATATTCAGATATATCTGGATATGATCCTTTTAACCCATCTACGCCGGTAAATTACCAGCACTTTCGCATGACCCGTATATGCAAGTAGTCATGCATAACGTACTTTACCCATCTCCTTTCTCACCTGCTTATCCACCTACTGAATATCCAAATTATGGGTACTAGTATCCTGTTGTACCCCAACCACAACCTCCACCCCCACTTGAGGCCATCAATGAGGCCTTGGAACGAATGAAGGAAATGCAACAACAAGCGGAGAAGACGAATAAGTTCTTCAAGAAGCTCTCCAAGTTGGTTAAGGAAAAGAAGGACGAGTGAAGTCTCTTCTATTATATAGTCCCTGTGAGGACATTGTTATTTCTTTAGTCCCTGCGTGGACATTGTTATTTCTTTTAGTCCTTGCATGGACAATTAGTTTTATTTACTTATTTCTAGTACTGTAATTTCTTATTGACATTTAATGAAATACTTTGGAATTATATATATGTATTCATCCTCTTCAAGCGAACGTCTCGATTTTACTCGAAATTTATGCTTTGCTATATAATTCCAAAAGATCTTAATGGTTTTGATTAGTCAAGTGGCACAGACCACATTATTTGGCCAGCTTATAGATGATAGTTAATGATGAATAGCCTTCTATCATGATAGTTAAGGAGAGTTAACCTTCTATCCAGATGTGGTGGATTATGTTCAAGCCTCCAAGTCTTTAAGGTCAATACGGCCGTGACTATTAATCGACCATTAAGATACTCCTATGTTAACATTCAGGAATATTCATACTCCTGGTAGTGTGACTTGAGGAACCACACTAGTCGTCTAGGTAAATGGACTACGTCCTAACATATTATATAGCCTATGTGATCAATATGATCCCGGCTAATATCATTAATGCGATGATAATAATTAAACATCCATTAGTGATGTAGTGCCTACGGGCCATAATTAACATCCATTAGTGATGTAAGGCCAATGTGTCGTATTTTTATGTCCATTAGTGACAGGCCAATGTGCCGTATTTTTAAATCCATTAGTGACAGGCCTATGAGTCATATTTTAATGTCCTTAGTGACAGGCCTATGTGCCGTATTTTAATGTCCTTCGTGACAAGCCTATGAGCTATTTATAAATTGTCTTATAAAAATGACAGTTGTGACATTACGATCCACTGTCTGATAATATATGGACTATGTCCAAATTGTAATTTACCTTTGATGGTCCTTTTGAGACCTAGGCCAAAAATAGATAATATTCGTGGAAATGTTAAGCCTAAGAGTTGTGATTATATTCACACTAGTTAAAATAGGCAATGGATTTATATGTCCAAGTTTCATAGCCAATATGGTTATTAATACTATGGCTAAGAGAAGTTTAATTTGGTGTTTAGAACCAAAGCTTCAAGAATGGCTAACTCGGACGAGGCGCAAAGTAGCCACCGAGATGTTAACACCAACAAAGCTGAGAACCTAGCCATTGATAATAATGATTTCCAAGCTTGCATAGATGCAACTGTAGGAAAGGCCATGGAAAAACTTAAAGAAATGAGCGTTACTCGCTCCAAACCTTTGTCTATTCCACTATCATCAGCTCATAAGGAGAGCTCTGTTCACTCTTCAAATGCGAAGAGTGAACCAAGGAAACTAGAATTTAACGATAGGTCCCATTCTTCTAAAGACAAATGTACCTATAAATACTTCGTCTCCTGTGAACTCCGAGATTTCAATGGAGAAAGAGGAGCTGTAGAAGCCTTGAGATGGCTTGATGAGATGGAGACGATAGTGGATATCAGCGGTTGTGCTGATAAAGATGTAGTTAAATATGTATCTCAGTCCTTCAATGGTGATGCCCTAATCTGGTGGAAGGCAATCGTACAATCAACAGGTAAGGTACACCTATACAACTTGGGATGGTCCAAGTTTGTTGACCTTGTCAAGGAAACATACTGCCCACCTCATGAGGTGGAGAAGATAGAGTCAGACTTTCTGACTCTCACAATGAAAATTCTAGACTGTAGGAAGTATGTTTCTGCTTTAACTCCCTGTCTAGATTAGTTTCCTATATGATCACCCCTGAACCTAAACGCATTGCACGTTTCATTAATGGATTTTCACCCGAAATTAAGGGCATGGTAAAGGTTGCTCAGCCTAGTACCTATAGGTCTGCTTTTGACCTATCTCTCTCCCTCACCTTAGACTTAGTGAGACAAAAATGAGTTAGGACTGAGACTGACGGAAAAAGAAAACGGGAGGAGGATAACTCCCAAAGGTTCAAAAAGAAAGGAAATTTTGGGTTCAAGAAGAACCAATAGGCCTGATGATAGACCTTTATGCAAGACATGTAACCGTAGAAAATGGGGGCAATGCAATGCTGACCCACATATTAAACCCTGTGGTATTTGCAAAAGAAGAGGGCATAAGACCCTAGAGTGCAAAAATATTAAGGATGTAGTCTGTTTTGGCTGTAATGAGAAAGGCAATATTAAGCCTAATTGCCTTAAGAACCCCAGAGGTAATGATGCAAAGCCTGGAGAGGCGAAGAAAGGAAATGCTCGTGCCTTCTAGATGAATGCTAGAGAGGCTATTAATGCCAACAACGTCATAACAGGTACATTCCTCATTAATGACATATATGCTAGAGTTCTTTTTTATTTGGGTGCATATAAGTCTTTTGTAGACCATAAGTTTAGCAAACATTAAATTTACCCATAAGAACTCTAGACATAACTTATGAGGTAGAACTCGCTGATGGAACTTTAGAAACAGCATCTTCCATTCTTGATGGATGTTTTATATCCATTACGAATCATTCTATTCCTATCTCTCTGTTGCCAATGAAATTGGCGGGGTTTGATGTAGTCTTAGGCATGGATTGGTTATCTTATAACCAAGCGCGCATTGCATGTGATAAGAAACTCATTGAAATTAAAACCCCATCTGGTGAAATGATCACCATCCCTGGAGATTCACACTATGGATTGCCAGACAAGGTGTCGTCATTCAAGGCATCCAAGTGTTTAGGAAAAGGATGTGTCATTTACATGGCACAAGTCACTATCAACGAGCCTAAGCCAAACATTGAAGACCTTCCAGTCATCTCAGAATATTCTGATGTATTTCCTGAAGAATTATCAGGTTTACCCCCAGACAGACAAGTGGAGTTTAGGATTGATATCCTACCAGGATCAGCATCCGTTGCTAGAGCTCTATATCGGTTAGCACTGAAGGAAATGAATGAATTGAGAATTCAATTAGATGAGCTTTTAGAGAAAGGTTTTATACAACCTAGTTCCTCACCTTGGGGAGCTCCTATCCTTTCGTTAAGAAAAAGGACGGTTCAATGTGGATGTGCATTGATTACCGCGAGCTAAATAAGATAACGATCAAGAATTGTTACCCTCTGCCCAGGATCGATGACTTATTCGATCAACTTCAAGGGGCTAGTTATTTCTCTAAAATTGACTTAAGATCAGGATATCATCAACTGAAGGTTAGGAATGAAGATGCTCCTAAAACTGCCTTTAGGACCCGTTATGGTCATTACGAATTTCTAGTGATGCCTTTCGGGCTCACAAATGCACCTGCAGCATTCATGGATCTCATGAATAGAGTCTGCAAGCCGTATTTAGATAAGTTTGTCATTGTCTTCATAGATGACATACTTATCTACTCTCGTAATCAAGTTGATCACGAGAAACATCTTCGGTGCATTCTAGAATTGCTCATGTAACATCCTTCAAAAAACGGGTTCTAAGACCCAAAACCGATTGTAAATCGAACTTTCGTTGAATAAATACGAATCAAAATTTATTTATTCTTTTACAAATCATCTTAAATATATATATATATATATATATATATATTATATATGTATATGTATATATATGCATAAATAAATATACAATAACTAAAATAACAATAATGATAAAATAAAAGAAAAGAAAAGAAATGAAGACCACGGGAATCAAACCCGGGTCTCCACCCTTAGCCAACAACAAACCAACCACTACACCACTGTGTGCTTGGTGTAAGTCTCTGGAACTTATAGTGTATATATGCGCGTCTAACTTAAAGTCTCCATTCGAAACCCAGTTTGCCGCCAAGGTAATTGACAGAGAGTCATGAGCTGTGTATTCTATTTTAGGTTAATTGAATTCAGTTTCCGTTTTTCCTTTTTAAAGATTCCTGAATCTGGACCTTTTCTACACCCTCATGCACCAACTCTGAACATGCTAAGATTTGGAAATCATACAGGTTCTAAAAACACAACAGTTCGGTTGAATAAGAGCTGGGTGTTAAGCATAACAATTTTGAACGCAAAACGAACATCGAAATCTCGGTAAAACAGTCGCCGGAGTTTCCACCGGAGGAAGATCAACTCGCCGGAAAAACATCAACGTTTGCGACACGTGTTTCGGTATACTTTCCTTTCTTCTTTTCATATCAAATTCACTTTGTCTCCTGTTTATACACAGCAAACAAATCGGAGCAATGTCATTCATTGAAATGTTTAAAATCTGTCAGTAGACTTCTTCTTCCTCAGTTTAGGAAGAAGAAGATGAAGCAGTCTGGAAAGGAACTCACTTTGTCCAACGTGTTGTATGTTCCAGAAATTTGGAAAAACCTTGTGTCGGGTGGCAATTGAACAAGTTTGGGTTCAAAATGGTGATTAAGTCGGATAAGGTCGTGTTGACCAAAAATGGTATGTATGTTGGTAAGGGCTATGCCCTCAATGGAATGTTTAAACTAAATGTAATGGTTGTGAAAGCAATGAATGAAAACACTACTTACCTGATTGAGTCTTCTAATCTTTGGCATGGTAGGCTAGGTCATGTTTATTTTAATTCCATTTGTCGTTTAATTAAACTTAATTGCATACCAACATTCGATATTGACTCAAATAATAAATGTGAAACTTACGTAGAAGCAAAACAAACGAAATCGTCCTTCAAAAGGTCGAACGAATCACCGAACCCCTCGAGATGATCCACACTGATGTGTATGATCTAAAGGCAATTCCTACTCGTGGTGGGAACAGGTACTTCATCACATTCATTGATGATAGTACAAAGTATTTCTATGTGTACTTACCTAAGAGTAAGGACGAGGCCATTGACAAGTTTATCTTGTTCAAAGCCGAAATTAAAAATCAACTAAATCGTAAAATCAAAATTGTAAGGAGCGACCGAGGAGGTGAATATGTTTCACCTTTTATTGATGTGTGTGCGAAAAATGGAATCATGCATGAACTCACGGCTCCTTACTCCCCTCAATCGAATGATATAGCGGAACGGAAAAATCGTACCTTGAAAGAAATGATGAATGCCATGATGATAAGTTCTGGTATAAACCAAAACATGTGGGGGGAAGCAATCTTATCGGCAAATTATGTGTTGAACATGATACCCAATAAGAAAAAAGATGTAACGTCATATGCATTGTGGACGGGAAAGAAACCACCATATAAATACTTGAAGTGTGGGGGTATCTAGCTTAGGTGGTGGTCACACCACCAAAGCGGCTACTAATAGGACCCAAAACAGTAGATTGTGTATTTATTGGATACACCTGTCCTTATTGTTTTCTTATGCATGATTCTAAGAACCCTGGAATATGCAAAGGCACCATAATAGAATATAAGGATGCATCATGGTTTGAACATGTGTTCCCACACTTAAGTAGAAGTAATTCGAGTTCTTCTAGACCGGTCGAAAAAACTGTTCCTGAGGTTGAAAACAATGAACCACGAGAACAATTTAAGACTGAGGAAGTTGAAATCAGGAAAAGTAAACGGCAAAGGACTGAAAAATCCTTTCGGCCTGAGTTTCTTACCTACATGGTAGAAGAGGAACCTCAAATGTACCAACAAGCGGTGCATTCCTTAGAAGGACCTCAGTGGAGGGAGGCCATCAAAAGTGAGATAGACTCTATCTTACAAAATCATACTTGGGAGCTAGTGGATCTTCCTCAAGGATGTAAACTACTAGGATATCGATGGATCTTCAAGAGGAAGATGAAACCTAATGGAACCATCGATAAGTACAAAGCAAGGTTGGTGAGCAAAGGATATAAACAACAAGAAGGTTTAGATTACTTTGATACATAATCGCCAGTCACGCGAATAACATCCATCAGGTTGGTGCTGCCATTGCCGCCATTAGAAATTTGGAAGTTCACCAAATGGATGTGAAAACAGCTTTCCTGAATGGAAATCTAGAGGAAGAAATTTACATGGAGCAACCTGAAGGCTTCACAGCCATTGGGCAAGAAAAGAAAGTGTGTGAACTTGTAAAATTGTTATATGGATTGAACCAAGCTCCAAAACGATGGCACCAAAAATTTGATCATGATATGCTAGATGTTGGGTTCAAAATCAATGAATGTGACAAGTGTGTATATCTGAAGGACACGTCTGATGGATATGTCATTTTGTGTCTGTATGTAGATGATATGCTCATTGCTGGACGTGATGACAAAACCATAAAATCTAAAAGAACATGCTAAAGGCAAGATTTGACATGAAAGACATGGGTCTTGCGGATGTGATTCTGGGAGTTAAAATCACACGAACCCAAAGTGGACTTGTTTTAAGTCAATCCCACTATGTGGACAAAATTCTTGAGAAGTTCAATACAAATGACTCCAACGTAGCTAAGACTCCACTTGACACAAGTCAACATTTAGCCAAGAATTGAGGTGAACTTGTAAACCAGTTGGAATACTCAAGAATTATTGGTAGCTTGATGTATCTTATGAGTTGTACTACACGAGACATAGCATATGCTGTGAGCAAGCTAAGTAGATACACGAGCAACCCAAGTTCAATGCATTGGAACGGTATCACTCGGTTGTTTCGATACTTAAGATACACTCAGGAATACGAGTTGCATTATATCCGGCAGTTATAGAAGGACACTGCGATGCAAATTGGATATCTGACACGAATGACTCCAGATTAACAAGTGGGTATGTGTTCACACTTGGAGGTGCTGCTATATCGTGGAAATCGTCGAAATAAACGGTTATCGCTAGATCTACGATGTAATCAGAGTTCATCGCTTTAGATAAAGCAGGTGAAGAAGCAAAATGGCTACGTCCATTTGTTGAGAATATACCAAGATGGCCTAAGCCGGCAACGACCATTTGTATACATTGTGATAGCCGATCGGCATTTGGTAGAGCTCGTAGCACAATGTTTAATGGTAGGAACAGACATATCAGACGTAGACATAATACGATACGACAACTAATCTATATAGGAATTATCATTGTTGACTACATGAGGTCAAAAGATAATATCGCGGATCCGCTAACAAAAGGCCTAAGTAGAGAGTTATTTCAGAAGTCATCAATGGGAATGAGACTGAAGCCCTTGAAAAATGAAGTTCATATGATGGAAACCTAACTTAATAGACTGGAGATCCCAAGAATTGAGTTCAATAGGAAAACCTAATTGTATGAATTAGTAAGATCACTGTGGGGGGTTAAGCCTACGCATATAAAAAAGGGAGTTTATTATAAAGTTTAGTAAACCTCCTAGCCCATTCCTTAAAGTGACATGTGTGAAGCTAAGCCTATGGCTTTTAATGATTCGACTAAGGTAACCATACATAGTGAATCACCTATGTGAGAGAGAAGTGGGGTCGCTTTGAAGGGTATTATTGAGGCACAATGCTTAATGGCTCTCGGAGAACCAGGCATCATGTTCATGACCATAACGAACATATCTATGAGGACTTGACTTTGTCAGGGAGAGTCTTGTGTGAAATGTATTGTCGTCTACATAAACGGCAGACGAGTTCAAAGACATTAATGTCTACTCAGAGCTAGTGGGCTAAGTGCATTTCACGAGCGAATGTTCAAATGGTAACACATACCTATCGTATGCAAAACTCAACAGCTGAAATCTAATTGGAATAATTTTGTTTGAGATCGACCTCCATTCATGTGGGGGATTGTTGGAAATTTGAGTGTGTGTGAATGAAGTCTCAAACTTTGTCCCACATAGATGTGGGAACAAAGTGGAAGTTAGTTCATAAGGTAAAGTTTTACCTAACTAACATAACCTTGTGACATGTTTTACCAAACTCCTACGCGGGCGCGCATGGGGGTGCAAAAGTTGAACCGAATTTAGTCGAACTTGTGTACGCGCGCACGTCCTGAGGACACGAATGCAGTTTCGAGAACCCGGGCACGCGTGGGGCGGTTTTTGCACTCGTAACCGGTTCTGTTGAATGAGTTTTGAAAGCTGATTCGTTATTGATGACCATTAACTCAGTTTTCAAATTCTAAATAGTTATTTTTTGGCTATTATTATCAGTCTCGAAACTGATAACTAATGACCATTATTAGGTCATTAATTCGCTGCAACGATGACCAAAATTCGGTGATGGTTCTGCGAGTATAAATACAGATAATGCAGATCAGTTGAGACACACAAACCCACAACTATCTTCTTTCTCTCTCTGTTTTCTCTGCAACATCTCTTGTTTCTTTTCAGGCAAGTGTTCAAGTTCGGCAGTGCACTGTTGCTGCTTCGAACCGGCGTACCCTGGGAACAGACGGCGAATTTGTTTAAGGGAATTGTGTCAAACACAAGCCCGATTCACTATTTATGTTTCAAAATTTCTTTCCTTTCAGTACCAGTTTTACTAACATGTGGAAAAAGAAGGCAGAATGGGTAGTTTTCGCCACATATGATTTGTTCAATGAGTACATAGGTAAGACCGAGACCTCACAACAACGCGCAAACTTTCAAACCAGTGGTTACATGCGTTACTTGTACAACGACACGCGCAAGGTGGGTTCTGGAGATAATGTAAGGAACAAGACAGAAATTGATATATACCTTAATGAGTTATGCGATCGTGACAGCGATTTTTTTGGTTTTGACATTATTTTGGTGGAAGAATAATAGTAAAAGATTTCCGGTTTTGTCTAAAATGTCTAAAGATGTGTTGGCGATTCCAATTTCAGCTGTTGCATTGGAGTCGGCTTTTAATATCAGTGATAGTTTATTGGATGATTTCCAAAGTTCTTTGTCGCCTTCATGGCTGAAGCTTTAGTTTGCACTCAAGATTGGCTACGCGAGTCAAAAAAGCAAGTCAAAATGAATGAAGATTCACCTAATCTTGACAAGTTTGTGAAAGGTAGTACTAACTTTTCTTCTTTACTTTTACCATACCAGTCAATGTTGTTAAAACAGGGAGCGGCCAGATCGCATTGGGGACTTGATCTCTAGCCGGTTCGGTTGGCATGCGTCGAGCCAACATTGGTTGGGCGGGCTAGCTTTTTGACGAGTGGTTTTTGAACCCTTAACCTGCAAAAATATTTTTTCTACAAAGTTGGGAACCCTCCCTCTCATTTCATTTTGTTAATAAAATATTCTCTCCTAAAATATCTATATAGTTTTTATTTTTTATATTAAAAACAATATTTCTGTTATTCTTTCAAATATAATCACATAACAATACAGTAGTATTTAGTATTTTTAGTAGCAATAAATATTTTTAAAATTAATTAAAACATCATCTTTATTTGAGTAGAGTTTGACCAGTAAACCAATAGGGTGGCCGGTTCGATTATCTGTCTAGTTTTCAACACACTGATAGATGTTGTTACGTGCTTCATTTCTTATACTTGATATTATCATTATATCATAATCATCATTTTTGTAGATATATATGAACAGGTGGAGGGTGCCTCAAGTGGATGAAGATAAAAGATCATTGTGATTCATATGTGTTGCTTCAAATGTTGAGAAGCCTAGAGCTCATGGTAGTTAGGTACTTATCAGTTGATAATTTGGTTTGAGACTTACGGGTTCATGTGGGTTTGGTCTTGGGTTTTGTTTTCATTTACGGTCAGTGTTGGTTCGCCTCAGTAGAGTTAAACTTTGGTCTTTCCTTTGCTTTTCCAGTTTAATCCTATGACGGTTATATTTTCTATTAAAATTGTTTTGTTTTCTATTTGACAATCTGATTCTGTTTGATTTCCCTAACTCTAATTTGGTTATTTTTAGTGTTTCTAAGTTGAAATGATGAGAACTCACAAGAGTTTTGATTTCACATACAGTTTTTAGATTCAACAAGAGTGTTTGTTAGTAGTGTATCAATATGGACATGCAAACGGTTTGGGTTAATGGGTAAGGTTCGTTTCATAATACCCGGATCTATTACAACGATAGATGTTATGCACTGTTTTTTAACTTACCATATAAATAGAGCACGACGCCACGACGGTGGAGCATGATAGTTACAAACATTCATGTAATATCTAAAATGATTGATAAATGATAATATATAATAAACTCCCATATATGATGTATTTACATGTCCTCTATCATGTTACTTTTAATAATTGGACTAAAGTGTTGCAAAATAGAGGTCAAAAGTATAAATATTCCATGTGTTATAAAATCTCATGTTTGTGTTTACTGTCCAAAAGTGTAAGCATACAATGGATTATTGTAAGTATACAATAGAAGACTAAAATCGACACCTAGGGTGCTAAACGGGTCGTTTTTGCAGGTTAGGGGGTTTAATCTGACATGAACTCGAACATGACCCTAACCTGAAAATCATGTTAGACATATAAATCCGAACACGACAAGAATATTTGCGGGTTGATACGAACGCAACCTGTATAACCTGGTTTTTTTTTTGCATATTAATACGTTGAGCAATTCAATGACAAAACAATACAAATGTATGTAAAACAATTACGTTTTAATTATAAAATATTTCTATTTGTCTTTTATTGTTTAGACTTCGACATAAAATTCCCGACCAACTTGATTTATGACATAGAACACATTAAGAGAGTAAAATTAAAAATAAATGGGTTAAAAACAATTACGTTTTAATTATAAAATATTTCTGTTTGTCTTTTATTGTTTAGACTTCGACATAAAATTCCCGACCAACTTGATTTATGACGTAGAACACACTAAGAGAGTAAAATTAAAAATAAATGGGTTAAAGCGGTTAACGGGTGAATGTGACCGTTTGGCTAAATAGGTTTGATCTCAAACTGACCCGAACTCGTTTATACTACACAAAACTTGCAAATTTCATGTTAGGTTCGTGTCGTGTTAGAAATTCACACCCTCAAAAAGTTGCACCATAGCTTAAAGGCGCCACAAGATTTCAACACAAGAGTGTACAAATGAGCGCATAATTGTGTGCTACATATTCAACTATAAATTGTTGTTCCAAAATGGAATTTTGTATCGGTCTTCGAGAGCTTTTCCTAGCAATTATCTCAAAGCACTTTTGAACCATACTTTTGTTATACACCATACAAATCTGTTTATGGAAACTCTCTTTTAAATCTCTCTCTATATGTTTGTAGGGCCCTTTCTATCAAACATAATAAAATTGTAAGTAAGTGTTTACAAAACATGGATGTTACAATCGAATGCATAAAACCTGAGCTCAATGATAAATCTATAAACCTGAAATGGGTTAAAGTATCCAAATAGTTTAAAAACATTCGTGGGATGAGACGAGTATGATTTTAGATGATACTCGCCAATTACTCAAACAGCCGACTCTGTATACCTGCATCAGAATAAAATATACTATAATAATATATATTAAATAACATCATCTTAGCTACAGTGTAGAATTTTTATTTTGACCACAATGTGTCTTTTTTCCTTTGTTTTTATCAATTTTTATGTTTATCACAATATTTTCCTTCTTCCTTTAATCTCTATTTTTTTACTACAAATTACACACGTGGTGTTCTTATTATTATATTATAACTTTCATCAAATTACATCACAAAAAAGTATCATAGCGACTACAATGTTAGGTGTTTTTTTAGATTATCCCCTATACTCTATAAATAATATGCGTTTCTTAATAGTTTAATTTTCCTTTTATAATTTCGTTCGTTAATTTTGTTTTTACAAAACCTACATACGTGACATAATTTTACAATTGTTGTATTTTGTTTTGATTTTGGTTTTTACACATTTGTATTTTGCGTATATAAAATTATATAACAAAAGGTACTATAGCGGCTACAATGTTGGGTTCTCTTCCCTATGCACTATAGATAATATATGTCTTTACTCAGTAGTTTTATTTTCCTTTTATAACTTTCGTTTGTTAGTTTTTTTCTTACAAAAATTAAATACGAGATATAATTTTTTACGTTTGTTACATTTTATTTCGATTTTGTTTTTTTACACATTTATGGTTTGTATCTTCATACTAGTCTTTGCCGTTTGGTCCGTATGAGAATTCCCCGTCGCAAACGCGCGGTGAGGAAATCCTAGTTATATAATAAAAAAACTTAGCAAATAGTATGTTGAAATTGTTATAAACTTGGAATTATTAAAATTACAGAATTTTGAGAGGTCTAGTTGAATATTTAGTATTCCGAGTTGGTTTTTACGATAAGTTTAAGATCATGTTTCAAGTAATAAACATCTCAACATTTAATCTTTAGTCACACTAGACCCTAAACAGTCTACCTGTGAATCTAATGTGAATTGAGTAACAAATACCTAATAGATTTGAGAGCATACATGAATCATGATTTTATAATTGATATGAGATTGAAATTATAAATATCTCTTCCATAATCGACTCATCGCCGTCCCTGTTTACAATTCATGACATGCGACATAATAGAGTGGGGCATACACCTAGTTTAATGCTTGTGTCATCTTATTTGTTAACTTTAACAATCATAGCACAACATTCATGACTTACCAACGACGAGCAAAAATGGTGGGATAGTGACATGTTTTAGGGACTATTTGGCAATTTATGAATAGTTAACTGCTGAATCAGTAAGAGGTCTAAACTATTAAGTGCTGAACTCGTAAAAGATCTGAACATTAAGAGCCAATATAATGGTTAACCATTCAGTGTCAAATGTCTGACCAATTCAGATTATAGGTCTTAACTATTCAGACTCAGTATAATGCTTAACCATTTAGAGACGAAACAAACAGTTTGAGCCATTAAGTGTTGAAACAGTAAAATATATGAACCATTAAGAGTCTAATTAAAAGGTAAATAAACAATCCTTAGTTATGGTTGGTTTAACACAAACGTAAGCAGGAATGTTGGATGGCTTATGTGCTTGCGACACAACCTGCTTAACCTCATATTGCATTTTTTCACCATGAAGATTCATCATGCCTCCATAATAACTACTCACATACATCCTTATTATCTTCTTATTTCCTCACATTAACAACTCGCATTGTTTTACATTACCACTATATGTCTATAAAAAACCATAAGATGATACATATATGTGTGTCCAGTCTAAGATACCTTTATATCGGTTGGTGCCTTGTAAACCTTACTCGAACATGTTGGTGTTCATGCATTCTTGTCTTATGGTAAGTTAAAATGTATACACGTTTTTTTTTCTAACACTAATAATCCAACAATCGATGTTTACAATCACATTAGTGGCATAGACTATTTTTGTTTGATTACATGTTTTTTGGAGAAAAGACTTGAAATAATCACTTTAGTTTGAGTTTGTACATTGACAAAATATACTTATACATTGACTTAATAAAGTAAGTATAAAGTACTTTGTTTTTGTCTCGCCACCACCTCTTTATTTTGGTAAATCAGAAAATACATTCAACCACTCTTGTGATACCAAAGCTCCATTATGTTATTACAAGTCACTAAATTATCAATGTCATAATATTTTGCATACGTTCTTAACTTAACATTAGACAATGATAGTTTATCATCAACTACATGTATAACGTGATATTGTTACTACATATCTTAAAAATGTAATATTAATTGTATATTGCTCGACATTATCTTCATTTAACTTCAATTATAATCAAACCTACATGTATTTTTTTAATTAAATTTTATCATCAAGTTTTTATATATTTATTGAATATTACAAACAAATAATATCATAAATAGTTGTATGAACATTTTAGTTCAGGCCTATTATGACAGATATAGATTATATAAATAAGCGACACATAAGTGATTAATAATCATAAAAGCAATATAATTTCTTATATTATTTTGATAACATTGATTAGCCATCTGTGTATACTTATACAGCGAGTTATTAAAATTTTGAAAATAGAAAAACTAAGAAAAATAAATCAATAATCATATCCAGTAAAATATCACTAATAGTCAAGCTAATGCTAGCGTTTGAGGAGGGTGAGATATAGACATACCTTACCTCTATCCAATGAAACAGAGAGACTGCTTCCAGTGAGATCCTCAGCTCCAAAAACATATCCATATACACGAGCCATAGAATATATATATATATTCACACAGCTAGACAAAAAAAGCAAAGAAAAAATATTGTACTAAAAACGCTCCTAGTAATCTATTAAACCAATAACACGTTAATAACACATTAGACAAGTGATCACATCCATAGGCCACCGTATAAATAAATAAATAAAATAAAATATAAGCTAAGCTCCTAATACAAGAAATTAGTACAGGTAACACCCCTTAAAGTCCTAACATTAATCCTACGTCTCTACGAATTCTTATCCTCGACCATGTCCTCAGAGAGGTATAAGTATAACATATCATTTCTAATTACATCCTCCCAAGTTTTCGGCCTACCTCTACTCCTCCTCCTCTTACAATGAGACTTTCTACTATTCTAATCATGGTTGTCGTCTTTTTCCTCCTGACATGCCCAAACCATCTCAACATCAGGTCCCTTATCTTTTCAGATATACCAACTACTTCTAACCTCTTCCTTAAAACCCCATTTCTTATCCTATCTAACCTGGTGTGCCCACACATCCACCTCAGCATCCTCATCTTAGCTACATCCAACTTTTACGCACATGTGTCTTCTTGATAGCTCAACAACCTGTTCTGTATAACCTAACAGGTCTAACTACAAATAGGGATGAGTTCGGTACCAAAATTCGCCAAATATGGTACCAGTACCGAAAATGTTCGGTACTTGTCACAGCCCCCGACCTTACCCTAGGCGGGAGCCGTGCGTAGATACAGTAGTATTGGTGTTCTAATAAGTTTCACAGCGGAATTTTCATCAGGACTGGGTGTCAGGAGAATTTATTAGAGTTTTTAAAACACCAAATTTCATTTCTTAAATTGTGTGGTAAACCCCGTATTTACATAAAAGAATTTCATTGGGAAATCCTTGTTTACATAAAAGACATTTATTCCAGGGTTACATAGTCACTTATTTAAGCTGAAGTGTTTCACCACACTTTTCCTTGCTTCACAATAAATCCCCTTAAACGCGTTTTAAAAACATTTGGTCAGTAAAAAATACTGGTGAGTTCATTCAGTTATAAGAAAACATATTTTTATAATTTACAGCATTAAGGGTTTTTATATTTATTTATATCTATCAATTACCCTAAATCGGTAATGGTCACTCGACCGGATTTGTGACTATGGTCATATCACTCATTGGCTAACCCGTTGTCCAATGGTGAGGCTTATCAAGTAATGTATACAAAAGGCCACACACAGGCAGTAATTGCAGAATACAAAAACTTAATCACTGTAAATACAACTTGTAAAACATTTAGCGTTTTGCAAAAGTAGTTGAGAAAAGAGAATGACTCACTTTGAAGGTTTAAGTTGACAGGTCTTGCCTACTGGTTTAAGGTTGGTATACCTAATTAAATACACAATGCACACGTATTAGTGTGTTAACTCAATTAAGCTTTTACGATAATCACGAGATCAAAACCCACGACGAATGACAAAGTATAGCCGGGTACCGGTAGTACTTAAACATCCATTGGATTGGTTTCAATCGATCGGATATAGTACTGTGTCAGTGATTAGAGTTATTACCCTGATATCGAGCCAACATTTCGGAAATTTAAGGCTTCGGGTATTGTGGCAGTGTATGGAGAGAGAAAGAAAGTGTTTGAGCGAGTTTGGAATGCCTGATTCTCTCGCCTTTTATAGCTGAGAATTGACCTCGTCGCATTACGCGACAGTGGTATGAGTTTAGATTCACGTAGCACGAAAGGGTTAGGCTAGGGCATAGGTGGCATGAATCACCACGTAGGTTTGCCACATGGTGCCATGTGTCCTCTGGCGCTCATAGGGGCGTTGCGTTACGCGACCCCTCTCTCTTGTCACCTTCGTGTAGCACGAAGAGGCCAAAATATGGTTTTCTTTGTTTTCGGTGCCGGTTTCAGTCGTTCGTGTTTGGGACTTTGATCAGGGTTCGTTCTAGGGTATTTTTTAGTGTTGTTACAGTACGATACCGGTACCAAAAGTACTAGTACTGAAAGTACCGATACCAAAAACGCCAAAAAGTGGGTACCGATTCAGTACCGTAAATAATTTGGTACCGGTACCCAGTATCACATGCTTATCCCTAACTACAACCCTGTAAAAATTTCCCAAGTAGCTGACCTTCACCTACACCACCCAACCTGGACGTGATGGGATACATCACTGTCCAACTCCCCAAACCTTTGTATAAACGATTCTAAAAGCCTGAATTCAGTTACATTTGGAACTACTTGTCCTTCAATGGTGATCTAAGGGTCCTCGTTGTTGTCGCCAGCACCACTGAAATCACAATAAAGGTATTTGGTCTTAGAGCGACTAATCCTTAAACTTTTGCCTTCTAAGATTGCACGCCACTCATCTAACCTCTTATGTAGTCTTCATTTACTCTCCGCAACTAACACAATATCATCCGCAAATAACATGCGCCACATAACTGCCTCCTAAATCAACTTTGACAACTCATCTAGGACAATGGTTGACAACTCATCGAGGATAACCGCAAAAAGAAACGTACTGAGCGCAAACCCTTGATGGAGTTCTGCATCCATAGGGAAGAAATCGATATTGCCAACAAGCGCACAAACGCTAGTTTCAATCTTAACATATATATCCCTAATTATGTCAATAAACTTCCCCAGTATTCCTCACTCTCCAAACTATCCAATATCAATCTACGAGGTACATTATCATATGTCCTAATAAATAAGATGTAGAAGAACATTTAAACCGTAATATGGAATCATATACATACATGACATTGTAAATATTATGTTATTTGTCATTATTATATTTAGAAAGAAAATATGAACATAATATCCGATTATGACATGTATCGATGAAAATAGCAACTTAAAGTTAAAGTTAGCAGTATTTATAAAATTAATTTTATTATTCTCCATGCTAAACATATATCTAATTTGTCATTAAATTAAAATAAAATAAACTAAAAGCAGGAGAAAACGTGTGTTTTCTTTTTGTAAAGGCTGAAAGGGACAAATAACTAGCTCGAGTTTTAGTTGGTGGCGCGCGTGCGGAAAAAGCAAATAAGTTTTTTTTTTTTTTTAAATTTTTATTTTTACAAAATAATCTTTTCGTTTTTTGGTTGGTTGTTCTTCTTCTCTTTCTTCTTGCTCGTGTGTGGAGAGAAACAGAACGCACCAGAAACAAACTCTCTCTCTCTCTCTCTCTCTCCCCTCTTTCTCTCTCTAAAACACACACACGCACGCATTTGATCGGCGACTGTGAGTCTGAGTGAGTGGATTTTCTAAATTATCAAAAACCTAAGGTGAATATGTGTATCGTATTGCCAGAGATTCAGTTCCGGTGGTGATGGACGACGTCGTTTTTGTTCCGGTAGTGGATATATGGAGTTTGATAGTGGAATTCAGATGTCACGATCTCTGGTGACCGCCGAACTGTCTCCGCCGTTAGATGACGGTCGTGTTCTATCTCTATATAGATTATATATATGTGTGTTTGTGTGTTTTAGTGATTAGATGTGGAGAATGTTTGTTTTGTGGAGCTGATTTTGACTTTGTTGCTGAAATTTGGTTCAATTTTGGCTTTGTTTCACAAATGAACTGTTTTAGACTGTTTTATTGGTTCTGCAGTGTTTGTTAATTCTGTTGCTGTGTTTGGTTGTTATGGCATAAATCGAGTTATTGTTCATTACTGAGATATGTAGAAAAGTATGTTGTCAAGTTGAAGATTTAAATGCTATGTGACATGTCTTAATTATCTTATTTTGCTCATGAGTTTGAAGCAATTAGCACCTGGAAGTGATTGGATATTGTTTATTTAGTAATTCGTATAAACCTTTTATCCTGATTAAAAAGTTATATATGTTTCCTGATTTGAAGAATTTCATTTTTACTACTGTCACAAAGCTCATGAACATTACTGAAATGTTAACTGCTTCTAGTTGATTATGCAATGAGAAATTTACACAAATAGCATATGCCTCTTTTTGGTATACAGTAATAGTTTTTGGTATTTTTGTTGCTATGTGGAAGGGTACATTAGCGGTAACTGGTAAGTAGACAATCCCAATGCTGTACCAACCAATACAATCCACTTTGCCTAGTAGGAGTCCGTGGATTTGTTTTTGGTCATTGGCTTATTGCTCTTACTCAAGCATCCTTAAGTGTTGGGCTTCTCTCATTCACAACCATGCGCCCAAAAGACATTCCTTGTGAACCCAACGTCTCTCGTGTCCACTGGCCGATGTGGGATTTGTCCAGTTCGTTACAGTTGTGGTATTCCTATGCTCAATTCATTTATAGAAAGAACAGATTATAAGAGAAAAATAGGTAAAAATAGAGGGAAAGCAAGCAAACTCCAGATTATTAACTGTTATTAGTTGTAACTGTAATCAAACGTGCAAGCTGCTGCTATATGAATGTTCATAAATGCTGATAACTTCTTCAGGTAGTTAAAAAGCCCTTTTCAAAAGGAAAAATATGAGCAACAATCTATTCCATAACAGCAATATTTAGAGATAACAAAAGTGTTGCTGCACAACTGAAATTTATGTATAGAAAAAATAAACAATTTCATTTTGGGTGCCTGTTTAGTTGGTCAAATTCGGTCAACAACCTAGCTAACAGCTGCGATAGTATTGCAGATGCATTGTGGCAACTGAACTTGAGATCAAGTGAAGCAATGGAGTCACGATCGTACCCTGTGCGTGAAGGAGAGCCAGATTGCTCATACTACATCAGAACTGGTCTTTGTAGATTTGGGGCAACATGCTGCTTCAATCATCCTCCAAACCGGAGTCTGGTAAAAATTGGTTCTGTGATTCTAATAACAGTATCTTTGATCATTAACGAGTTAAAAATGGTAAAACTGTTTATATATCTGTTAGTACTGCCAAAACGGTATCTTTTTTATAATGTAAATGACATGCTTCACTTTTTTGTTCTTTATAATATGTTTAGCAATCATTATGATAAAAGCTGTGGAATCCTTTCACGCAGAATGGAATTGCTGTCCGTTGCGTATGACGCAAGGCGGAAGTGAAAGGAAAGCTAGATACGTTCTAGCAAACTTATAGATAAAGCCCAAATCGGATATATTTTATTGTGACATCAATAAGTTGTTCTTAAACATTACGGTTGAGCCTATATTTATAGGCTATTTTAGCAAGCTACACATGAAATTTGATCAAAGTAACTGACATATTGACTAGAAGCTTAAATGAAATTAAGTTTGGTCAAAACAAATTTAACTCTAAACCTAATAAAAACCAGCAATCTAAAATAAAGCTGATTTTTAAAAAAATTATACATGCTTTCTAGGAGTTATTGAAGCAAAGAGTTCCATTTGCTGTGTTGTTTAGATTCTCCACTTGCATATATACATTACACCTTTATAATCTATTTATAAAAACTAAAGTTTTTATGACACTTAAATTCGATAATAATTGTTCGTGTTATCATTGGTTTTAGGCTATTGCAACTGCAAAAATGAGAGGAGAATATCCAGAGAGACCAGGACAACCTGAATGCCAGGTATGTATATTATCTACCGGAGTAAAATGCCATTTTCGACAGTTTTGCAACTTTCGTCCAAAGGTTTGTTATTTCGCACCTGAATCCAAAAGGTATGAAATCTTGCCATTTTCATCTGGCTCGTCTCCGTTAAGCCAGGGGTATTTCCATCTTTTTTGTTAACTTAAAGGGCAATTCGGTCTTTTTCACGTAAAAAGAGTGAATACCCCTGAAAAAGACTGAATTGCCCTTTAAGTTAACAAAAAAAGACGGAAATACCCCTGATTTAAAAGAAGAAAAATGGATGGAGTTAACGTGCCGGATGAGAATGGCAAGATTTCAAACCTCTTGGATCCAGATGCGAAAAAAAAACCTTTGGACGAAAGTCGCAAAACTGGCCTAACATCAGGGACGAAAATGGCATTTTACTCTATTCACTGGTTTGGGGTTGTTTAGGACTTTGCATTTCTACATGTCACTCATGTACTATTTTTTTATGGGGTTCACTCCAGTACTACTTAAAGACGGGTACCTGCAAATTCGGAGCAACATGCAAATTTCATCATCCTCGAGACATAGCTGGGCGAGTTTCACTGAATGTTTTGGGATATCCACTTCGCACGGTTTGCATTTGCAGCTCTTGTTATTATATCATCTTTCTATGGTTTTTTGAAATGATTTCATAATGATATCATGCAGAATGAGCCCGAGTGTCCTTATTATCTAAGAACAGGACAATGCAAATTTGGAAACACTTGTAAATTCCATCACCCTCAACCATCTAACATGATGATCGCGTATAGTGGTTCTTCGGTTTATCCCACGGTACAGTCACCAACAAGTCCAGGTCAGCATTCGTACCCAGGTGGAATTACGAATTGGTCCATGTCTAGAGCTTCCTTTGTTCCTAGTCCTCGCTGGCAAGCCCCGTCAAATTATGCACCGATGATTCTACCTCAGGGTGTGATTTCAGTTCCTGGATGGAATGCCTACAGAGTAAGCTCAGGTTTAAAAACTAGGGGTGTAAACGAGCCGAGCTCTAGCTCGACTTGTTTCAGAGCTTGAGGTTGCCACGTTTCAAACTCTATATCAAAAGCTCGAGTTCACCTCGTGTAATAATATATATTATGTAATATAAATCAATTTTAATTATATTAAATAAAAGATATTGTATTTACACGATTAATAGGCTCGTGTAGTCTCATTTACGCTTGCGAGCCTAGTCAAGCTCGATATGCAGTTGGGGCTTGGGCTTGTTTGTTAAATGGTATTAATTTAGGCTCGAGCTCGTTTAAGTGTAGCACGTTTGAGTAGTATATCCAAAGCTTGATTTCAGCTCATTAGAAATTTTCAAGCTCAAGCTTGGCTTGTTTACTTCTCATTTGTTTTTTCTTGATCATTTTATATCCATACACACATATATAAATACACGTATAATTCTATATAAATAACATAATATATACATTATTTACTTATTAATTTTTAATAATTATACATATAATAATAGGGAAAGGGTAAAATGAGAACCACCTTGAGTTGTGAGAACCGTGAGAACTAGACCTTACAAAAGGTTTTTTCAAAAAACAAAAATTTCTCAATGTTATTAAAAAATGAGAACCACCTTGAGTTGTGAGAACCGTGAGAACTAGGCTCGTTTGTTAACTGAGTTTCAATCTAGGCTCGAGTTTAGACTCGGGTTTATTTAATCTCAGCTGGATTCGAGCTTTTAGCGAGCCGATCTCGTACTCACAAGTGGCGTGACTCATTTATACCTCTAGTTATAATATGCTTATTTGCAGTTTCTTGATATTATGTTATCTATTCGTGTTTGGGTGTGCGTTTTGCCTTTTTGGAAAGTGATTATGTGATCTTGAATCATCATATAATCAAACAATCATTTGTAATATAACGGGTTTGGTGGTGACGTTGCAAACGTCTCATAAAAACATGACTAATAACGAAAACGTCCTTAAAATTTGGAAAAGACAAAAATACCCTTATGTAGTTAAGTGTACAATGTCTAGATCTCTTGGCAACTTCTTTTCAGGGTTCAATTTCGTCTTTGGAGAGCCAACAGCAAGCAGCTGGAAACAATCAAATGTATGGAACTTCACATATGAATGAATCAGCTAATGAACCATTAAGTGGAACGTATTCTTCGTATTATGCATTACCAACGGAAAATGTATTCCCCGAAAGACCCGGTCAGCCTGAATGTCAATTTTACATGAAAACTGGTGACTGTAAATTTGGTGCAGTTTGCCGATTTCATCACCCTAGAGAAAAGGTGATTCCCACACCTGATTGTGCTTTGAGTCCAATCGGCCTTCCTTTACGCCCGGTTAGTTATAATTATTTATATATTTATATTCATTTTTTCTATTTCATCACATAGTGAAATCTTTCATCCAAGTTAGAGGTGTAAATTCCAATAGGGTTACTTATGAATGGGTCGATTTAGGTTATTCCTGATCTCAAACTATGCAGTTAATGTGGTAAAAAATCGGATATCGGTCAAGGACCAATATTATCAGTGGGGTATTGGTAATTTTAATATCATGCAGAATTTATAGCAATTTAACACTAACAATTCAGTATCCTCTCCTACCATCAACAAATTAACTTTATGCAACTTGCAAAACTCTACAATTGTAGCAAGTAGGAACTGATTTAAGACTTAAAACACTAATAATTAACAACTAAGACTTAAAACACTAATAGCAGCAATAAGAAGAAAGACGAATGGTAGAACTAAGAAGAAAGGTACCGATGGCGATATATTGGTGAAATATCGGTCAATATCGCCGATAGTATCTATTATCGGTACCGATATTTGGCACTAATATTTTAAATGGGGACTGATAACCGATATAACATCGATATTAACTGCATAGATCTCAAAAGGGTCATAGGGGCGTGTTAAACTTCTCGTCAAGTGTTTTTTTAAAGCATACAACCTCTTAAATCATTTTATTTAGTGACTTAGATTACTATTTGATGATAATATTGTTCTTGTAATCTTTTTTAGTGTATTAGTTGTCTATTAAGATACAGAGAAAAACAGTGTTTTCTGACCTGTATTAAAATTGACCCGTTTTTAAACTTAATGATGTGCTCAATTTGGTTACAGATGACTTTCTAGCTGTTCGACCCATTTGTAAGCAAACGGGTCAAAATCCTTCCCCCCAGTAAAAGAAAGGAAGAGTAAAGTACATGGATGGTCTTTGTAATTGACCAAAATTTTGTATTTAGCCCCTAGCTCCTTGTAAGTATATGGATGGTTCCTGTGGTTTACACTTTGTAACGCATTTAGTCCCCAACTTTTGCCAAAAGTACATGGATGGTCCCTGTGGTTTGCACTTTGTAACGCATTATGCGTTACAAAGTGCAAACTACAGGGACCATCCATGTACTTTTGGCAAAAGTTGGGGACTAAACATGTTACAAAGTACAAACCACAGGGAGCATCCGTGTACTTTTGAAAAACTAGGGACTACATCCAATATATTGGTTAACCACAAAGACCCATCCGTGTACGTTACTCAAAATGGAAATATTCTTTCCCAATAGAATGATTAACATATTTATTTCCAATTTTCAACAGGGAGAGCCTTTGTGTATATTCTATTCTCGTTATGGGATATGTAAATTTGGTTCAAGTTGCAAGTTTGACCACCCAATGGGAGTCTTCACGTACAGTTTCGCCCCAACTTCACCTCATCACATTTGTTAGTATCATCCTCCGGTAGTGGCCCATTAAACATGACATCAGCAGGGCCCGTTAATGGACCAATTATTCTATCAGAAATAAGACAAATGCCGTCCAGTGAACAATAACAATACCGTTGACCCGGATGAATAATTATTTCCTAAAATCATTATGTGGTATTTAAACTGATTATTGTAAACTTCATTTATGTTGTTGATGTACAGAATAAAGTCAACCCATTCTTCTGGAATTCAATTCCATCTAAAGGCTCAAATTATCAAAATCTGCATTTTGTAAATTTTTAATTTCGGTCAACTTTTGGTCAAACACAATGTGGACATTTTCCCGCATGATCTGTGAAAGATTAACTGAAAATCTCTCAGCACGGCGGTTCTATATCAAGAAATATTTCTTGGTGATTATTGAACAGATATTATAATTTATAAATATATAACATTATGGTTTATACTTTATATTATGTATTCTAATAATAAATCTTGTTATTGCAGATACTACTGATGTCAATAAATGAGAAAACCGCTGTATTTCAATTCAAGATAGTTCTTCAAGAATCTTGCAAACAAATGAGGTATGATAATAGATTAATAAAAACTCTTACATGTAAACTAGATTTGGTGGGATGGGCAGTAAGAGGTGGGATTGGGTTGGGTCAAGGTTTAAAAGTATGGAATCGTGCTGCGAGGCGTTCTCTTTGTCTTAGGAAGCATACGCTTCGAGGCGAACCGGGGTGTAAGTCCGTGGCGGAATTAAAAATAACAACCACCACCATACCCAGTAAAACTATCAGTGACCCCCTGGCTCCAAAACAACCAACAATCAGATAGACGAAAGATGGATAAGTAGATAGCGTAGCAGTAGTCAGATATATCATCAGAAACAACATATAGGCATAGATATAAGAAAATCATCATATGTAAGGTCTACCTATAGTTTAAAATCCCCCCCCCCCCCCAAGACAAAGCTAGGACACGCCATACCCTCCCTTAAAAGTCCTTAACCTTAATCCTACGTCTCCACGAACTCCTATCATGAACCATGTCCTCGGGGAGGTGCTACTCTACCAAATCTTGCCTAATTCGCTCATCCCAAGTCAACTTGGGCCTGCCTCTACTCCTTCCTTCCATTGTCGTGGTTTCCACTGCTCTAACTAGTTCTGTCGAGTGCCTCCTCTTCACATGCCCAAACCATCTCAATCTCTCCTCTTTTAACTCGTTCGATATACTAGCTGCTTCTGACCATTTCCTAGAAACCTCACTTCTTATTCGGTCTAACCTCGTGTGGCCACACATCCACCTCAACATCCTCATCTTTGCTACCTCCATCTTGCGCGCTTGTGTTTTCTTGATGGCCTAACAATCTGTCCCGCATAAGATAGCCGGTCTAAGTGCTACCCTACAAAATTTCCCCTTTAATTTTGTTGGGAACCTCTTATCACACAAAATTCGAGTGGCTGCTCTCCACCTACACTAGCCAACCTGGATGCAGTGAGATACGTCACTATCTATCTCCCCGTCCTTTTGCACAAACGATCCTAAGTACTTGAACTTAGTTGTTTGTGGGACCACTTGGACCTTTAATGGTGACTTGAGTGTCCTTGTTGTCACTTGCACAACTGAAATCACAATAAAGGTATTCAGTCTTATAACGACTAATCCTTAAACCCTTGTCCTCTAAGGCTGCTCTCTATTCCTCTAGCCTCACATTTAGGGTTTGTCTCTTGAATCAACTTGGACAACTCATCCAAGACAACTGCAAAAAGAAACAGACTCAACATGGACCCTTAGTGGAGTCCTACCACAGGGGAAAGACTCTGTATCTTCTATAGGCCCTAGTAATGGTCCTATCATACATATCCCTAATTTAGTCTATATACCTCCTAGGAACTCCCCTACCTTCCAAGCTTTCCCAAATCAGTCTACGTGGCATGTTGTGATATGCCTTTCCAAGGTCAATGTGCAGATCCCCTTCTTTATCCTATACTTTCCCATTAATATCCATAGAGTGTGAATCGCTTCCGTACTTGGGCATGGCATAAAACCAAATTGGTTTACTTTAACTTGAGTTTCTCTTCTAATCCTAGTCTCAATTACCCGTTCCCATAATTTCATAGTGTGGCTTAGTAGCTTAATCCCTCTATAGTTCCCACAACACTGGCATTTCCTTTGTTCTTATACAAGGGCACTACGACACTACTCCACTGTTCCGGGATGTTTCCAAATTTGAAAATAAGATTAAACAAACTAGCTAGCCACCGAACTCCATCCTCTCCCAAACACTTTCACACCTCTATCTGTATGATGTCAGGACCAATTGCCTTAGCCCTTCCCCTCTTCTTGAGTGTTGTCCTTACTTCTCCCATTGTAATACTCTGACAATAGAAGTTATTCTGTTGTCGTCCTTGTGATACTCCGACAACGTCTAAGTAATCCCAACACTCTCTTTTTTCTTGATCTCCTAATCCCACGTGAGGCGCATAAACTCAAATCACTGTCATTACCTTCTCACCTAGTACAAATCTCAACACCATAATCCTATTGTTGTCTTATCACTTCCACTACATTTTTTGCAGTTCAATAGCCACTAGAAAACCCACTTTGTTCTTAGCGCCATCGACCCCAAATACAACTTATGCCCATTGCATTTTGCCCCTTTATGCCCCTTCCACCTAGTTTCTTGCAGACAAGCTATTTGTACCTTACACCCAGGGCCGAAAATTCTAAAAATTCTTTGGGCCCTGAGCGAGTGGTGAAAGTCGGGCCTAAAAATATATATTTTCTTAAAATGTATTAATATATATATATATATATATATATATATATATATATATATATATATATATATATATATATATATAAAATCATTTCTTAATGCCCTATATGATTAACAAAAACGGGCTCATATATATGTATAAAGGATAAACCTTATTGGTATACTCTAGTATCAAAGTATAATTGACAAAAAAGAGCAAAAGTATATTATCTATTTGTATATATATATATATATATATTTGTCACATGATTAACAAGAAAGAGCAAAAGTCTATTCCTCTTCCCCTGGCCTCTTTTGATCATTCCAATCCACCATATTGATTAATCTTAAATGCATTGGAATCACAATAAAAAAAAAACTTTTAGTGCATCAGACTCAAAAAATAAATAAAAGAACTAACAGGATTCGAACTTGAAACCCAAGTATAATTACTCAAAAAAAAAAAAAAAACTTTTGGGCCCTTAAAGGTTTGGGCCCTATGTGGTGGCCCATTCCACACATCCTATGGGCCGGCCCTGCAGTTACACCTTTTAAGCACATCCATTAACTCTAGCATATTACTACTAAGAGATCCTACATTACAAGAAGCCACACGTAACTTATACCCCTTTTGTCTCATTTTCCCTGGACACGGTCTTAAGGCATGATTGCGACTCCCACCGTCTATGGTCGCTAGTTAACACAATATCATAGTGCACCAATATAAAATACACAACAAGCCCCACATCCAACAATAAACAATGCTATCTCTACAAAACTAATAAAATATGTATACAAATTTACACACAAGCATTCAAAATATGACAATCACATAAGACGCACGTAAGTACACTATATCAGCAAGCAAGCAATACAAACAAGCACACATAAACTCAATATTGCTTAAACGGTTTGGCCAAAGCTACAAACAAAACAGAGAAACGAGCTACCTGATATTTGTTCAACTTTGAAATACTAACTAATTTCATAATCAGATTTATCAAAACATCAAACATACACATAAAAAGGACATCAAATGTTTGAAATTGACACAAAAATTCAAAAACATAAAAAACAAACATCAAAGCTCCTTGAGGCGCAACTTTTCTTACTGCCTTAGCCCTATGCACGTAAAAAAAAACCCTTGAGGCTAAGTCTCGTTTTTTGGGAGGCGCGTCAGTCACTCGCTTCAGCCTTTTTATAAAACGGTGGGTTGGGTTTGGGTTGAAACGGGTAACTTTAAAAAATGGTGTGAGCCACCAGTCCACCACTAGGAGTCCCCTAGTGACCGGTCCCACAACCATCATAAGGGAGGTAAAGAAATGGGTCACTTTTAGTATCGGTTGAAATGGCCCAAGTTGAGTCGGGCCAGGTTGGATTGACCCATTAACTCACGTTGTAAATTTGTAAATGGTTGCACTAAATATGATTACAAAAATTGTATTATTACGTTAATTACATAATAAAATAATGTGCTTTCCAGTTTGTTCCTTTCTAGGCAATGTGCCCAGTGGTATACTAAAATAACACATATCCTTTAGGGATGAAAATGGGTTGAATTTGAGATGAGTTTTACTAATTTCTATTCCATACCCGATTAATCATCGCCCTTAGAATTGTGGGTTTCCCCTGGGTATCAGGATTCCTGTTTACATACTTGTGATGTTAAAATTACTTGTTCGCATTTCGAGTAATCAAAACCCATCTCAAACTCACCCCGAAAATTAGACTGAGAGATATTGAGTACTCAAATATAATTCTAACAATTGCATAATAATTTCATGTTTATAATAAATTCATATTAGTTTATTGTATTTTTTTATGTGTAATACTTAGAAGTCGTGTTATATGAGTATTGGTAACTTGAAAACCAATATTTGAAGTCGTGTTATAATGAGTATTGGTAACTTGAAAACCATTTTTTGAAGTAGTGTTATTAGTATTGGTAACTTCCGTTTTTTGATAATGTGGCGTGGTGCGTCTTTTTTCTATCAACTCCAAGATACCATTTAATATATCAGATCCTAGATGTTTTATATATAATTAACACTAGGTTAGAATCTCGTGTATTACACGAGTTCAATAAATGTAAGAGCATTCGCATTGGACCTTCATCTTTATCTATATAATAACACTAAAAAACACATCTTTCTCTAAAATTTCTTTATTTCCCAAAAACCTCCTACATCTAACTCTCTTTTTTTTTATCTCTATCGTACTCACAAACACTTATTTTATTAGTTTTTTTTTCTTTCCTACACACTCACGATAAACATATAGAGGGTTAAATGTAAGGCTCTAAATATAGAGGTGTACTTTAGTTTTTATATATTTTCTCTATTTTAAAGATTCTAATGTAGTTGTGTTTTTGTTGGTTTATCTTTTTTCCCCTCTATATTATACAGAATGCATGTATATAAAGGCTCCAATGTGAATGCTCTAATAAAATAGTTATATTTTCCAAAAATCTGTTTGTTGCACGGTTTAAATAAACACAAGTATTACATAGGTTGGTTGAATAAATATAATCTAATCTATCAATATATGTTTTTTTAAATGAACTTTGACTCACTATTTAGTTATTGTAACATTTTACTTTTCTTATTAGTAAGTTTGAAACTTGTGAGTTACACCTACATGTGTTATAACATTTTACTTTATTTTTTTATTTATTATTGTTAAGTTAGAAACTTGTATATTTCACGGAGCTGGATGAATTAATCTAATATATATTAATTTTAATAATAAATTAAAGGAGAGAATAACATTAAATTTAATTGAAATCTTTTATTAGAATTTAGATTAGAATTGAGACTAGACAAATTATATATATACTAAATATAATTTAGATAAACAGTAACAAATATTTGATATTAACTTTGATTTGATAATTTGTATTGTTTTAAAAAACGCTTAATCTACATAAATAAATATGATCTTTATTAGTATAGTTAGTTACTTATCTATAAATAAATATATTTTCTTTTAAAGTTTTACTTATAATACATTATATATATTAATTACAATTTTCACATGTCTAAACAATTTTAAGATCATGTTCCCAATTTTAGGCTTAATTTTCAGGGTTAATTAACCAAATTAATTTTGGTGAGAAAATAGAATACTATATAGTCTGAATGATTGACATGTATTTTCAATTAATTTACTTTATTATATAGTATAGATATAGATTAGGTGTTAAAAAGTGTACGAGGCCTACACCTTCAATACGATTCAAAAGAGTGTATGATTTATGTTAGAAAAATTGTAACAGACTTCCTAAATTATAAAATATGATTTATCAAACTTGTGTTTGTGTTTGTGTTTGTATTTTTGGGTTATGAATTTAGATATGTAAAATATCAAAAGTCAATAAGACTTAAAAGGTTAAAGAAGATGGTGGTAGTTTATTCAGGTTATGTAAAATGTCTACAGACTGCGGATCATATCAGACATCTGTAAAAGAAGAGGTGGATCAAACCTCTCCAATTTGCAAGAAAAAGACTGTTTGTTTTTTAACTTCTTCAAGCTGCTAACATAAACTTAAATATAAATAGATTGATTTATTAAACTCAAAAGAGTTTTTCAACATTCAAAATTAAATAATAGTTATACAATACTGAAATGATATAAAATAACATTTTTTAAAAATAATTTATTCCGTACTTTGCATTAACTATTTAGCAATATCATCTCATAACCGAGTCATATATTAGCGATCCGATACAGTACCATGTGCTTCAACCTCGTCTTCATCAGCATCAATGTGCACTTGCCTATTATGCAATGACACATTGGGTTGATCGTATTCTGTAAAATCAGAATAAAAACACTAAAAAATCCATAATAAACACAAAAAATTAACATAATTATAAAAAATAATTGACTAAAATCAGAATAAAAACACCAAAGATTTCATAACAAACATCGGTTTATCCAATGAACATCTAATTAAGAACTAACATTAAAAAAAAGACAATCAAAGATGTACATACCTGTGACTGAGGAGGGAGGAGGTGGCGGCGGGGAGGAGGAGGGAGGAGGTAGCGGCGTGGAGGAGGGTGAAGGGAGGTGGCGACAACGACCAGGGTGGATGAGAGGAAGTGGAGGAGAAGGAGAAGAAGGTGTGCTAGGGTTTATGTGTTTTTGTGATATCAGGCTAAAAAGAAAGACAAGAAGAGGTAAGAAGAGCCTTTCCCACATCTGCACAAAAAATAAGACGCTCAGAGGTTTTTTTAATGAATGGTCTTCGAAAAAACAAACAGTTTTCAAAACCAAACGTTTGCGCGTGGTCTGTGCGACGCAGACATAAGAGGCCAGTAAGCTTTTCTCTGAAAACAACACCTCATTTTACATAAAAAGGACTAAAGGTGCAAGCAAATATGAAAGTAGAGACCATATTCGAAAGAGTAAAATGAGAAAATTGTCCCTTTGCCATTTCCACTGAAATCACTAACTCAGTTTATTTCTTCCGTTAAGGTAAAAGACATTTATGTCCTTTTGGATGAAATAAGCCAATATAATCAAACCTTAGGGATGATTTTAACATTTTACTCTTACATTTTTGTTATATATTTTGTTATTACTTATTCCCCCCTTAATAACTTCTTTGACATATATAGGGGTTGGTTAACGTACAATGCGTACAAGATGCAGTTACAACATGCGGTTTTTTTACAACATGCAATTTTTTCCTAACATGCAGACTTTGGTATTTTACAACATGTGGGGTTTTCGTTATGGGGTTATAACGTGCGGAATTCACATCTTGTACGCTCGTACAATAAGGCACATATATATTACACTTTCACTATACACACATACACACACATATAGGGTGAAGATCTGTTTATAACCCTAGATATATACAGGACTCGGAGAACTCCTAATAAACTATCTTTTTATTTATATATTTAGGATAACTTTATTATTTATTATATGTATTTTTATCATTACAGATATCTTAAGAGTAATTTTATCATTTTTATATGTAATTTTACCATTAAATATATGTAAACTACTATTTTTACATATATGTAATAAGTTAGTACACATATATATAATTTGACTATCACACATATGTAAACTACTCTTAACATTTATGTAATCATCAAAATAAATATAATAATTGATAAAAGTGTCATAAATATAAATATATATTTATAAAATGATTGTTTATTAGGAGTTCTAAACGTTCTGCAATTATTTACAGTTCTGAAATGACCCTCACCACACACACACACACATACATACATATGTATGTATATATATATATATATATATATGATAGGGATCCTAAGAGAAATGCACTCTATTTGAGAAACTTAAAAACATTATCGACCACACATTTTCCTTAAGCCATTTTTTTTATTTCTAATTGCATGTTTTATGAGGGTTATATATATATATATGTATGTATATTGTCAAATTTGAATTATACACATATGTATAAAGTCAATTTTTAAACTACACATGTGTATATTATGAAAAATGTATGTCATTAACTTAAGAAGTGTGGGAAACCGGGTTAAACGAACTTCGATTGAGCTCATTTCAGCGGCATTTAGATATTAGGACTTATAATTTCCCTAATTTAGAGATTATGGAAATTGTTATCTCTAAAGCTAAACCCATTAAAGTAATGTTGAACACTAAAATTAAACCCTAAATACTAATACTGAATACTAAAACTAATCCCTAATGCTAAATCCTAAACCTAAATCTAAAACTAAATCTTTCCCCTCAAACATAGATGTACAATACTTATTTTTCAAATATTAAACACGTATATACATATATGTATAGTTAAAAGATTGACAATGTACACATGTGTATATATCGCTAAAAAACTAACAGAAAAAAGGTGTGAGTTCTCAATTTTTTTTTTTGCATTTTTTTCCACTTTTTTTCTTTTGCATTTTTGCTTAGGGAAAATGTGTGGTCCAGGATGTTTTTCAAGTTTCTCAATTAACCTAGTGCTTTTTACACGATCCTAACCCTATATATATGTTTCAGTAAAGACACATGTTTATAAAAAATTATATTATTTATCAAAATCCATTGATATACCCATTAAAATTTTATAAGACCCGACCTAAATTATTACATAACGCTAAACAAACGGCAACTAGAAATTTCTGCTCTACATGGATATCTTTAGTGTCATAGTTTTTAGTAGGATTTGTTTATTCTAACTAAAAACTAAGACATTAAAGATGTCCATGAAGACATCACCAGTGGCAGACCTAGGAGCCAAAATTTTAGGCGTCGTTTGTCGCTATGTACTAATAGTTTTTGGTCTGGTTTGAGTCGTGTCGGATCATTTAGATTTTTATGGTTATTTAAGTGGATTTTGATAAGTTTAACTTTTTTTATTATCAAAATGCCTTTAGTGATATATATATATATATATATATATATATATATATATATATATATATAAAGCTATATAAACAGGAAACAAGTAATAAAAAAAGTATAAAACAAAAATGTAAGTAAAATGCCAAAATCTTCCCTAAGATTTTATATTTGCTTGTTCTTTCTAAAAGGACAAAAAAACCCTTCACCTTAATAGATAAATATAAACTGAGTTAGTGATCTAGATGGAAGTTGCCATAAATCGCAAACCTAAAAGCCTTAAATGCATAAAAATCATTTTTGATGAAACAAGCAAATATAACCAAAGCTCAGGGACTATTTTGACATTTTACTACCCTATTTGAAATTAGTTGCGAGCAAAACCATTTTTTTCATTGTTACTAATATTTTATTTTTTCTTTAATTCCAATTTATGTTTAGAGTTAATTAGATAGATAGTTCTTATTGTTTATCTAAAATAACACTTTTAGATATTAAGGTTTTCAACTAATAAGTTTTGGTTTTATGGTTTCTATATTATAACAAAGTTAGGGTTTAAGGCTGGTTCTCGTTATTTTTATGTTTAATTTTGGTAAAATAACTAAATACCATTTTATAACTAGAGGGACCCACTGATGCAATTAACTCTATTTTATTATAAGGATCATTTATGTAAATTACAAAATAAATAGAAGAGTTAAAGTGTTTTTATCCTTTGTAAATGTTATACAAAATCCATTAATATTATAAACTCATAGAATTAGTCCTTAGATGTTAAATGAGTAAAATACCATTTAACTTAACAGTAAAATTAAAGTCCATTGACCTTAATTCCCCACAAGTGTTTCAAAATGCAAACTGCATAATCTGAACCTAATATCTGGATATTGTGCATTTTTTTTATTTAATTGATTCAAACATCCAGTCCATCTTAACTGTAAAGAAAAATCTCCTTTAAGTAATATTTGTAGTTTTTCAATCGATTCTAAAAAAGATTCTCAATATTATTTTGATTTTTTATCTCAAAATACTGTTATGAATTGGATGGACTAAAATTGAAAAAATCCTCACTACGGAAGCCTTAATACTTAAAGGTCTTCTGTTAATAAACCACAAGGTCTATCCATGTAATTAACCCTTCATTATTATTTAGGTTTGTTAGGTAAAAATTAGAATCCAAACAACAACAAAATTTCAAAAGTTAAAAGAATATAAAATTAAAACCATGTTACAAGTTACAACATTCGGTACCTGCAAGGGCAAACATCCTTGCTAATGTAAATAGAGGAAACCTTTCAAACAATAGTCATAAAACAACTATCAATGGCATCCAATTCCCAACCACAATGGCCATAAAACCCAACAAACAAACCAACATCCCATGATTTTGATATAAATGTTGTAGCAGTTCTGAGTTGGTTGGATCCGCAACCATCAAGTTTAGCCGACGACCCAGGGGATAATGATGTATATAGTTCCGAACCGGTGTTTGATTCGGATGATTTGGAAGTTGAAGTAATTTCGGAAATAGTATCTGATAATGCGAATGATCAAAATGTTGAACCGTCAACAACAACTGGAAGTCTAGTTACAACAACAGAAGCTCCATCAACTATAACTAAGGTTCAGACAACAACAGAAATGCTTCTGGCAACTGATTTGGTAGTTGATTAGAATTTGAACAATTTGGGGGGAGAATGTCAATATAACAGAAGATGAGACTCTTCGGATTAACAAAGTACATTGGAAAGAAAATATCATCGGCAGTTCTTCAAGTAGTGTCTAGACTTATAGTCAGGTGGCTAAGCAAGCAACATGTTTGTACTTAGAAATCAGAAGATCAGGAATACAAAGTAAAGTTTAGCATCAGTGTTTCGTTTCCCAGGTTGAACCAGCCAACCATATATTAGCGTTAGAAGACACCTACTGGGTAGAGGCGACACATAGTTTAAGAAGCTAGGTGTATGGCATCTACCTGATTTGCCTCCGTTAACACAAAAAGTTGGTACTCGATGGGTGGTTGAGTGCAAGAAAGACTATCGAGGGATTATCGTTTGAAACAAAGCAAGGATGGTAGTTCAGGGGTTCACTCAAAGTGAAGGTATTTGACTTTAACGAAGTCTACGCACATGTAGCACGGTTGGAAGCTATCTGAATTTTCTTAGCTTTTAGGCCATTTAAAAATTTCAAAGTTTACTAGATGGACATGAAAAGTACATTCTTATACGGACAAGTGCGTGAAGAAGTTTATGTTGCACAACCTCTTGGATTCGAAGATCCATGGTTCCCTAACATGGTTTATAGGTTGGACAAGGTCCTTTATGGTCTCCATCAAGCCTCGAGGCAAGAACTTTACCCAAATCACTCTTCTAACCCCTTTATAGGCAGTTAACATACTTTATATAGACCGTAAAGACACGAATGAGTGAATCAACAAACATGAAGAGATGATAGAATAAAATTCACTTTCAATTTAAAAAACTAGTTATTAAAGTTATTAATACAAACCCAATTAAAAAGTTTACCAAAGTTTAGAAATAAAAAAATAATACATAAAATACTTGTCTTCACCAAGTGATGTAAGAGATTAGCCGAGCATGGCCATTGTTTGACAAAGGCTCTTATGATTAATCTTGGATCCCAAGACTGCTACACACTCTAAACTCTAATGGTTGTGATGGACGATGGTGTTGGATTGATGGAGAAGTGAGAGAGAGGGCTGCCAAGGGATGGATTGCAATAGAACCAAGCACCCTTATCTATAGATGGAAAAAGACTGTTCACACGGCCACATGCCCAGGGGCACGACCACGTGTCTCCTTCTTCTCCGTCTTCGTTTAATGAGCTGTGTCAGTCTGTATGCTCACATGGTCCCATGTGTCAACGGCACAACCCATTGGCCCTTGTACTTGCTAACTATCCAAGATTTTGCATATCTGGGAGTTGACCAAGCCCGTGTCCATGGGACACGACCTCGTGTCTCTTGTCTGCTTCTGTTTGTCTTGTTCTTCTAGTGTCACACCCTGGATTTCCAATCCAAACACCGGTGGGCCCGGGTGGGGAATATCGTGACGTAAGTTGATATCATCATAGTCAATTAACACGGCACAACGGAAGTCTTGGATTGTAAATTACTATTACAAACCAAAAGTTCAAAGTACGAAAATAATATTATACAGACGGCTTGTAACGAAAGATCCACAGGCGGATCGTAAAATATACAAAAATGTGTAACAGACTTTGGGCAGATCTAAGGATTTGCAAGATCCTCTTATATCATACCAAGCAGCTTCCAGCCTATTTCGTATTGTACCTGCAACTTAGGCTTTTGAAAATACGTCAGCTTTCGTTGGTAAACACACCCGACTGACTCGTTTTGAAAACATTTCAAAAATGGATTTAAGTGCACAGGGCACGGAAAATCTTTTATAACTTGGGAAAGGCATCCTTGTAACCTTGTTAACAGCTTTACATGTTTGTCCATACATACGGGGCCCAGTACAGAGACCGAGACATGATTAACGTACACACCACTTATGAACCCATGAAGGAGTTATCCCCAACTAGTGGGTAAAAATAATTTAGCATTAGCATCTGTCAGGTGTATGCCTACACCCCGCGCTTTGGTCGTGACCATTAACTAATGTAATGAGCCGAGTGTATCCAAGACATGGTCGTTAACCCCCAATGTTTAAGTTATCAAACAAAACTGATCAAAACGGATTATGCATATTTACTAGCCACAGTCCGGCATTCGATTGATCCCATTTCCGACCAAGTGGTAATAATTTACCGTAACCCAAGCCCGTATAGGGAAAATTAGTCAAGAGTATTTACCTGAGTTAGTCTTGATTTAAAATGCAAGAATTATTATCTCAGCCGTATTCAAAATGAAATAAGTGCAGATATCATTTACTGGAAGGCTCTTGTCTGGATTATGGCACAAGCTAACCAATTAAAATGCTAACGGTCTTAATTTAAGTCATAAACTTAGACCAACTAGCGTACGAGATCAAAACAGTATAATACGCTAGATTAAGCGATGACCGGATATAATGTAGTTTAAACCCAACAAGTACTATGACTTTTATAATATGGCTAAACCATAAGCATTCTGGATTTTGAGATTTAAAATGATAAGGTTAAACTCGTTTCGGTTAATTTCTGTAAACTAGTTACATATACTTAATCGTATGCATGTAAGCGATATCGGGTAACCGGATAAGTCATGAACAAGTTCTATATGCCACTATACTTTAAATAATTTGTAATATCAGTAGGATTTCAACTTACATTCTTGTTAAGATTTTAAAATGAAACTATGCCTCATAAGGGCGTTTTTGGTAATTATATATATTGTATAAAAGGAACTTAAAGTATATTTTGATGTTATGATCTTAAGTATTCTGGAAAAATATTTAATTTATGTTATAATATCAGTAAGATATTAATCATATGTGTAATTTATTATTTATGACCAAACTATGCACCATAGGGGCATTTTGGTTATTTTACACATAGTTTTATAATTTATTTGGGATTCTGAGTTTATATTATAAACCTACTGTAAAAATACTTTAAATGAGTTTTAAAATCAGTAGGTAACAAGTCTTGGTTGATAAATATGGTTTAAAACCATACTACGCGCCGAAACGGCGTTTATGTCGTAAAATGACGATTTGTGCGAGGTTTAATGAAAACTGATGCTAAGATTAGGTTTATATATTTTAGATATGTTATTTAATATAACACATCAGTAGATAAAAGGTTTGGTGTATAAAGTATAATTAAAACCATTTTATGAGCCATAAGAGCTTTATCGTCATTTGTCGACATAATGCAAGAACTTGTATGTAAACTCAGTATTAAACTGGCTTGACATCCCAAATAATCTTACTTATGGTATTACATCAGTAGAAAATTCATTTTCAAGCTCGTTATTGATTAAAACCTTATTTTATGTAAAAAAGGCATTTTAGTCAAAATTGACATAATAACGAAACTTGCGCATAAACTCGGATTCTTGTTATGATCATGTAATATAACCTTAGAGGGTTATACTACTTTATATTACGATCATAATGCAACCTTAGATCAGTAGCTTACTAATCTAAATCGGGTCAGAATCGAAAGTCAAAGCAGAAATTAAACTTTGCGACTTTCGGTTGCGAACCGATTCTAGAACTGAAATTGACGAGTCGAACTAGTTCTAATAATTATTACCAACTTGTTTAAGTTTCTAAACATGTTTTATAACATATATAAACTCAGATTGTAATATTTTCAAAATATGGTCTGTTTGACTTTTTAATAATAAAACTTTGACCTGTAAATTGGTCTAGCAAACGTGATCTTTAGGAGGTGCCCTTTATAGGGATTAACAATTACCTTATTACGATCACTTAGCCATTTTTGTTACGAACAATGGCTGGACCATAATGGTTTTAACCGAAAGTCAAAACGTTTTCCGTAAACACTTGACTTTTGGCTATAAAAAGCCTATAAAGGGAAATGCAAAGAAAGGAACACTTACAAGTGATCCTAGTATGAAATGAAACTAAGTTGGATGCTCCTTTCAGTTACTAATTTGAAAAGGAAGGAGATAGAATGTTAATGAGAAAGGTGCAAGATCAAGTGATGAACCGTTGCACCTATTTATAGTTGGAGAGCTTGAAGGAGGTGATGCCATGTGTTAGCAAGTGTTAGAGGGAGCCTACAAGTGTCCTAAAATGTGGCATAGCAGTTTGGAAGTCTATGGTTTCGAATCAAATGGTTTTTGACAACTTGTATGGGTGCCAAGCAAAATTTTCTGCAGATACAGCCTTCTGGCGGCCCGCGAAAGACCAGGCCCATGTCTCTCGCGGCCCACGAGCGCCTCATGGAAACTTTCAAGCTTTGTCACATTTAGCCCCTTAACTTATGAAACTTCTAAAACACCATAATTAGCCCTCCGTAGCCAATATTTGGCATATCCGGGAGTATGCCCTGACATTGTCAAGCTCTTGGTTCGTTAACAGGTCACTCAGAGGTATAAATTAACATGTTGACACTTTTAACCCCTCCATGTATAACTTTTACATATTTACACAATTAATCCCTCTCATCCAACAAGTGGCTCATATGAGAGTTAGGACTTTATAAAAGGTCACTCAATGGCTTAGTTTAAGCATGTTGCCACTATTAGGTCAATTAGAGGCTCAGTTTAAGCATGTTGACGCTAATGGTCACTTAGAGGCTCAGTTTAAGCATGTTGACACTAACGGTCACTCAGAGGCCTAGTTTTAAGCATGTTGACACAAATGGTCACTCAGAGGCTCAGTTTGAGCATGTTGACACTAATGGGTCACTTAGAGGCTCATTTTAAGCATATTGACACATTTAGTCCTTATTAGTCTTTAATAGACTTATATAAAAGTAATGGCACGTGTCACTAAATTATTGGACACGATTTTACGAGGTGTTACATCCTCACCCCCTTAAAAGAAATCTCGACCTCGAGATTTTATTCAAAAAGATGGAAGTACTTTTGTCGCATAGTGGACTCAACCTCCCATGTATACTCGGGGCCTCGAAGGGCATCCCACTTAACCTTTACTATAGGTATAAATTTCGTTTAGAGCTTCTTAACCTGTTGATCCTCGATCGAAATCTGTTTCTCAACAAACCTCAGGTTTTCAACAATTTGCACATCATGATTTGACATTGCTAGCGACTCATCGGCTAGACATTTCTTAAGATTACAGATGTGGAATACATCATGAATTCCACTAAGCTCCTCTGGCACTTAAGCTTATAAGCTACAACGCCGACACATTCGATTATTTCGAATGGTCCAATATATCTTGGACTTAACTTGCCCTTCTTTCCAAATCGCATTACACTTTTCCAAGGTGATACTTTTAGCATAACTTTGTCCTCTAGTTGGAATGTAAGAGGTTACGCCTCTGGTCAGCATAACTTTTCTGCCTATCACGGGCAGCTTTGAGACAATCACGGATTTGTAATATCTTATCCGTGGTCTCTAGGACAATCTCAGGTCCAGATAGTTGGGCCTCCCCAACTTCAGCCCAACACACGGGCGTTCGACATTTTCTCCCATATAAGGCCTCAAAAGGAGCAGCCTTAATGCTCGTTTGATAACTATTATTATAGCATCTGTGTAAAACGGGTCTCAAAAACCCGATTCGTTTAATAGTCAGTTAAAAGTTCGTTACGTATCTATTAGTATTAATTAAATTAACTTATTATTTTTACTCATGATCAATAATTAAATTACTTAATTAAAGTAACAAATAATGAAGGAAAAATAAATAAACCTTTTTAAAACAAATAATAAAAATAAAGCAGTAGCCGGGGTTCAAACCCGTATACCCTCACAAACCGCACACACCAACACACCACTGCACTACACACACAAGATATGTTATTCCCCAATTTACATAAGCTATATACTCAACCCAACTAAAACCTGCAACTCCTTTAACAGAGTTTAGTAACCGCCCTTATTCAATCAAATTTAAATCTTGATTTCTGAAACAGAAGTAACTGCTTTACAGTTACAAATCCGCAATCAAAACCCAATAAACACAGAATCGGTTGTGGATTCGAAGTCATTATCTCATAATTGGTACTGGTAACCGAAACCCCCCTATGAATTGGAAAATCTGCGATAAATACCAATCCTGCACTCAAATGAACTCGCTCACATCTGTATCACCACTTGAAAACTCTCTGCGAGAACCTCCTGTTACGGTCGAATCATCACCGAAGTTTCTGTTCAACACCGGAACCGGAGTTTTGTTCGGGTTCAACCGAAAGGTTTAGCACTTTGCCCCAATTGGTACAAACATTCAATCCTTTTTTCGATACTTTTCATGTGTAATTGTTTTTAAATCGAGGAATCAAGTTGTGTGGGTTAACCGGCAGTTTTAGTCTTCTGGGTAATGTTCATGAGGGAGATGAAGTTATATAGTGTGTAAATACAATAAAAAGTGGGTTTTAAATGGGTTAGACACACAGTCCAGTGGTGGACTGTGTGCAATTTCAAAATGAAGGTCATGAGTTCGATTCGCATACGCAGCCGATTCCAGCGATAAAACACAAATTGTTTTGAAGGCATCCAGGACACGTTACAGTTAGTTGATAAGATTAATAAATCCCCTAATATAAACAGGTTAGACACCCGACCCAGTTGGTTGGGCTGGGTGCAAAGCAACGAATTGGTGATAGGTTCGATTCTAGTGATAGTCACCGGTTCGCTCCTTAAAATCCTTTTTAAGTTAAATAATTTCTGGTATGTTCTAACTAGTATGTAAGAGTAATTAAAATCAGGATACTAACGGGTTAGTCACGTAGCTCAGTTGGAAAAGCTGCGTGTACGTAAACGGGAGGTCACAAGTTCGAGCCTCACCACACGCAGTCAAACAGTCAACGACCCGGTCAGACCACCTTGTCAGGTCTGACAAGGTTTTTTTTAATTTATTATTATTTTTATTCTATCCTATTATTTTTATGTTTATATTCTAGTTAAAAATCAATAAAATACTTAAAGATACAATATCGAAGGTTTTAAAATCTCAATAAGTACCACAAAAATAACATAAAACTCTAACAAAAGGTATTAAATTAAAATATTATTGTTATATTTATCGAGGTATTGCGTAATATTTAGGTTAGATTTCTTCGTCAATTAAATCCTCGATTCGTGCGCACTCTTCATCAATCAAGGAAACGCACCCACTGTGAGTGAATCCTTACAAATTCCCCTTTTTAATCATGCTTTGGGGTGCTTTGGGGTGCTTTGGGGTGTATCATGTGCCATTACTTTTTTTTATTTATTTAAACACTTGTGCTAACACCAATGTGATCTAATGTGTATATTTTGGTTGTGTGGTTATGTGTGGATACATTTATCATTTTAGTGCAATCATTCATTTAAGGCCCATCAGTTCCTCGTGGGATACGAGTTGAGCATCAGGTGTCTCATTAGATCGGCTCCGTCTGATTGAGCCTTGATCTCAAGTTCATCATGCATCTTGTTCATATGTTCATCATTATTATTGTGTGGGTTGTGATCTAATTACATATACATAAGTTCATATATGGTTCATGCACATTTTTATTACAATAACCAATATATTAAACTGTTAAATTGTTAAATTTAGGTTCACTCGTCAACTTTTGTTGACCCAAACTTTTGTTTTACACATGATACAGGTGGACAGGCTGATGAGAGGAACACATAGGAATGGCCTTAGAAGATAAATAAAATACAACTTGTTTAGAACAATGTTTTTCTTGTGCTTATATGTTTCCTTGTGTTTGGATATTCGAATGTTAATTTCAACTTAATAAATATGAAACCTATTATTAGTAAATGTCATGAGCTTTGGTGATAACCTAATTATGCCCCGACTTTTATTTCCGCTGCGGGTCGGGGTGTGACAGATTGGTATCAGAGCTTTTGACTATAGGGATATAGGATAGGTTATTAAACCCTTAGAACCTATACTATAGTTGATTAGATTTTAATTTTTTATGTGTTAAATGCAAAACTCATGATGTTTGATTGTTTCATGTTTATTTTCACACACAAATACATGCAAGCACTTTTACTACTACATGTCAATATGTGATGTTCATTATAGTCTATATATTGTTAACATATCATGCCTACGCAAGCACACATATCACAATTTCACATTTTTCATGATTTCTTCTCAAAGATTTTACAATGTTTTCATGTTTTTCAATCACATCAAAGTGAGTTCTACGAGGGGCATGTAGTAACTGGAAGAGTACAAGTACCGGTAGTCGGAACGTCCTGTCTAGGATTGACATTCGTATAAATCCAAATAATGGACCAGTTTGCCTACCTGGGGATTAACGATGAGAGTACGAAGGGCCTATTAGGCCAAAGCATATCACACCAAACGTCGTGTGAACTAACCCCACTTTGAGTTGTCATTGTGTCTACACCTAGTGTACTGACTTACATCTCGCAACCATGCTTTACGATTTTCATTCGGGTGATGTGAGTGTTATCAAGCCGACACCAATGTGAACCTTACTAAGCCCAGTAGTTATGGGGGCCCACATGACTACCTAGGCTGTGGTATGGCAGACATTTGGAGGCTCAAACATGAGCAAGCCCAAGACATCCTATGGATGTAGTTAAGTTAATGTTTTCATTTTGCTTTCCATCTTTTTATGACACATGACACCTAGAAATTATCAACTCATAATCTCCCTACGTATTTCCTGTAGATGTCTGCTAGACACTCTCGAGGCGGTAGAAGGTCAGGAAGATCTAGCACTCGTATGGCCACTCAAATCGCTCAACAGATGGCTGCCGTACTTCCCGACATTGTCGTACAAGTTCAACAAGCACTTGCCGCCAATCCCATCAACCCCACCGGTTAAGAAGGTCAAAATGTCACCAACCCTCCCCCTAACACCACCAGATGCACCTACAAGCATTTCAAATCCTGCGATCCTCCAAAATACGAGGGGACGGAAGGTGTCACCGCTCTCATCCGTTGGTTTGAGGAGATGGAAAGCATTTTTCTCAATTGCGATTGTCCCGATGATCGCAAAGTGCGATATGCTACTGGCCGTTTGTTTGGAGTAGACTTACCTGGTGGAACACCGAAAAGAAGCGAGGTGCTAAAGCTGCTATGGCCTTGACTTGGGAAGAGTTGAGGGAAATCATGACGAGACGATTCTGTCCAAGAAGCGAAATCAAGAAATTAGAAGGTGAGTTTTACGCTTTGAAGCAAAAAGAGGGAGACCACACCACGTACAACAAGAGATTTCTCGAGTTGAATCAGGTGGTCCCCAATCTGTTCACTCCGCTTTATCGTCTAATCGAGCATTACATTCGAGGTCTTCCCTCGAAAATTCCAGATTCTGTGTTAAGTACCGCACCTGCAACACTTGAAGCTGCCATGGAGCTGGCTACTGAGCTCACGGAAAATCGCATCCGAAATGGCGATTTTAAAGATGAGAAGAAAAAAGACAAGACACCTGTTGAAACCGCAACCCCAACCCAAACAGGTTCGTCTTCGAAGTTTGCTAGTAAGAGGAAACGCAATGGCAAGAATTTCGCCGTTACCCAAACCAATTCCCCTATCACTGCTGCCCCTATCACTCAAGTCGCTCCTCCTGCTGCTCCATTCAAGAAACCATACAGAGGACCTCATCCAAAATGTAACCGATGCTAATATCACCACCCTCCTGAGAACCCCTGCCAATACTGCACAAGTTGTGGCCGTGCAGGTCACATGATTCAAACATGCCGCATCCTCCAAAAGCCAAACCGCAGTTAGCCGCAAGCTCAAACCAACAATCAAGTGGTGGGCCAAGCTCAACACCAGCAACCTTTACTTTTACCACTTGCTCAACCCATGGCTCAACCCTACTACCAACCCAATTACCCAATGATGCAACCTGTCAGAGCATGTTTCAACTGTGGCGATCCAACCCATTTTCAAAACACCTGCCCACGCTTGGTGAACATCATAAATGCCCAAGCTCAAGCCAATCCGGTGAATCAAGCTAACAAAGCTAATCCACCTGCTAGAGGAAGAGCTTTCAACCTCCCATGTATATTCGGGACCTCTAAAGGCATCCCACTTAACCTTTACTATAGGTATCATTTTCCTTCGGAGATTCTTAACCTGTCGATCCTCGATCGAAATTGGTTTCCCAACGAACCTCAGGTTTTCATCTATCTGCACATCTTTGTGCGACATTGCTAGCGACTCACCGGCTAGACATTTCTTAAGATTAGATATGTGGAATACATCATGGATTCCACTAAGCTCCTCTGGCAACCTGAGCTTATAAGCTACAGTACCGACACGTTCGATTATCTCGAAGGGTCCTATATATCTAGGGCTTAACTTGCCCTTCTTTCCAAAACGCATCACACCTTTCCAAGGTGATACTTTCAGCATGACTTTGTCCCCTACTTGGAACTGAAGAGGTTTACGCCTCTTGTCAGCATAGCTCTTCTGCCTATCTTTGGCAGCTTTGAGACGATCACGGATTTGTACAATCTTTTCCGTGGTCTCCAGGACAATCTCTGGTCCTGATAGTGGGCTTCCCCAACTTCTGCCCAACAAACGGGCCTTCTACATTTTCTCCCATACAAAGCCTCAAAAGGAGCAGCCCTGATGCTCGTATGATAACTGTTATTGTAGGAGAACTCTATTAGGAGTAAGTGGTCATCCCAACTTCCACCTAAATCAATCACACATGCCCTAAGCATGTCTTCCAATGTCTAGATAGTTCGCTCACTTTGACCATCAATCTGCGGATGGTAAGCCGTACTAAAGTTTAATCGTGTGCCTAACGATTGTTGGAAACTTTTCCAAAAGTGATATGTGTATGTAGTATCTCTGTCAGATACAATAGATACCAGCACACCATGTAGGGACACAATCTTGTCCACATACAACTTGGCCAATCTGTCTGAGTTATACGTTTCTTTGATTGGCAAGAAATGGGCCGACTTAGTCAGTCTGTCTACAATGACCCAAATAGTGCCTTTTCCACTTTTGGTCTTAGGTAACTTGGTAATCAAGTCCATAGTTACCATTTCCCATTTCCACGTGGAAATTTCAAGCTGTTGTAAAAGTCCTGACGGTTTTTGATGTTCGGCTTTAACTTGCGAACACGTCAGACACTTAGCTACATATGTGGCTATGGATTTCTTCAAACCCATCCACCAATAATTCTTCTTCAAATCTTGATACATTTTGTCACCACCCGGGTGAACAGAGTATCTCGAATTATGCACTTCCTGGAGAATTAGATCTCTAAGTCTTCCAAGGATCGGAACCCAAATTTTATCACTAAATCCTAGGATTCCATCCTTCCTAGATGTTAATTGATCCACAATTCCGCCTAATCCCTCATTAGGAATATTAGCCTTTAATAAGGCTTGCTTTTGCGCATTTAGTAGTTTCTCACTTAAACTATTTCTAAGCTCAATGCTCTTAGCGTTAATCCTTATAGGTTTAACCTTTTCCTTGCGACTTAAGGTGTCAGCAACTACATTTGCCTTGCCGGGATGGTAGCGAATTTCGCAATCATAATCATTAAGTGTTTCCATCCACCGATGTTGTCGCATGTTCAATTCTTTCTGATTGAACAAATGCTGGAGACTTTTATTGTCTCTGTATATAACACACTTTGTGCCATACGAATAATGTCTCCACAGTTTTAGTGCAAATACAACGGCACCCAATTCCAAATCGTGGGTGGTGTAATTCTTTTCATGCACCTTTAATTGTCGTGATGCATAGGCAATCACCTTGCCTTTTTTAATTAGCACACAGCCCATGCCAGTGTGCGATACATCACAGTAGACTACAAATTCCTCAATATCCTCAGGTAGAGATAATACAGGAGCGTTGCTCAACTTGTGTTTAAGAACCTCAAAAGATTCTTGTTGCTTTGGACCCCAATTATACTTAATATTCTTACGGGTCAAAGAAGTTAAAGGAGTGGCTATTCTTGAAAAGTTCTCAATGAACCTTCTATAGTAACCAGCCAATCCTAAGAAACTACGAACCTCCGTTGGGGTCTTGGGCACTTCCCAATTTATGATTGCCTCAATTTTGGCCGGATCCACTTGGATACCACGCTCACTTACCACATGTCCAAGGAATTGGACTTCTCTAAGCCAAAATTCGCATTTAGAGAACTTTGCATAAAGTTTCTCCTGCCTTAATAATTCTAGGATGCACCGAAGATGTTTCTCGTGATCATCTTGATTACGAGAATAGATAAGTATGTCGTCTATGAAGACAATGACAAACTTATCCAAATACGGTTTGCAGACTCTGTTCATGAGGTCCATGAATGCTGCTGGTGCATTTGTGAGCCCAAAAGGCATTACTAAGAATTCAAAATGACCATAGCGGGTTCTGAAGGCTGTCTTAGGAACATCTTCACTTCTAACCTTCAGCTAATGATATCCTGATCTCAAATCTATTTTAGAAAAGTAACTAGCCCCTTGAAGTTGGTCGAATAAATCATCGATCCTAGGCAGAGGATATCTATTCTTGATTGTTAACTTGTTTAGCTCTCGGTAATCGATGCACATTCACATCGAACCGTCTTTCTTCTTTACAAACAAAATAGGAGTTCCCCAAGGCGAGGAACTAGGCCGAATAAAGCCTTTCTCCAAGAGTTCGTCCAATTGAACTCTTAACTAATTCATTTCGGTTAGAGCTAGCCTATATGGAGCTCTAGCTACGGGTACTGATCCTGGTATGATATCAATTTTGAACTCCACTTGCCTATCTGGAAGTAGGCCTGGTAATTCTTCAGGGAAAACATCGGGATACTCCGAGATAACTGGTTGATCTTCAAGGTTCGGTTTTGGTTCATTTATAGTAACTTGTGCCATATAGATGAAACAGCCTTTTCTCAAACACTTGGATGCCTTAAATAACGACACCTTGTCTGGCAGTCCATAGTGTGAGTCTCCAGGGATGGTGATCATTTCACCAGATGGGGTTTTGATTTCGATGAGCTTTTTATCGCAGGCAATGCGGGCTTGGTTATGAGATAACCAATCCATGCCTAAGACAACATCGAACCCTGCCAATTTCATTGGCAAAAGAGAGATAGGGATGGAATGATTCTTAATGGATATAGAGCATCCATCAAGAATGGAAGAAGCAGTTTCTAAGGCTTCATCGGCAAGTTCTATCTCATAAGTTTTATCTAGAGTTCTTATGGGTAAATTTAATAGTTTACTAAACTTATGATCAACAAATGATTTATCCGCACCTGAATAGAAAAGAACTCTAGCATAAATATCATTAATGGGGAAAGTACCTGTTATGACATTATTGTCATTAACAGCTTCCTTAGCAGTCAGCCGAAAGGCGCGTGCATTCCCCGTTTTGGCCTCTCCAGGCTTCGGGTTATTATTCTTTGAACTCTTAGGGTAGTTAGTTGCGATGTGCCCTTTTTCGTTGCAGATATAGCATACGGCATCCTTAAGATCTTTACAATCTAGGGTCTTATGCCCTCTCCTTTAACATATGCCACAGGTCTAGCTTGTGGATCAGAAATACACTGTCTCCAGTGTTTGCGGTTGGAAGTCTTGCAAAATGGCATCACAGCCGACTTGCCTTGGTTCCCTTTGAACCCAAATCTCCCTTTATTTTTCTTATTAAACTTATGGGAGTTGTCATCCTCTCTCTTTCTTTTTTCGTCAGTTTCAGACTTAACTGACTTTTGTCTTACAAGATCAAGGGTGAGTGAGAGAGATAGGTCTACAGCAGACCTATAGGTGTTAGGCTGAGCAGCTTTACCATACCCTTAGTCTCGGGCGCTAATCCATTATTAAAACGCGTAATGCATTTGGATTCAGGGGTGATTAGATAGGAAACTAACCTAGATAGGGAATTGAAATCGGAGACATACTTCCGACAGTCTAGGTTTTCCATTAAAAGAGACAAGAAGTCTGTCTCTATTTTCTCCACCTCATGTGGTGGGCAGTAGGTTTCCTTAATAAGGTCCACAAACTTGGACCATCCCAAATTATACAGGTATATTTTACCTGTTGCCTGAATCATGGCCTTCCACCATGTTAGGGCATCGCCCTTAAAGGACTGTGATACGTACTTAACCACATCCTTTTCAGCACAGCTGCTGATATCTACAATAGTCTCCATCTCGTCCAGCCACTTTAGGGCTTCTACGGCTCCTTTTTGCCCATTAAAGTCTCGGGGTTTACAGGAGACAAAGTATTTATAGGTACACCCGTCTTTAGCAGAACGGGACCTATAAGCAAAGTCTGCTTTCCTTGGTTCACTCTTCACATTTGAAGAGTGAACAGAGCTCTCCTTACGAGCTGAGGATGGTGGAATTGATAATGGTTTAGAGCGAGTAGCACTTGACTCTCTTAACTTCTTTATGGCCTTACCCATGGCCTTTTACACAGCCACATCAATGCGCGCTTGGTAATCATTATCATTTATGGCTACATTTTCGGCGTCCCTAGAGTTAACGTTCCGATGGCTACTTTGTGCCTCATTAGATTTAGCCATTCTTCGGATCTTGGTTTCTATAAACCAAATAAAATTTCTCTTATGCATGGTATAATAACCATATCGGCTTCTAAACATTGGATATAAGAAACTCCACTGCTTATACTAGTGTGAATAACATCACAACTCTTAGGCTTAATATAACTATATTTGGCCTAGGTCTTAATAGGACCATCATAGGCAAATTACAATCTAGTCATAGTCCATTTATTATAGACAGGGGACCACAATGTCACAACTGTCATTGTCATATTTGACGATTATATATAGCACATAGGCTTGTCACAAAGGACATTTAATTATGGCATATAGGCCTGTCACTAATGGACATAGGATATGGCACATAGGCCTGTCGCTAATGGACATATAATAGGGCACATAGGCACTACATCACTAATGGATGTTTAGTCACCGTACTGGTGATATTAGCCGGGATCAGATAGATCACATAGGCTATATAGAATAGATCATAACCCGAAAGGGTAATACATCACTAATGGATGTTTTATTTATCATCGCACTGATGATATTAGCTAGGATCAAACAGATCACAAGGGCTATTTAGCCGGGATTAAACAGATCACAAGGGCTATATAAAATACATCTCTAATGGATGTTTAATCACTGCACTGGTGATATTAGCCGGGATCAAAACAGATCACAAGGGCTATTTAGCCGGGATCAAACAGATCACAAGGGCTATTTAACTAGATCACAAGGGTTATATAAAACACATCTCTAATGGATGTTTAATCACCGCACTGGTGATATTAGCTGGGATCAAACATATCACAAGGGCTATTTAGCCGGGATCAAACAGATCACAAGGTCTATTTAACCGGGATCAAATAGATCACAAGGGTTATATAAAATACATCTCTAATGGATGTTTAATCACCGCACTGGTGATATTAGCCGGGATCAAACAGATCACAAGGGCTATTTAGCTGGGATCAAATAGAACACAAGGGCTATATAAAATACATCTTTAATGAATGTTTAATCATTGCACTTGTGATATTAGCCGGGATCAAACAGATCACAAGGGCTATTTAGTCGGGATCAAACAGATCACAAGGGATATTTAACCGGGATCAAATAGATCACAAGGGTTATATAAAATGCATCTCTAATGGATGTTTAATCACCACACTGGTGATATTAGCCGGGATCAAACTGATCACAAGGGCTATTTAGCCGGGATCAAACATGTCACAAGGGCTATTTAACCGAGATCAAATAGATCACAAGGGTTATATAAAATACATCTCTAATGGATGTTTAATCACCGCACTGGTGATATTAGCCGGGATTAAACAGATCACAAGGGCTGTTGATAAGGTTAGGACATAGTCCATTACCTTGAAGGTTAGTGTGATTCTTCAAGTCACACAACCATGAGTATGCACATTACTTGAATGTTAACATAAGAGTACCTTAATGATTGATTAATGGTCCCGGTCACCTTCGACCTTAACGACCTTGGAGGTTTGGATCTAGTCCCTTACTCCTGGATAGAAGGATAACTTCCCTTAACTATCCTGATAGAAGACCCCTTCGTACTTAACTATCATTTCTTGGCCAATGTGTGGTCTGTGCCACTTGGCATAATCAAATCTATTAAGGTCTTTTGGAATTATATAGCAGAGCATAAATTTCGAGTAAATTCGAGGCGCTCGTTTTTAAGAGGATGATTTACATATATATATAATTCCAAAAGTACTTCATTAAATTTCCATAAAAAATTACAATATTAGGAAAATGAAATAAACTGTCCATGCAGGACTTAAAGGAAATAAACATGTCCACGCAGGGACTAAAAGAAATAACAATGTCCTCGCAGGGACTACATATTATTAGAAGAGACTTCAATCGTCCTTCTTTCTTTGACTAATTTGGAGAGTTTCTTGAAGAACTTATTCATCTTCTTCTCCGTTTTCTCCGCCTGTTGCTGCATTTCTTTCATCCTTTCTATGGCCTCATTAATAGCCTCAAGTGATGGCGGAGGTTGTGGCATAACCGGATACTGGTACCCATAAGTTGGATATCCAGTCGGTGGATAAGTAGGTGGGAAAGGAGACGGGTAAAGTGCGTTGTGCATAACAGCTTGCATATATGGGTCTTGCAACCACGCTTGATAGTCTACCTGCGTAGAGGGGTTAAAAGGATCATATCCAGACGTGTCTGGGTATGTGGGGATTGGGTTAGTATAACCCGATGGTGGTGGTTGAACAGCAGGTGTTGGTGTTGTTCCACTATAGGTGGAACATTAGAGGGTCCACCCATTTGTGGGTCCTCTTGAATTGTGGGGTAGGAGTTGGGCAAAGGTGGCAGCGATCCCGACCTTTATCCGGCACGTACCGACATACGTGTTCCACGCTTTCTTCTTGGTGGTTCAAGTGGTGGTTAAGGTTGGTCCACGGGTTCCATGTGGACATCTTCTTGAACTGGGGGTGGTTGAGAGTGGTGAGAAGGAGTGTGGGCGAAAGTGAATTGGTTCCAGTATTGGTCCCACTCATTAGGACCTTGGTAGGGCGATCCAGGGTAAGAGTTTGAATCGCTTGATATTTCAATGGGATGCATATTTGATCCTAATGGCGGCATCTCCGAGTCGGAGTCCTCGTCCATGGGATGTGGCTAGTCCAACTGATTTTGATCGGCTGGAGGCGTGTTAAGATAATAGTTGGGGTTAAATTCCTAATGGTAAGAGTGATGAGAATGGGAATGGTGAGAATGATGTGAATGATAGGAGTGGTAAGAATTTTGGGAATGTGAGGGCGAGTGTCTATTAGAGACAGAACGTCTCGCTGGTTGCCAAGGAGACGAATCTCCTGATTCTTGGTATGCATCTGTATTATAAGGCTGAGGAGGAATACGCCCTGATGGTCCTCCCTCATTGGACCTTTTCCTCATCCACTTTGTCCTCTCACACGTGGCGGCATTTTTCCTGTTAAAAATCAATTCAAAAACATATTAATAACTTAATAATGAAATGAGTAATCCTAGGTCAATGCCTAGACTCGGAATTCTAAGGAATGTGCTCGTGTAAGTTTGAGATTAAACACAAAAGGCTAGTGTTTAACTCTCTCAAACGTTGGCTCTGATACCAACCCTGTCACACCCCGGATTTCCAACCCGAAATCCAAACACCGGTGGCCCCGGGTGGGGAGTATCGTGACGTCAGTTGATAACATCATTGTCAATTAAACACGACACAGCGGAAGTCTTGGAGTAAAATTACTATTACAAACCGAGTGATCGAAAATACAAAATAATATACAAGCTTTTAATAGAAGATCCACAGGCGGATCATAAATTGTACATGGAAAGAATATAAAACAGACTTTGGGCAGATTTAGGATTTGCAAGATCCTCTATCACTACCGAGCACTTCCGGCCTATTTTCGTATTGTACCTGCAGATTAGTCTTTTGAAAATACGTCAGCTTTCGCTGGTAAATACACCCAACTGACTCATTTTGAAAATATTTCAAAAATGTTTTAGGTGCGTATCAGCACAAAATCTTTTTATAACTTGGGTTAATTGACCGTCCAACCTTGTTAACATATTTACATGTTTATCATACATACGGGACCCGGTACGGAGACCAAGACACAATTAACGTACACACCACTTTAGACTCATGAAGGAGTCAATTCCTCCCAACCTTGTGGGATGCATAATTGAGCGTCTATCGGGTGTATGCCTACACCCGCGCTAAGGTCGTGGCCATTTCTATTGTAATGAGCCGAGGATATCCAGGACACGGTTGTTAACCCCCGATGTTTAATTATCAAACAAAACTGATTAAAACAGAATATGCAGATTTATTATCTCCGAACCGGCGTTCGATTGAATCCCATTTCCGACCAAGCGGTAATAATTTACCGTAACCCAAGCCCGTATAGGGGAAATAAGTCGAGAGTATTTACCTGAGCTAGTCTTCTTTAAATTTTTAATAACTCAGCCGTACACAAAAAGGACTAAGTGCAGATAGCGTTTACCGGCAAGTCTATAGTCTGGATTATGGCATAAACTAACCAATTAAAAACTAACGGTCTTATTTAAGTCATAGACTTAGACCGACTAGCGTACTTGATCAAAACATATGACGCTAGATTAAATAATGATTGAATAGAATGTAGTTTAATCCCAACAAGTACCTTGACTTGTATAATATGGGTAAACTATGAACATTCTGGATTTTGAAACTAAAATGACAAGGTTAAACCCGTTTCGGTTAAATTCCGTAAAAAAGTTACATATACGTACCCGTGCGCATATTAGCGATATCAGGTAACCGGATAAGTTGTGGACAAGTTCTATATGTCATTATATTTTAAATAAGTTAAGATATCAGTAGGATATCAACTTATATGCCCGTTAAGGTTTTAAAATGGAATTATGCCTCATAAGGGCATTTCGGTAATTATATACCGTATAAAAGGAACTTGAATATAATTTAAATTTATAATCATAAGTATTCTGAAAAAAATAATTTGTTTATGATATAATATTAGTAGGATATCATTTATATGTGTAATTTATCTTTTATGACCAAACTATGCACCAAAGGGGCATTTTGGTCATTTTACACATAGTTTATAAATTATTTGGGATTATGAGTTTATAACATGTACCTACTGATTATTTATAATAAAGTTTAAAATCAGTAGGTAACAAGTCTTGGTCCATTAATATGGTTCAAAACCATACTATGCGCCTAAACGGTGCTTATGTTGTAAAATGGCGTCTTTATGTGATTTTTACGAAAACTGATGTTAAGGTCAGATTAAAATGTCTTAGATATGTTAGTTAATATAACATACCAGTAGGTAAAAGATTTACCTTGAAAAGGTTTGCTTAAAACTAGTTTATGAGCCACAAGGGCTAAAATTGCCATTTATCGACATAGTTTAAGGACCTGTTTGAAAACTCGGTTTATAACTTGGTTTAACATCCCAAATAATCCTACTTATAATATTACATCAGTAAGAAACTCATTTTCAAGTTCATTATCATTTAAAACCTTGTTTTGTTCAAAAAAGGCATTCTGGTCAAAGATGGCATAATTATGGAACTTACGTATAAACTTGGATTCTGATTATGATCATGTATTATAACCTCAGAGGGTTATGCTACAATATATTATAATCATAATGCAACTTTAGATTAGTAGGTAACTAATCTAAATCGGGTCAGAATCGAAAGTCAAAACAGAAGTCAAACTTATCGACTTTCGGTTGCGAACCGACCCTAGAACTGAAATTGATGAGCTGAACATGTTCTTACATGTTCTAATAATTATTACCAACTTGTTTAAGTGTCAAAACATGTTTCATAACATATATAAGATCAATTGATGATTTTTCCAAAAAATGGCTTGTTTGACTTTTTAATATCATAACTTTGACCCGTCAATTGGTCTAGCAAACGAGATCTTCAGGAGGTGCCCTTTATAGGGACTAACACCTACCTTATTATTATCATTTAGCCATGTTCATTTCGAACAATAGTTGGACCAAAATGGTCTTAACTGAAAGTCAAAGCGTTTTTTTTTGTAAAACACTTGACTTTTGGCTATAAAAGCCTATAAAAGAAAATGCAAGAGCAAGGAACACTTACAAGAGGTTCCTAGAATGTAAGAGATCTAAGTTGGATGCTCCTTTCAGCTAGGAACTTTCAGAGGAGGGAAAAGAGTTATGATTTAGAAAAGTGCAAGTTTGAATGAAGCACTTAAACACCTATTTATAGTTGGAGAGCTCAAAGGAGGTGAAGCCAGGTGTTTAGGTGTGTAAGAAGAAGCTTACAAGGGTCCCAAAACGTGGCATAGCTGATTACAAGTCCATTGATTCGATCAAATGGTTTTTGGAGTTTTGTTTGGAGACCAAGCAAAACTTTCTGCAGCAGAGCCTCTCTCGCGCCTCCCGAGAGACCCAAGCCTGGTCTCTCGCGGCCCGCAACCGCCCCTTGGCCAGTTTCAAAGTTTGATACTTTTAACCCCTTAACTTATTAAAGCTTCTAAAAACCTTTTTAAACACCTTTTTGGCACTTTTAGCCCTCCGTAGCCAATACTTGGCATACCCGGGATTATGCCCGGACATTGTCGAGCTCTTGGTTCGTTAAAAGGTCACTCAGAGGTATAAATTAATATGTTGACACTTTTAATCCCTCCATCACCCAACTTTCACATATTTACAAAATTGAACTCTCACGTCCAACAAAAGACATGATTGAGAACTTCACAAAGGATCACTCAGAGGCTTATTATAAGCATGTTGATTTCGATGTCACTCAGAGGCTGTTATTTATGCATGTTGACATCGGACCGTCACTCAGAGGCTCAATTTGAGCATGTTGACGCCTTTAGTCCTTATTGGTCTTTAACAGACTATATTCAAAATACAATACGTGTCATTATACTATTGGACATGATTTTACAGGGTGTTACATAATAGTTACCATTTGAGCATCGGTATGGCTCATTTTGAAGCATTATACGGTCGTAAGTGCCGATCACCGGTATGTTGGCACGAAATCGGTGAAGCACAGATCACTGGACCAGAATTAATTCAAGAAACAACTGATAAGATTCTCCAAATCCGCAATAATCTTCTAGCAGCTCAGAGCCGTCAAAAGAGTTATGCAGATAAACCATGAAAGCCGCTCGAGTTTTGTGTTGGCGATCAAGTACTTTTAAAGTATCACCATGGAAGGGAGTTGTTCGCTTTGGACAAAAAAGGCAAGCTAGCACCTCGCTATGTTGGACCATTTAAAATACTCGAAAGAGTGGGTCCTGTAGCATACAAGCTTGACCTACCTGAAGAACTCAGCAAGATTCATCCCACGTTCCATGTATCTAACTTGAAAAAATGCCTTGCCGACGAAAACCTCCATATACCGTTGGAAGATATTCAGATTGATGAATCGATGCATTTTGTAGAATGACCTGTAGAAATCATGGACTTCGTAGAGAAACGTTTAAGACGAAGTCGAATTCCGATAGTCAGAGTGCGTTGGGAGTCCAAACGATGACATGAGTTTACTTGGGAATGCGAAGACTCAATGCGCGAAAAATACCCTCATCTCTTTCAAGTTAAACCTACTACCATTTAAATTTCGGGACAAAATTTCTAAAAGTAGAGGATACTGTAACATTGTTGTAAACGGGGTCTAAAACCCGCTACGTTTTGTAATTTAAATATACGTTATTATGTTCGTTACGCATTTATGTTAAGCGTTTAAAATTTGTTATATCATTAGTAATATATAATAAATAATGATAATAAAGTAAAATAATAATAATATTAATAACAAAATTATGAATAATAAATAATAAAACAACAAAAGATGTGGACCGCGGGTATCGAACCCAAAACACCACTACACCATACACACACATAGGTTATATCTCCAAATTAAATGCCATTTATATCAAAATAGTTCTTGAAATTAAATTCAAGAAAACCCGCCTAGTAACGGCTGAGGTCTTCATAGCAATCATCAATTTTAATTTCTTCTGCGAATTTAAACATGTGAAACAGTTTCCTAATCTTGAATTTAACTCAATTATTGGATCAGTAACATTTAATCGGTTACCCAATCATAGCCACATTTAAAATCTTGACCGAAACAGTTGAAACCGAAACACAACTCAAGTCAGCACTTTTAACTATAAATAGTGATCGCAAACCCCTTTAGAACTAGCTCACACTCGCAAATACTCTCTGCAAACTCTCTGTTTTCCAAATGACACACCGCCGGAAACAAGTGCTTGTCGCCGGAGCTTTACCGGAGAAACCAAAGGTCGTCTTTGTTTGGTATAACCTCACTTAAATCCTTTTCTTTCCTTTTAATTTACATTCATCAGTAGTAGTGTAGTTGTTAAATTAAATAAATTATGGCGGGTTATCGAACAGTATATATGAAATGAAGAAGATGAAGTAGAAACAACGTATAAAGGAATTTAAAATCGGTAAATATACCGGGTTAGACACGCAGTCCAGTGGTGGACTGTGTGCATTTGAAACACATGGTCCCGGGTTCGAGTCACGTTTCGATTTCCTAAATATTCACACCCTTTTTATAACTTATACGGGAAACCACCCAGTAAGTATATAAAATTAATATAATCTCATATCCTTCGGGTTAGTCACATAGCCCAATTGGTAGGGCTGTGTGCAACACGAAGCCAAGGTCACGCGTTCGAGTCCGGTCGGTTACATGTTTCTGAAATTACCAAACCTTTTTAAATATAATCAGATTATGGTTTATCTTAGAGTGTATATAAATATAATTAAAATTGAATATATTCCTGGTTAGACACGTAGCTCAATTGGTAGAGCTGCGTGCACTTAAACGAGAGGTCACGCGTTCGAGTCCCACACGTTGCCAAAAGCCGACCGGTTCGACCCGAAAAGGGGTATATTTTTTATTGAACTTTTTGTTCATTTTCCCTTAAAAACCATAAAAATATATAATTAAATAATTCCTTTTTAAGCATAAAATTAATAACAAATACAATAAAATTATCTAAAAAGTCTAATAAAATTCATTAAATAAAAATACTAATTTTAAGTAAAGGAAATATATTTACCGAATTATTACGTGAATATTTAGGGTGACTTTTCTCATCGGTTAGTATCTCTAAATCGTGCGCACTCTTCATCAAATCAAAAACGCACCCACCGTGAGTGAATTCCTACCACTTCCCCATTTTTATTCATATTTTTTGGGAGTATCATGTGTTGTTTCATTTATATTACTTATTCAACTCTAGTGCTATTACCATTATATGAACTAACATGCTATGTGATATTTTGTTTTTTGTTATTTGTGGTTATACTTTCTCATTTCAGTCAAGCTCTCACATTAGGCCCATTTGTTCCCCGTTACATACGGGTAGAGCGTCGTGTTGCCTAATTAGATCAGCTCCGTTTGATTGAGCCTTGATCTTACAGCACGACATCGCTTATCGTGCTCACATGTACATTGCTAGATGATTATGTGGTTTGTGGTTAGATTATATATACGTTGCTCATATTTGGTTTATGCACATTTTATTAAATTAATAAACAGATCAATTCTTCCTAATGTTTAAACGGGATTCACTCGCCAACTTTTGTTGACCCAAATCTCTATTTTTATACATGATACAGGTGATCAGCTTGAAGCAAGGAACACATAGGACTTGGGCCTTAGAAAAAAAATAAAGCGTTACTTGAATGTCTTGTTTAGAACATTTTGTGTTTGTATGAATTATGTGTTGGTTGGAATAATTCTTATAATTTGAAATAATATATGTGAAACTTTTATAATAGTAAATGTCATGAGCTGTGATGAAAACCCAATCATACCCCGACTACCATATCCGTTGCGGGTCAGGGTGTGACAAGACGAACAAGATTGCTCGAGACATCATAACACTAATTGCGACAATATCAAATTAAACCATCCATTTCATTTCATTTGTCAAATGTCAAGTACAACACAAATTCAAATAGAACAAGTTCAACACATAACAAGTAACTTAGCATTCTAGGTGTGTTTCTATGCGATTCCTACTAAGTTTTCGTCATTCCAACATCTTCAACCTACAACATGTTAAAAATATAGTTCAATACAAAGTATTGGTGGGTACACAAGTTTGAATATAGCATAAGTAATAAAATCCGATTAAACAAATCCACATGTTAAGCTAGCATACGAGATTAATGTAAACATGGCATGCGATTTACAAGTCAATCCTCAAGTGTCTCTGCAAATAGATTAAACTTAACATGACCATAAGAATACGGACAGTGTGTTACTCCTATAGCGCTATACATGTTAAGGGGATGCTCGTACAAAGTTAATGACAACTACTATCACATAAAAATGTTCCAAGTATACAAATTGGGTATCACGTAACTATAGCGTGTATGATGGATTGTTTGTGTGATTGCATAAAGTATAAGTGTGATTTATTGAGTTTTGATAGACTAACATATTGCACCCAAAAGTGTAAAGCGTAAAAGGGTGTCGAGTGTACTCACGGTTTTGCAAAGTTTAAATCCATGAAGTGTTTGGTTGATTAGAGAACGGAACACCGAGATATCCTACACAAGGAAACGTAGGTGTGTGAGTATTGGAATGACAATAGAGGTTGTTAGTTTAGGAGTTTAAAGTATGCAATAGTATGTATTGTTGAAAGCATTTATCTAGACGTTAACGTTCATTTTTGACACTAGAAGCCTCGTTGGGTGTTTGTGGTTTCATGGGTCATGCCCAATAGAATCGTAACGAGAGGTTAAGTCTTAGATAAAATAACCTAATGTTAGGACAAGTAACCATACGGTCATCGCCAAAAGTTTGGTTATATTTATTATTTACATATATATGTTACATATTATATTATCAAGTTTATCATATAAACCATAGATTTCATGGAAGTCATAGAAGTCATGCATGGAGGTAGGAGGATAACCGTCCTTTAACCTCTTTCATAAGATTCACGAATACACAAATTGTCACAAGGACAATTCGGATGGTCATGAATGAAATAAAAGGAAAATACTTCACTAAACTATGTATCGACTAAATAAGCAAGCTAGGTGCGCATCCCAAACATGGCAACGTTTGGTGATGTGTCATAGCCTTGTTACTAAATTGAAGGTTGAACATAGCTTAGTGATTATACTAGAAATCATCAAGTGAGGTGGTGGATTGAAAGCAGGATAGCCAAGGCCCCATGTAATCACAATTTACCAAAACACAAGCTTTGTTAAGTTTGGATGGTTCCAACACTTGTGGGTTATAACTTTTAACAAAACAGAAAGTTTGGAGGTATTTTACACCTCCTAATTTGTATGAAACAACCTTGGCTTAGCTCACTAACCATGAGTTTGATTAGAGGCACAAACAACACAAGTTTGTCTTAGAAAAAGTATGTTTAAATAAAGTTTACAAGTTCATCTTCTAAAACAGAAAGTTTGAACCTCAAAATGGTGATGTTCCACCTTGGTTTTCCATGGAAAACCTGTGGAAACAATCCTAGATGTGTTCCAAGCTTTGTAGAGGAAGATTTGATGAAGAAAAGATGGAGAAAAGTGAGTTTGGACTCACTTTTGCACTTAAAGTTTTCTGCCTTGTTCTTGAGTTTACAATTGATTTGGAGTGTTTTGAGAGTGTAGAGGAGTTTGGAAAGTGAAAATGTGTGTTAAGAAGCTTGCTTATATAGTGGTTTAGTAGGGTTTTGAGTTAAATGAGGTTTAGAGGTGATTTAGTGTGAAAAATGGGCCAACCCATAAGCTAGAAACAACATACTGCGGATTAGGGTCTCTCGCGCCCCGCGAGAGGATTAGCTTACCCTCTCGCGCCCCGCTAGAGGCCTATTTTGGTAGATTTTGCAATTTGGCCCCTAAACTTGGTTTTTCCTTCATTTTAAGCTAAAACTTGGTGTTTTGGCATATTGTTTAGTGTATAACATGTATGTAAGCATATTTTGAGTATCGAGTATGTATGTATGTATGTATGAGTATTTGAACGTATAACAAGTATCGGTTTGTATGTAAACATGTATTTAATGATCGCATGCATGTAAGACAAGTATGTATTAAGTATGAATTTTTATTACGATCAAAGTCTCGGATTGCAAGGTTGGGAATGAAATACGAATGCGATACGAATACAAGTTGCCATAAATAGAAATACGATTACACTTTTTAATTAAGGAAAATACGAAAAAGCGAGGCGTTACAATGTTGAACCCCATAACTCGATTTGTTGACCCTAGCATCGATAATCTCTATGAATCTAGTCGATGAATATAGAATGACATAATGTATATCACATATTTAAAGGGAATGAGAGTTAAGATTTGATGTTTGATGGCGGCTTCTAGTTCTTCACAACTCTTCTCATCATTGTTGGACGATGTCTTCGATCCTTATTCACACAATTATAAGCAATTCTAGAAAATGTTTTCAAAGAATGTGGCTTCATATGTCCTCGTAGATTGGAATATAATAAGATCTCGTCACAATCTTTGTCTTTGTAATCACGTCTGATCACTAAATGAGGTAGAAACGTACATTCATCACCATATCTTGCGATCATAGCAAGCCTCCCACATAAGACTTCACATAATATTATGCCGAAGGCATATACGTCAGATTCTTTTGTAAGTATATCGGTCTCCATATATTGTGGATCCATATATACCATAGTGCCACTAGCAGAGAACTGCTCATTTCTAGGTCCTATTTTACACAACTCAAAATCTGAAATTTTTGCTTTCCAGTTTTCGTCTAGCAAAATGTTTGAGCTCTTAATGTTGCGGTGTATCATCCTATGGTCAGCACTCACACCATCATGAAGAAACTTAAGTCCACAAGCCACGTCAAGACATATTTGAAAGCGTTACTCCCATGATAGGTCCACGTCCGCTAGATGCATGTCATGGCTTCCGTTAACTTGGTGCTTGTAAACAACTTTCTCATCATTTTCATCACAAACCCAAGGAGAGAAACAATGTTAACGTGTTTGTAACTAGCAAGCGTTATGATCTCCATTGAGAACTCATTTTGCTTATTCCCGTGTTTTTTATGCAACCGCTTTACAGCAACGACCTCGTTGCTAGGGTGCGGAAGCTCGCCTTTGTAAACCTTTCCGAATCCGGCTTCCCCGAGGAAATTTTGGTGGGAAAGTAGTTGGTTGCCAGTTTGATGGTTTGAAGTGGGATTTGTAGGTAAGCTAGTTCTTGAGTTGTAGACATAACGAGTATGCTCTTTTTTTTCCGAAGTTTGTAAAAGATAATAAGAAGAAGAATAGTTTGGTATTAGAAATGGAATATTTGATCTTTTATAAGTTAAAAAGAAAAAAAATAGAATATTTTTCCTCAAGTAAGACAACTAAAAGAGTCAAAGTTGTAGTCCACTTCATATTATATACACGGGTTGTTAGGGGTGTTTACGATTGGATTATTTGGTTTTCGAATATCTAAAAATTTCAGATAGTGAATATTAATATTCAAATGTGTGTCCGAAATCACGCATACGAATTCGGATATTTAAACGGATATCCGAATTTATAAAAAAAATAAAAAATCCGTTTCGTACATAGATTAAAACTAAACCTATATTCGATTTTCCAAATTTTCAACATTGAAAATAAAAAACATTTATAAATTCACATCCGAATCTGATTATTCACTATTTTTTATTATATTTCAAACTAAGCATAGTGCTCATATAATATATATTTACTAACTTTTTTTTTGTTTTGGATATAGGATAATCTTATTATCAGAAATATTTAGAAATATATATTCGAATTCGAAAATTCGGATTATCCGGAATTTTAGATATCCAAAATTGATATTTTGGATACAGATTTTAGGATATTTTGGATTAGGGGTCGAATCCAGATTTTTTTAACACTCTACGAGTTGTGCAGCTAAGATTAATTGATTGCCACTTGGGAAAATAACATTGGTTGCCTAAAAATTAATAAAAAGGAATAAGGAAATAAAATGAACATGGTCCTTGAACAACCTAGGTCATGAACAAAGAAACTCCCGTTTTGCTTAACTACCATACCACTTGTCTAAAAGTGATTAATTGGTACACCATTTTGATTTTTTTTTCTTAGTTACTAATTCCTTTACTAACTTAATTACTCAAATAAGTTGGAATATTTTAATTTAAAAAAACAAATACACAGTATTTCTCAAGGTTTTTTTTATAAAATATGTTGATACAAATTTTATTAAAAACAATGTTCGTTAAAAGAAATATACGCTTTAGTATAAATTAAATATTGATATTTTAAACTTTTTATTTTTAGATTTAAAATAAAGAACTTTATTTGTTTCAAAGTATTATTTTTTTAATATTTTTTAATTTTATTACATTAAAAAATAATTGTATGCTCTATTTATTTAATGAAAACCAAGGTTGTGTTGGGTTGTGAATGTGTGTAGCAATTGAGTAACGTTAGGTTGTATTAGTGAAAGAGAAAGATATTATTTTTTAATGAAAGATTGAGTTGTGTTTGGCTACACTAACGTGGATAGACTAAGGAGTTGCAAACAAAGTTTCCAATACGCCCCGTCAACTTTCATCTCGACTTCCCTTTAGATTTTACATGTTTTTTTAATTTTTATATTTTATACGTATGGTTTTTATCTCGACTTCCTTTAGATTTTGCACGTTTTTTAATTCTTATGTTTTATATGTATAGCATTTTTTGTAACCGGACCGATTAAAGCTGACACCAATTTGGTTCTTATAAGTTATAAACCGTTCTACGGTTGGGCAGTTGACCTAGTAACTTGGTGTAAAAGCAGGATGGACCCAAGTTGCTTTTTTATTATTTTTCTTGATGTTATCATTTAGGGTTATGAGTTTAGACCATTACCAATGTAAGATGTTAAATGCATGTATAAATGCATCCAGTCAGTGGCCACATAAGATTTTTACAAGTGTACAAAAACACTTATTTTTCTCCAGCCCTACAAACATCGTCACCAATACTTATTATCACCCCTTTTTATATTTTAATTTATAATTAATCCGTTTTCTATTTTTATATTCTTAAAAGTATAAATAACTTTATTAAACGGTGGGTTTAGTCATTTAACAATTGTGTAACGCAGATTGGTTTGGATTTTGGTTCGTGATTTTGAGAACTTTAATATAATTTTGATTTTAACTGTGTTAAAATGTGAGATTCTAGATACAACGGTTTGAAAAAAAATATTAACTAGGAAAAAATAGTTAAAGCTAATTAAAAAGGTCATATTCGAAATAATAACTACAAAAGGTTACACTTTCTAGAAGTAAAAAAAAAACTAATTAAAGGATACACTTTTAGTCTAAGAAAACACCAAAAAAGTTACAACTAAACTCATTAATAATATCGTATAGTCAAAAATAGAAAAATCGTTTTTTTGAATAATTTAAAAAAAAAAAGTTTATTGTAAAGCCTCCAAGTCTTTCATTAACCTACAATAGTTATTTTAACATTTAAAAACACACACATTACACATGTGCCTTTCTGTTGAGGTCTTTGGCTCCCCCATAGATCTCTTACCCTTTTGCCACCTTCTTTGATCTTTGACACTACATCGACATCTGTAGTGTGCTTCCGCAGGGATTACATTACATCCAAGAATAATTTTCTTTCTTATCTTTGTGGATCTCTCTCCTTCAAAGTAATTCCTCAGTTTCAACAATTGGATGAACTCAAACTTTAGTTTGTATCTTTTGTCTTAGTTAGAGTTCTTACTAATTAAAGAAAAGATTAAATTTAATAATTGTAAACAGGAAGAAAATTATGTGGCCAACTTCAACATTTTAAACTTTATTAATGCTCATTATGTTTTGAATTAATACTAGTATCAAAGACTCGCGCTTTGTTGTAGGATCGTTAAATAGACCAAATGGTAGACATAAAAACGTTAAACCACGCATACGAATTATAGGGTGTTAACTTACAAAAATTAGATCTAAACGTAAAACATAAAAATAATAATTAAGTCAACTTATGACCCGCACATTATGACAAAGTCGTTAAACTGCAAAACAAAATAACATAAAAACTTTGAACCATACACACGCGTTGTAAGGTCTTAACTCACAAAATTTAGACTGATACGTAAAACGATAAATTTATAAAAAGATAAAAAGCATATGTGACTAAAGTTGAAATTGGAAACCATTAAGGTAAAATAAAAAAGTGTTATGATAAAGTTGTAAAATACAAAAACTATATAGATGAAATGTGTAAAAGAAATTGAATTGTAACTCTACTTAGAAACTAAAAGTGGTAAAAATAGGATATATGGACCCATGGTTGGATGGAGCAATAAACCAAAGAAAAACAACAAATTATGCATTGATTAATTTTACACAAAGCTAAAATGATTTGTAGAAAATTCAATAGCGTTATCTACTTGCAAAACCTTTTTATGAAATAATAGAGGGGAAAGTGTGATTTTAACTATGGTAAAATGTGAGATTTTAGATATACTGGTTTGCAAAAAAAGAATTATTTTTATTTATATAAATTAAGAGAAGATGAGTAGTAGATTTTTCATACTTTAATCTATTTCGTCATTTAGTGTAAACTTTCATTTATAACTCATTTGATTTAATTATCGTATTCTTTCTCTTTTACTTTAATCAATTGTTTTTCTACTCTTAAATATTTTTTTAACAAAAACGTTAACACCGTCTTAAACGTATTTTTTGACTTTCTTTTTCTTTGCTATAATGAATATGGCGAAGGATTTTTTTAGCTTATTTTTTTAACAAACGTGCCGATACTCTTTTGGACATGTTTTAACTTTTCTTTTACTTTGATATTACGAGAGCATCAAAACTGACCGAGTTTCTATCATTTTAGTTTCCGTTTACCTTTGTTATTTACTGTATTGTTTTACTTTTCTTATTATTTTGATGTTAAGAGCCGAGTTACAACATAAATAGCATAACACATTTGGATATCATTTTATTTAATTTTACGAATTTATTTATCGGTCATCATGGTGTGCTAACGTCCCTACGGAACGTGCAGGTAACTACAACCCTTATTGTTGTTGTTGTTGTTGTGTCACGGTTAGATTGTGTTTGAAATTGTTTGTTTTTTAACCCAGCAGGTGTAGTTTCATTCTAGTATGAGGAATTGAATTTTTCCTGACTTCATTTGTTAATGTCATTTGAAAGAATTCTATTATTTTTAATTTAACATGGCCCATCTTTCCTACAAAATGCGCCTTTAAAAATTTCCTTTTTTTCTTCCAACGCAGCATTTGTTGCTTTCTTTGCGCCGTAGGCCAAGTGTACCGCTAAGTGCGGTGCATTGATGAAGGTCATATAGGTCTAAACAAATTTCGTCGATGCGGGGCTCGTATATTTAAAGGCTTTAACAATAGGTTGTTAAATAGTTAACTAAAATATATAAATACTATGATATAGACCGATGTTTTATACGATGTTGTATAATAGAAAAGGTGTAATTATATAATCTGTAAATACATCAAATAACTGATGTATTTTTATTACTATATGATAGTTCATACATTAACTTGAATTAATCACACAAAAAAATCTGTTTATGTTAATAAGCAAGATTGAAATATCATAATAATAGTTCGTGTATTACATACGTTGAATACTAAAAAATATGCAATACCTAAATAGATAGTTTCCATATGACTGAATTTACGTGTTACATTTTGCATATAATAATGTATAGAGATAGGATTATTTTATTATTGTATATCTTTTAAATATAACTTTTGTGTAAAGAAGATGAAAGTATATTGATTTGTATCTCATAATTTAGATAATTGTTAGCCAAATCTAATTAAAAATTAGTTTATAAAAAATCTGAGATCTGAAATTTTTGATCTCGAGTTCTCGTCTAGCAAAATGTTAGAGCTTTTGATATATCACCCTATGGCCCACCCCCACGTCATCATGAAGATACTTGGCATCAAGACATATTTGAAGGCGTTTCTCCCATGTTAGGTTTGTGTTGGCTAGATGCTTGTCAAGGCTTCCGTTAACCTCGTGCTTGTAAACAAGGACTTTCTCGCCATCTTCGTCACAAAACCCAAACAATGTTATCGTATCCGTAGCTAGCGAGCCTTACAATCTTCTTTACAAACTTAGTTTGTCCTTGGCCGTGTTTTCTTATCCAACAGCTTTACAGCAACGACCTCCCTGCTGGGGTGCGGAAGCTCGCCTTTGTAGACCTTCCCGAAAACCCCTTCGCGATGAAATTTTGTTTGATGGTTTGAAGTGGGATTTTTAGGTATGCTACTTCTTGAATTTGAGACATGAGGAGTGTGCTCTTTTATTTTCTAAAGTTTATAATATAATGGTATCAGAAAACATGCGGTCTCCTTTATAACTTCAAAAGGAAAAGACTGATGTTTACCACAAACTGACAAAGTGGACATCATTTTGGATCCTATAAAGCGTTTGTTTTTATGGTCGACCGTTGAACCAGTAACTCAGTTTAAAACCGGGTCGGATCGAATTTGCTTTATGCTTGTTATTTTTATTATTTTGTCATTTCGAGGTCATAAATATATAGGGTGTAAACAAAGTTCGTTGAAAGTATTGGATTTGATGCGTGACACGTTTATTTAGAACAACAAATTTCTTTAATCACGTCATATGCGCAGGGCCGGTCAAATGTCATTTTTATAAACTCTGACTTGAAACTAGTAAAAGTTTAGTTGTTAGATGAGTTTAAAGTTCTTTTTGTATGTTTTACATACGTCATATGCGCAAGGCCGGTCAAATATCATTTTTATAAACTCTGACTTGAGACTAGTAAAAGGTTAGTTGTTGGGTGAGTTTAAAGTTGTTTTTGTATGTTTTACATATTTCATGTCTTTTTTTTTTTTTAAACTCCGACTTGAGAGCCGTAAAAAGTTAATTGTTTAGTGAGTTAAAGTTCTTTTTGTATGTTTTAAATATTTTGTGCACATAACAGACAACTAGCAATTTATATCTAATATGCATATATCAAAAGATAAAATTGCAATTAGCGATATATATGTAAGAGGCATATATATAGCCGGAAGAGTCGAAAGACTAAGAAAATAAATCAAAGTCTAAGGAAGCCAATTAGCCATAAATCTGAAATCAATAAGCTTTATACATGGTAGACGGTTATACCAGAAAACCAATATCTTGAAGACATTTTTATTGGTTCACATTTTCTCCTTTAATTTGTGAAAAAAATTGAATGGCATTTAATGTACAAACTACAACATATATTAGAGTGTATATCCTTCAACTGAACAAAGTACAAAACGATGACAAATTAGCAATTTAAAATCAGCAACAAATCATTTTCAAGCATGTATTAGTGTATATCTTCCAACTGAACAAAGTACAAAACAATAGCAAGTCAGAACTAAAAATTAAAAAGCAGAATCAGAATCGCCCATAATCTGAACTCGGAAGTGCAAGGAAACATGAAGTAATCGAAGTGTCGTTCAAAATTCAAATTCTAGTAATCGCGATTCGCAAAGACTACGAGTAAAAGGTTGGGAAATAAATAGCAGTTTGTAAGTTTCTTACCTGTAGGCTGTAATCTTTATATGAAACGTCGGATTTGTGATGATTACCCTAAATCCCTACATTGCAAAGATTACCCATCTCGTTTACCAAAATTGTAATATCCAAAAGAAGGGATAAATAGTCAAATACTAATATGATAAATAAATAAAATCTAATTAAATTTGGATTGAGTTAATTAATAATATATGTTAATATAATACTAAGATTACAAGATTAGATTAACAGAATTAATAAATTTTGGAAATTTATGTATTGATCCATCTTTTTTGTTGTTGACTCAATTGGAATATTTGACTTTCACAAAATTATCAAACCAGCATCGCCTCTTGATCTATTCTGCTCATTCCAATTGGTGGTGGTAAGGATTCGACCCCGTGATTTTGGTTCAATTAGATATATTTACCAATTTGTTTCCGGCGACTAAGAACCGTATTTGGTAAACTGCTTTGAGACTTTGCTTATATAAATATGAATTGGGGTTGTTCGATTAGAACAACACCAAACAGTTGTAGGAACTGAATAAACAAGTAACATGTGTGCTAGCATCTACATGATCAGTTATAGTTGGTTGTTAATTAAATAAGAAGAAGAATATGGCAATAGGAAACAAAAATCTGATTTTATCTAATATGCATGGATATAGAAAAGAAAAGAAAGCATGTGTGTTGCTTTGTGTATGTTGTATGTGCATGATCTATGTCATGCATGGTGTGTGTTTTGTGTATGTTGGGTGGTGCATGGGTTATTGTGTGTGAGAAATCTGAATTATATGTGGGTGTGGTATTGTCAACTAAAGTCAAGATTTTGATTTGTTTTGTTTTACAAATTAAATGATAACTGAATATTAAGTAAAATTCCCCAGAAGCTGTTTATCTTGTAAATAAATAAGATTATATTTTAATGTGAAGTTTAAAATTGTTTTCATATATTGTACTATATTATTGTTTCATGGATCTGAGTTCACCTTGCGTAGTTATTATGTAAGTTTAATTCGTGTTTTAAAAACCATTTGGGATTTAAGGTTAATGGGTATAATTTAATCGTAGTCGCCGGGAATTTTGTAACGAACAATATAAGTTAAACGAACAAATTATCATAGGAATTGGTGTAGGATATAACGGGATTATAGGTTCTTGATAGCGAGGACGGCTTGTTTGACTATTTTGTTTGGCTAAACCAAGGTACGCATTCTGTCTCTTTTCATCGTAGTATACTTTTATTTTTCGTTACTCGTTGGTATGGATTCCTGTTCTTGACATCATAGTATTTTGTTCATATCCGTTACTTTGTAGTACGGATGTTTTCGGTAGATGTTTCGGTTCATATTGTTATATGACTAGTATATGTTGCAGCATGCAATAGACCTTAGATTTTGTGCTCATTATTGCATATTTCCTTTTAGACTTATGTCAATGATACGTTTATTTATGATATGGCTTTGTACTCTGTCACCCGAGCACTTATATGTTAAGACTTGTCGTTAGGGTGTCAACGACATGGCACTCATCGTGACGATTGCGTAACTAAAGTTCATGGGACTCTAGTTTGTGCTTGTGTAGCACCTG